>CAUDMG010000286.1:942500-1542500 GCA_958450375.1 Homarus gammarus
GGAAGGGAGGGGGCTGAGTAGGGAAGGAAGAAGGAATGGAGGCTCCTAGAGGCAGGAGGAAGAGAGGGGCGTAAGGGAAGGTTAACTTGTGGAAGAGAGCAAAAATGTTCAGTGAAAGGAAACTTTCAACGGCGAAGAAGGTCTAGTGGCGCGGAAAGTTAAGTGGCGAGAGAGACGTTCAGAAACCAATAAGGCATTCAAGCAGCATCCAGAAGCCTCGCCACTAGGCTACGGAGGGACACGACCAGAGTCCAGGACAGAAAGGGAGTATTGGATCCGGGTTCTCAAAAAGATTCATATGTTTACAGCAGTCTTGGTAAACCCAATTCCAGCTTTTCCTGACTGACTGCCCGACGATGATATTCCACCTGAGATAATCTTATTTTAATGTCTCATTATATACTCGTACATTAGTTGGCGCACGATCAACTCAGCACGAATTCCGCTATGACTAATTCTTCGTCAAGTTTTCGTTTTGTTTTCTTTAAGTGTGGAGAGTTACAATGATCAAACTAGTGCAATATCAACACCATTCTCGTCACCATGGTAACACCAGTGCTCACATAAAACCAGTTAAACATATCATGTCTCTAGTTAGAAGAAATATCACCCTGCGAATCGTTGAGAATTCAGACTACAGCGATAACTAAATGTTGCCAGGATGGAAAAAAATATCAAACTTTTCAAGAAGTTCACGTTGAAAGAGAAACTTGAAACTTGCTTTAAATTGTGAGACATCTCCTACCCATTATGGTAGGCCTAATTTAGTTATTTCATTGAAAATACTGTATAAAATTAGTTCGTTGCATTATGATTGGTGAATAACAGTATGCCTCATGGGCCTTTATAAAAAACCTTCATTCGTGGTGTAATTTTGTTTCTCACAAGAATTGTAGAGATACTTTTTTTTTTTACTGAGTGTACTTCCCGTCAGGAACGCGTAAAAATAATGTCAGGAATTTTTTTTTCAACTGTTTAATCATTTACAAAATACACTGTGAACGTCTAAAAAGTACAAGTAGCAGTCCCTCTATTGTCGTAACGGACTGAACATAAAACTATACTTCATAAAACTGAGTTCCAAAAGTCTTTATTCACTGGAACTGCTGTCCGCCGAATACTGAAGATAACGACAATAACCATTCAATAACAATGATGATGATAATAAAGAAATTCGGATCTCGTGAAAATTAGGAACCCCAATTTATTTCACCTGACAATAAAACCTAACGTAATCCCTCCAGGTAGCGTTATGGTTAATAGTAGACTTGCTAGGTGAGTGAACACTGCATTTTCATAGTGCAAAGGTCCCACTTGGCATAGTGTTCCTTGGGGCAAGAGGAAAAAAATTATCCAAAGAGACAATTTGTCCCTATGCATAGAACCCACTAATTAGCATACCACAGTTTGCGTGTATATTTGCAAGTTCAGGAGCGGATGGGTAATGTAACTAGTATGTCACCAGAAGATTGTGGATGGTACAGAAGAGGTGATAAGTTTCTTCCAGTTCTCACAGACAGACCACCAGGTCCCACATATTTGCTTGAAGTAGTTAGATGTAACTGCAAAGCTGGATGCAATACTAGACAGTGTACATGCAGCAAGAATGGCCTCGATTGCTCCACAGGCTGTGGTCACTGCACAGGTGTTTGTACTATCATGTCACTCAGATGATGAGGATGTTGATGATGAATAATCAACTCCTAAGATTTTCTCACTTACCTATTGTATACACATAATTATTACTATGATCCATTTTTATATAGTGGCCCTAATTATCATGTTATGGTACATTATTATGCTCTATACAGCTCATAGATTTCCACAGTGAGGTATTTTGATATTTTAAGCCAATGACTGATTAGTTTCTTGAATATTCGCACAGTTTGCGTTTAGGTGAACAACACTGTACAGTACATATATAGTCTGCATGTCAATTTGGTTCAGTTCTGTATTAATCCTGAATAACACATTTATATTATAAAATAAAAATTTGCTTTGTCTTTAAAAAAAAAATCAAACAATCCAGAAAAACAAGATGTTACTCAAGTATCATAATTAATTATCCAATTTCTAATTGGAATATGATATATTCTTATGACAGCAATTTTGGAATAATGCAGAGTTGGCAATGTTCCCATATTTGGAATTAATTATACTTTTCATAAGTTATTTCAAACATATTTCTGAGTTAAATAATACCTGCACTGGTTTCATTACTATAGCAATTTATTGGAGGTTGACCCTCAATTTTCCCTAATTTCCCTAGACTTATAATGTTCAGGATAGTATTCGCATTCGTGTTTACCAAGCGAGTCAGGCCAGGGAATATCACTCGTTTCCTCCCTCATCCTGTCATAATCACCACTGTAATATTTGCTCTTATAATGCACCAAGTAACGATTATATTTCCGACAATGCACAATGCAACAGTATATCTTGCTCATTTTATATATCCTATTGATACTCTGATGTTAACTAGCAATTCTCAAAAGTGGAACGTTACTAATCCTAAATGCATTATATAAAGAGAGTTCATAAAAGACTAATGAACAATCAACAGTTAACATTGACAGACGTAGCTTACAATTTACACTACACAGTAATTGCGTCCCATTGCAGATGGTAAAAAAGTGGCCAAAACAATTAAAAACGCGAATTCACCGAAATGTGCATCTCCCCCTTTAATCTTTCCCTGTCAACTATTTTGCATAGGCCTAGCTAGCAGCCGCTTGGTGGCGCCACATTTGGAGGTGAACCAGAGCCTTAGAATGAGGTCTGTCAACTCAGTGACATGCGGGCGCCATGTTGTTACTGAGCTGATGAAGAAGTTTGCGCTCGTACTGTAGAGGATGATGATGAAGTTGTTTATTGAAAACAAAAATTGTCAAACATGTATACAATTGGATAAGCAAGTTTATAAACTATGTGGGAGAGAGCCCAAGAAGACTTCCCACTCAATGAGTAACAACATGGCGCCTAGTTGGCCGTACTCCCTCTATCCACGGACGGCTCTGGGGTGAACACGTTCGCCCAACTACGCCCATTGGAGTAAGCCATCCTCCTACAGTATAGCATCTTTAGTTATACTGATTACCGAAAACACCAATAATAATCATTAAACGATAATCCTATAAAAAAAAATCCAAATACAGTACTACTACTACTACTACTCATACATTCGAGGAAGCAAAAAGAAATCACAATTGAATTATATTGAATTTTAGCATGAACATGCAAATTCGTCCCTATTTAGATTAATTGTAAACAATACTAGTTTTATCCGATACACCGCTGGCACGAAGGTCAGTCTAATTATATTTCATAAGAAAATACAAAGTATTTTTTTTTGCAGCTGATACTGGAATCGTTACTACAATCACGTACAAAATCACGTGAAAAATAAAATGGAGGGACTGCAAGCCTCACACAACAGTAGGATACACAAATTTGACCTACCTCAGGTATGAGTTGTAGTTGATGTCCACCAATTCCCAGGGCATGGTAGTAGTGTTGGTGGTGATGGACCAGTATTAATTGAAAATAAAGTCGGCGTGTCTGCTCTTCGATGTAGCAAAATTGTTTATTACTATTTCATTAAAATCCTTTATTTCTGTTATCGTTTTATTTTCAATGGATATCACTGCTAAAGCAGACAGTCTGTCATTCACTGATGTTAAACTGGCGTGTATATTCTTTGTTCCTGCTTGTACTGTTCTGTTGAATGGATAAAACTGGTGTAGGTCTTCCTCTTGCTTTGATTTCAGTCTTTTCATTTAATGTCAGCTGGGAAAAGTTGATGTTTTGCAAATACTTCACTCGATTTTCCATCGTCAAAGGGTAATTAAAGAAAGCACGACTTAACCACACCGCCCACACGTTGTACGAGACTGAGCTGCTTCAAGTGCGGCGGCGGCGGCGCCAATTAATAACAGACATCAATCGTACAGCATTGACAGCAACTATGAAAGTAACTTAAATTTTGGTCTGATTTTAATGAAAATTCACTTAGCAACGTATTGAAAATAATTAAATAACATATAAAATGATATATTTGTTGGTAGTGTATTATTCAGCTCTCTCTCTAAAGGAATCATACGCCTGACAGTGAGTGTCTGGGGGGACTGCAGCTCTGCAGCCCTATGCACGAGCCGCCACTGGTACACGGAATAATTAAATTGGAAGTTTATAGTAGAGGACATAGATAAAAAAAATTATGATAATCTCAGAAAAAAATAAGACGATTTTCTTTTGACACTTAAGGCGCATTTTACTCATATATTGCATTTGTTGACACAAACTGAATCTCGGGAATTTTGCATTTGCAAACAATAGCTTAGACAATTCTAAGACACCTTTCTTCTATTACGTTTCCCTCGTAAATGACCTAGAACCGGCGATTAGGAAGTTAAGTTAGGTTAGGATGGTGTTATCAACGAAGTATTACTAATTAAGGTATCCTAACCTATCAAACCTTACCTAACCTAACCTAACCTAACCTAACCAATCAAACCTCCCTAACCTAACCTAACCTTACCTAACTTCCTAACCCCCCAGCATATTAAATATCTCGGTTCTAGGTCATTTGCGAAGGAAACGTCAAAGAAGAAAAGTGTTTTAGAATTGTCTGAGCCATTGTTTGCAAAGATAAAACTCAAGAAATTCGGTTGGTGGAAACAAATGCAATAATATCTTTTATAATAGCTTTCCTATTTTCAGTTAACGATATATCGGTTATGTGTAAAATGCACCATGTCAAAATAATCTTGGAGTGGGTGTAGCGTGCAGGCGGTCTGAATCGCAATAGTCATGCTATTTAATACACGTCCCAACCCCGAAAAAAAATTCTGGGGGAAGTGATGATTCAGATTTGCCCCCCAGGAGGCTAGTTTATTGGGCACCCCCTTACATCCTGTGCAAGGTGAAGCTCAGAAGCGTTTACAGCGCCCAACAGGGAAGTATAAAAAGTTCATATACTTGCCTTTATAACTCGTACATTAAGGGGGTAAAAACCTGAAGGGTCATAGGTTTTGTCAAGTTACATAAAGGGAACAGTGATGTGTCGTTGCAGAAATCGTGGAGGGACGAAACAGTAATGTTAGCCATATCTTCTACCGTAAATTGACCTATTGAATACAGTACAGTACAATACTTGGTGCCCCCAATCTTAACATTCCTGTTATATTAACAATAAACCACAATGCAGTACAGACAAGCCAAGACATTACTTACTGGAGAGTTAGTTGTTCTTAGCTCTCTTGTTTCTTCTCTTCCTCCTATTGTGTCTTGAGGGTCTTCTTAGTGTAATTTGCTGGCGTCAACTTCAAAGGTCATTACGGCCATTTCTCGAGCAGTGTTTGATAATACAGTACCAATTTATATAACCTATCCACCACACATTAACAAGTTGTGATCTAACAAAGAGTCTACAGGGGTTGTAATTATAAAACTACTACTGTAATATTTATTCACAAATTCATCTCTAAATTATATTCTATTTACAATATTTGAGTTACATATGATAGACACGTAAATTACCCCCCATATTGAATACCCCGTGACAGATATTAAATTAGCAGTGATCCCGACCCTTGTTTTCAGTATTTCCATATTTAATGACATTTTTATCTATGTTTATTCATTGATGAAATTTTAATAATCCCCTATTAAATAATAAGGGTTTTGTGCATATTTATTTCGACAATACTTCATATTAATTACTTATTAATCACGAAAAAATCTGGTAATTGACCGAAAAAAATCGGTAATTACAGATATTCATACAAAAATAGTGTACAATACATCTTTTATGGGAATAAAATAGTATAATCATATATTTTCAATAGATTATACAGTATAAATCCTTTTTCATTCATATACTGTAGGTTATTATTTGCTATAATGCCCGGTGGCTGGACAGGCGCTGATGTATATTTTTAAGCAAAGGTTATTTCACCTCTACCAAGCACACTCAATAATGTACTTTCACTGATGAGTGCACAAGTACAATCCTAGCTTAATGCAAAGTGGCCAGCTTCAAGAGCAAATCCACACACCTTCTGTTGTCATTCGCACCTCATATATGTCTATCCCACTCTCAGTGTGTCCTTCACAAAGGTGTCACCCCAATTAGACGATTGTATGTTTTATGCAGTTTTTGCCACCCCACCTAGATTAGGTTCGGTTAATTCCCGGAAAACAGATGATCATTCATATGGGGGGGGGGGGGGGGGTTCCATCCAAGTGAGCTGTAGTGGATATATTCTCACTTTCTTTCCATATTAGCGTTGGTCATACCCTCTCCCTCTTAACTTCTACCTGAATTACACTCCTTTCACCAATCCTCCACTTCTTGTCCTCTCGGTACATTACAGTACCGTACTTCATTACCACCAGAGTAAATATCGAGTCATTCACTGCCTAACTTTTCTCACTTCGCCACCGCTTTTCCTGTGCAGTACAGTATTTATCATCTGGTATAGTTACTATATAATGCTTCTAAGCACTTCATCACCACTCATTTGCTCCTTCTTGCATCTACATTCATCTAAGAATTTTGATTCAGGAGCTTCCCCAGAAAATTTTAATTTTTTGACTCGTTCTTTCATCCTTCGTAATCCACTAATACTTTCTTTTCCTCTCCTACTTTGTGGTTCATCATTTTTGTTTAATTTATTAACACTTTCACTACTAGATAATATCTAAAATGTTTCATGGATTACCTTCAGATTAGACACCCTAGCTTATTTCACCTTAGATTAACCACCCTAATACTAATCTAACTTTATCCCTCAAGGTAACATTACTGTAGGTTGGTTAATCTCAAGGTGAAATAAGCTAGGGTGTCTAATCTTCAGGTGATCCTATTACTGTACACTGCCTTTATCTCCAGTCAACTAATTTAATTTTTTGTCTTCCTTCTCCAATGTTTCTAACATTTTCCTTTTGTTCAGTCACAATAGCCAGATTATTTTTATTCTCAAGGTTATTGTGCCATTTTCAATACTTCAGTCACCCTTCAGAAGTCTAATACAATCGCTGTTTATATTATCCAAGACTTTGCTAAGAAAAATCCTACTAAATATCGATATCATCAAAAATGAGTACAGTTTACGATTGAGTTTATTTTAATTTGTCAACTAGACCCGTAAAAGCAAGTGGTGATGGAAACAGTCTAGCCATATTGTTGCATAAAAAAAAAATCTTGAACACAGAGTAAAACAAAGAATTATTAGGTGCTTAATAAATTATGTCTGTAGCAGCAATAAGGTTAGAAAAATTCCCCTTTATTACTGTATATAAAATTTTATTGATTTTTGTCACCGGTACAAGTAGGAAAATGTTTTTGCTCTTTCAATAAATATAGATTGTAAAACACATAAATTTTGTACATTCTTTATTGCATAACTTTGGATGAAATATTAAAAGCATAATTTTTAAAATATTGTAAAATTACTCATGCTAACAATAAGACACTTTATACAGACAAGAGCCTGAGTCATTTTATTCCCTAACACTTTGAAACTTATTCAATGCAAAATAACTATTAGTTTTAAAAGTCTGAGCAGTGAACAATGTTGAGTTGTTCATCAGATGCCATAAAATAAAAATAAAGAAAAAATTAATCAATCATCATCTTCTAAAGTGAAGTCATATGGCTGGAATGTCTCACGAATTTTGTTGCGTAGTTTTGTTTCTTCTTCTTTAGAACTCTTGCACTCACGCCAGTCAACACGTTCTGGTACATTCAGTATTGGGGGACTTGCTAACACTTCCCTGAAACATAAAATTTTATGCAATAAAGTTGTCTATATGTTTATCATATAAAAAGTTTTCAACCTGATAAATGCAAAATTATCACATTAGCTGAACTGCCCTAAGATACTTAACATTCCTCCCCTCCTGAGTTTAGCATATACTGTACTGTACTGTATTGTACATGTGCTAATGTGAGTACAACCATACATGCACATGCATACTGTATATAATTGTATACAGTACATACTGTATTTATAACATCAGTTTGTAAAATGCATAATAAATGATGGGTTGGTGAAGATATATGACAGTTCTGTACAGGTGTTGACCGTTATACAATGGGGTTAGGGACTTCAAAAAGTCACTGTAAGGTGATTGGTCGTATATCGATTTTAATAACTTATGGTGAAAATAGATTCCGTTTCCTGACACCGTGAAGAGCCAGAGTTAGCACTCAGAGCGGTTATTTTTGAGTTCGTAATAGGGTATCAGGTAGACATGTATAATTTCCTTCTTTTCTTTTTTTTATTGTTACATACACACACATATCTTTCATACATAATGTGAAAAATATACAAAAATAACTACAGTATAAGGTAAAAAGCGTAAAGAGAATAAACATTTCTTATGTGCGTTGAGGAGGGGGAAGGGTTGGGGGAAAAGGGGAGGGGAGAGCGGTGTGGGGGTTCTCAGCTGTTCTCTGTCTCATGTCCTGTGCGCAACAACACGCTTGCCAAATGACAATGCAATATTTTTTCTTTTCTTTTATTTATTATTATTATTTATTCCTCACATTTACTGGTACAGTATATGAGTATATTATTTTAATTACAAAGAATTGCTTCTTCTACACACAAACCATGCTCTGGGCGACATGACAGGTCAGCTGCTGAGCCAGGTAGTCACCGGGGGCGGGCAGAACCTCCCACGCATCCTGCATTAGTCACATGTGCTACACCATTCTGAGACTGCATCATCATACGTTGGAATATTGCACATAATTTTTCATATCAGTGCCAATGCAGGAAAAGCATTTGGGGAGCAACCATCACATAACTGATCTTAACCATCTCATAGTGGTAAATGCTGCTAATTTTTTAGCATCGAAAAAGTAAGTGATCGTATATAGATCCATAATATAATGGTCAACACCTGTACACCAATTCTCCCATTAACGTCGTTTCAATGCCTGATTGTGATAACAGCTGGCTGTGTAAGCGACCAGTGTGGGCGCCATATTTGTTTGTCATTGTTCAGTGGTTGGTTGATGCTCATCCAACGTTCACTTTAATTCCAATTATAAATTTATTTGAGCCTTAGAACAATGAGCGCTAAATGTGCATTATGTACCACTACTGGTTGTGGTCATAGAAAGAAGAGGAAAAGTGTTACATTAGAAGTCAAATTAGATGTGGTAAAGAGATTTGAAGGACAGTGAGCTGTGGACATAGCAAGAGCTGTTGGTTTGCAGTCTGCAACTGTAGGTAAAAACAATTTGTGGAAATGCAGAAAATATATAATCATGTGCTAAAAGTGTTATTCCATTATCTGCTACAAAGTTAACTCATAACAGAAGTGACATTATGGAAAATATGGATAGAATGCTAAACATGCGGATCGAGGATCAACATAAACGAGACTCTCCATGTTCGTTGGTCTCAAATAGAGGCAAAAGCTCTAAGTTTACTTGAAACTTTAAAACAAGAAGATGAAAGTGCTAAAAGTGAAACATTTGTGGAAAGTTGAGAGAAAATTTTGACCAGAAGTGTACCCAAGGAATATAACCCTCATTTATATCATTGTGTCTATGGCAAAATCGTCTTCATTTAACGTTGTTTTACTTAAAGTAATGGTTTTCAGGAACCTAACAAGGACGTTAATGGGAGAATTGGTGTATACATTATGTTTAAGGGAGGATAAAGAAAAATATATACCACATGGTATTTTATTAAGGTACAGTAAGCAGTATCAACAGTTTCTTCCAGAGAAATAATCAGAAACTATTCACGAATAAAACTTACACACTACATGCAAAGCTAAATAAAGAAGTTAATTTTATTGATGAAGCATTTTTTTTTATCTCTTCCTTTTATACATACAGTACTGTACTTACCATCACCCCGAGGCATTACTTGAGTTTCCCCTTCCATTCCCTAATATCAATCAAGCATAACAATTTTAAGATCACCCGGAGACTAGACATCATCATCATTAGTTTTATGACCACCTATTCACCTGAAGATTAACCACTCTAATGCTATCGGGGTGGCTAACTTTACTATGTTATACACTTATCTACAATAAAATATTGTACAGTACATATGAGGAGCTCCAAACCATCTGCTAAAAGCCATACATCGCTGAAATGTGATGTGTATTGCATTGTATTCCCCAACCTCTCCTCTTTCCCCTGGGTAAGTCAGAGAGCCAATTGGAAACGTGTGCAAGAACATGTGTGTGAAAGTCCTCTGAAAAGACTATTGTACATCACACATTCCTATCGGAGCATTTTCCTAAATTTTTTATTTTGGCACTTAGCAGATTATGGTCTGGAGCTCCTCATAGATAATTAATCCAAGTGGCACTGATGGCAATACCTTACCTGCCAAACTGAAGGGGGAAATTTTTTCTGACCCTGTGATAAAGTTTTTCTCCAGTGGGAAGTTCAGCATAAAAGAATGGTGTCCCCGATGGAGCCACTTGAGAAATATCGGATAACTTTGGAATTTCGTCCACCTCAATACCATTACTTTCAGCAACATCCTGATAATATCAATCATAACTTATTATTTGTTTAAGTCAAGTTTCCATGAAAATACTAAAACAGTAATATTTTTCATTCATTACACACCTTAAATAACAATTCAAGAGACTTTTTGTATGCTCCAGAAGAAGAGTTATTCCCTACCTTGAGAATGACCCAAGCTCAACCTTGGAACTACAATTTGTTTTTATCATGGTTTTTTCCTGAGGAATTCTTATTTACTTTCTTTTAAGAGGCAAAACATACCAAATATACCTCTTTCAACCTACCTAACTTAACTAAAAATGGCTCAAGGATGGTTAGGTTAGGAAAACCAGATTAAGGTTAGTTGGTTTAGTTCATCTTTTATAAATAGCTAAATGTCTGCTGCCTTTAGTATGATATATTAACACATGATTCTCTTTTCATGTTGTACAGTAGGGTCGAGATATACAGGTATAGCGATTTTTTTTATATTGTGACTACCAAAATTATTGACATTTTACAATAGACTGTATAGTGATAAATCTATTTATTTTGCATGGGAAACCGGGCAGGAAATATTTCAAAATTGCCATGGCAAACAAATGCGTTATTTGCTCACCAGAGGCGCCACCGTGGCTGCTCACTCACACATTCACGTTCGCCTGCAAAGTCTTTCTGATTCAACTTTTGCCACGTGCGGATGCTGCGCTCTCCAGTTAAGGTCACCACGTGCTTTACTGCTGTCTACCAAGATGCCTAAGCATACTAGTAGCACTCCTCCTTAATGGAAAAGATTTCATACTGTAACTAATATTTTTGATTTGTTCATTTATGTAGGTGTGGGATTGTCAAGTGAGAGTGGCAGTGTGGCATCTGCTGCCGAGTCTGGTGTTCATTGGTGTTTTAGTTAATAAGAAAATAAACTCGTTAAATCAAGTTTAGTAAATTTTATTGGCCGCCAGAACCTAACCTTATTTTCCCCATTGATTACTTGTAATTACATATCGCGATTTAGTATATGGCGAACATCCTTGGACCCTATCTCGCGATATATCTCGACCCTACAGTATTATACATTTTGGAAACAATACTTTGGAAAAATGAAAAATTACAATAAAATTAACAAAGACTATGAATTCTAAGTTAGTAGGTACTGAATTGGTAAAGACGGTGAACACAAGCAACTCTGTAAGAACAAAAACCATGGAAAAAATCTAAATTTTTAATTACATTTCCTGGGCTGGATGTGGGCTATTCTCCTTTGTAAGGACCAATTTCTTTTTCTGACCACCAAGAACTATACTGCCAACCCTAAATATCTCATCTCCTGAGCTCACTTGGAGGGTTCTATCATCATCACTGAATAACTGATACCCTGTAGGTAGATATTAATATAACTTTATTAAACAAACTACAAACACAATTAATAAAAAAAAATATGAAGGTATAAGAATAGTTTACAACCTTAGTCACAGATGCTCATAAAAGAGAATTATATACATACAGTAAGTACAATGTAGATTCCTGTTACTTTCTACTTATGTCCAGCACTTATCTTCCACAGTATTTCAGCCCCTTCTTTGGTGTTTCTGTAACAATGATTCACCCTACACAGATGCAGTAAATAAAATAATGTACAAACTGTGAATATCTCCTGGACGTGAGAGGCAGCTTCTGCAGGTATTGGGATAACCTGAACTTGTAGATGCTGTGACCGGTAGTTCCTTTCATAGAATACTACAGACTTGCCCTTCTTCTTGAACATTTTTGTTAATGCTTTCTTGAACTTTTCTACTTCTGTTAATAAAATAAATTCAAAATCACAATAATGATCAAACAAGGGTCAAAGTGGTGACATAAGAATTTGTATAATTTATTAATTCACTCTTAAGTAAAAGAATACCAATTGACAAGAATCAGAAAAAAGTACAGCAAGTCCCAGTTGAACGAAAGGGTTACGTTCAACTACAAGGCTTTCCTTAAGTGAATTTTCGTTCATCGAAACCATTTTTCCCTTATAAATTAATGTGATGTGTGTCCGTAAATATTTTTATATTTTATGTTAATACTGTACTAAGCTCTGTGATAGAATAACACAGTAGAACGTCGATTTAAAGCAATTCAACCAGCAGGGTCTACCATAGACAACACATTATGCTTCCTATATCTTCCCAGGCGGTAGTACCTCCCTGTTTGATAGCTGACAGTACAGAAAAATTATTCACCTTCTCTACAGTCTTCATCCAGGTCTGGCGTACTTTGAAAATGGGTGATGGGCAGAATGAGTAGGTGATCAGGAACAAGCCCACCTTTTGCCAATGCCAAGTACACATGGTTTCCTACACTCACCACTAAGTGTTTTTCTACCTCAGGACTGGCCAGACAGAACCAACATGGACCTGAAACAATTAATATTTTGTATAGTATAACTCATATCAATACCAATGCCTCAAAATTAAGAAATCTTTTGGAATATGGAGAGGATGAAATATGAATGAAGAATGGAGCACTATATGATATTCCACAACTGATCTCTCTCCTTGAAAATCTTGCCTTTGTCTATGTAGTAGGCAGAAACAATCAGGAAACTGCTGCAGGACAAATAAGGAGAGCAACAAGGAAGGGCTAAGACTAAAAGGAGAATTATCCACATGCATTTACTTATATCCTTGACTTGCAATTACAGCTACTCGTCAACTTACGACCACCCGGACATACGACCGCCCCAGTCGTACCCAATTTTTTTCAAATTACGTATTTTCGAGTCCCGATGTTAGTGATTGCGCTGTGTACTGACAAAATTTTCGTTTATAATTCCCTTTAAAATGGCTGGCAAGCTTAAAAGTGAGAGTTTTGTGGTGCTGAGAAGAAAAAGAGACACCCATTTTAGATTTTCTATGTATTATCTTCGCATTTTCGACTTACAACCTGGATTTGGGTCCCTAACCCCGCCGTAAGTTGAAGAGTGGCTGTACTGTATAATACATAATTTTTTTTAAATATTTATATTGTTCCACTCTCCCACAAGGTACAACTCCATTTAGTGGCCGAATTTGTGTTACCTTGTCGTGATGTAGGGGCTACAATGAACCACTTTCAAATTACTGGGATGGGTATAAAATTCCCATCTCATAACCTCAAACGAGGAGGTTGAAAGTAGATAGGCGCTTAACTTGCAAATTCACTTCTTTATGGGTCATAGGCTGGTTTTTTACCAGAGTGAGGTACGAGCAATCTCTTCAACCCCATACTTCATTTCCAACTTTTTCTACACCCTTTAATTAGTCTCCTGATGAGGAAAGGTTTGGGACATCCATTCTCATTAACTTCATTGCTTGCTCTTGAACATCCATGGACAGACACAATAAATGGTTTTCTGGTGTTCCTGTTGGATTATCATCACCTAAAGGTCCAATTGCATTGCCTTCCATGCTTGCAGGCAATGTGCCACCGAGTGCTAGCAAGTACTGTCTGAGCAAAACAAAACCTTGGACATTAAACATAACTACTGAAAGATGAAGAATGAATAAGCACAAAATCAAAATAGGAACATGGAATGTGAGGACATTATATGAGGCTGGTAAGTATGCAAATGTTAGTAGGGAAATGAACAGATTCAGGTGGTGAAAATCATGAGAGAGGTGTTGGTATTCATGTAAACCAGAAGTTGAGCAGTAAACCATCGATAACTCGGCACATATGGGGCTCTGGCCTTGCTGAGTTATCCCAAATCCCGACTTATTGAGGCACCCCCACCCTACAAAAATTCAACAACAAAAAATTATCAACCCATATATGTGTACATGTTATTACTAAATGTCAAAAAGTAACACTTACCAGCATTGCAGGCGAAGAATGAAGCACTGTAGTAGGTGAGAGGCATGGTAGGTGACACAGAGGCATGACAGACAATGCAGGGGAATGGTAGGTGATGCAAGGAAATGGTAGGTGATGCAGGGGAATGATAGGCGACACAGAGGCATGATAGGTAATGCAGAGGAATGGTAGGTAACACAGGCATGATAGGTAATGCAGGGGAATGGTAGGTGACGCACGTGATGGAGGGGAAACACTACATAAACAGTAAACATTGTGGCACTTACATATACTACTGTAATTTGATCACTTATACAAAATAAAGAATAAATTTTAACAAAAACAATTGTTATTTTCCTTATGTATAATTCAAGTCTGAATATGTAAATAAACATGTAACTTATATCACTAAGGATATTAAGGTCCTCCGTGGTAAAACCGTTTTCTTTATTACAGAGCAAAAGAGTAAATACATTATTAAAATACTCTAATGTAGCTTAGAAATAAAGAAAATGTCATATAAAACTATAAAATAAGAAAAATTAAGAGCATAGTGTGTGTGTGTGTGTGTGTGTGCCAGTATTCTCGCTGGCACCAAATGTAGGAGCATCGAGGCTACCACTATCCATGAACAACTAAGTTGGACTGGCCATGTTACCCACATGGACTGCCAAAGCAGTTACTCTATAGTCACTTAATGAATAGTAAATGTAACGCCAGCAGGCAACTGAAAAGATATGAGGATAGTCTTAAGAAAAACCTGGAAAAGTGCCAAATCGACTCCCCTCACCTGGGAGATGATCACTCCTCACCATAACGCTTGGAGGAGCACCACATGAGAAGATGTCGATACTTTCGAGTTAGCCCAACATCGGAAAGACGCTGCCCCTCCCTCAGAGCTCACCAACGAAGGTGACATCCTTAATAACTCATATCGTTGTATCATAGCTGGATGATCACCATACTCGATTCCAAGTGACAGAAAAGTAGATGTTGACTGTCCTTCTCTCTCCTTAGGTCGGCTTTGCTGTGCCTCAGGGGAACGAGAGCATCCGCCCCAAAGCCAACAACAGTTGCAGATATTGACTGTGAGGCAACAGTCACTGAATGCCACATAGATCTGCGGCTCAACTAACTCAATACAGCTAGGATAGCTACTTATGTATTAGGATATTTAACTTTAAGGTAATAAAATGGTGGTGAAGGTATGGCTATAAGGGGAGGTTGCAGGGAAAAAAAAGTAGTAGTAGTAGTAGTAGTAGTAGTTGGTGTGTGTGTGTGAGGTGAACGTGTGTGAAGGCCACTCTGTGAGCTGTTCTGTGTGGCTGTATCATCCACCTCCCTCCCTCCCATGTGATGTCTGGCTGAACTGTGGCATCACTCAGATGATGGTCTGAGTGTGGAAGGAGCTATTTTTTTACATAAAATATGTGCTATTGTATTTTATGATATGCTATGTATTGATTTATTGTTTATCACAGCAATTTTGTTTTCAAATGTGGTTATAGCGCTACAAGTGTAAGACACGCGAATAAATAACTTCAGCTGCTTTCGGACTGTTGGACTAAATTAGAATTTTTACCAAGGAAGAGAAAGTTGGGAACCTAGAAGATTCAAATATTTGGAATTCATTTTAAATGAACTGCATTGTAAATTAAATAAAATCTCCGATATTGGATTTACCGGCATAGAGGAGACGTTCTGCATACAGTGGTTTGCCTGACAAGAATGGGAGAGGTGGTTGGGCGTTACTGGGTTAGTACCACAGGAACCAAATTTTACCAGGGAGTGATGAATATTAATTCTGGTGCCCTAGACACTCTGTGGTGCAATGTATAGTACTTTATACCCAAAATATTAGGGTGCTACAGTACCCTCCCTTCCCACATCCATGTACTGGGTGGAGTGAACCAGCACACACCTGACCACAACAATAACAAACACCAGACTGATCAAGCATTTCCCGAGTTATTTTATAATAAATTCTAAGACCATAATCCATGCCGAGTTACATGAAATTCCGAGATATTGAATGCCAAGTTATCTAGGGTTTGCTGTAGTGTAAATGGATATTGGGCAGGGTCAGATAGTTTTGTTAGTCAATTTTAATGCTCAACCCATTTACTTGGTAATAATACAGGTTTATGCACCAACAAATTACAAAGAGAATGAAGTTTTAGAATTTTTTTGAAGACTTAAATAAAGCAAAAGATACCATGAAATTTCATGAATGTCTGATTATCATGGGCGATTTTAACTAGGGATGGGCTGGATATCCAATAACAATCCAGTTATCTAGATTTTTATAATTATTGCACATAATTAATGTCTATTAATTGAGAGAGAGAGAGAGAGAGAGAGGGAGATCTGTTGGCATGGATTAATTTATGATACAGTATCTATTCTGTGAATTCAGTGATTGTGTTTTGAAAGTTATAGACTACAAGAGAATGAGTGAGAGCGAGAATTTTAATTCAAACAATAAGATATCAAGAATATGTGGTGCCCCCTTGCAGCCACAATAAGAAATAAGAAGCCATTTTGTGGTCAAAACACAGCTGAAAACCACAAGTACTTGTCTGAATCATTAATAGAGTTGATTATATATTTAGGTTTAGTTTTCTCAGTTCACAAAGCTAAGATCAAAATAATATTATATGCTGACAGTAATTTACGGAGGGTAATTTAAAATAGGTGTAGAGATGTCAATAAAAGTAGACTGTCTTTCTTTTTCTTATAATTTTCTACATTGAGATACGTGTATTACCGGGTATTTTTGTGAAATTCAAATTATTGTACAGGTATCCCTCGAGATGCAAACATTCGAGATACGAAAATTTGCTTATACAAATTTCCTAATTGGACACCACTATTTTGAAATACGAAAGCTTTCCCCGCTTATAAGAATTTGGGAATGGGAAAAATTCAAATTGCGCACCCCCAGGAGTCAGCTGGGGCAGCCACATCCTCTAGCACTCTCCCTACCAGGCTGAGGGTTAAACACAACCTTTTCCTTTTAAATGATGAATGCTTCACTCTATGGGAATAGAAATGTGGTTACATGTACATCACACTGGACCTTGCATTATATGTACACCTAGGAGTATTATGCTGCAGCTGTACTGACTGCAGCCAAGCATCAGTACTAAATACCACACTTACCAGTAGGTTTTGGTGGCATCCTTCTCCTTTCTCCACTTTCATCTCCATCACCTCTCCTCTTCTTTCCTCTTTTATCATCACCAGGCTTAGTATTCATGTCATAGAAAAATTGAGTTCCACAGCTTTGTGCTACATTCTGCAACATAAGTCATACACTAATAAAATACTGTATATAATAATGAACTTGTAACATTGCTGTAAAAACTCTTCATAATCCTCATCCCTGAGAGGTATGTTGGGCAGGGTAGAAAATGTCTATTTGTAAATTTGCTGGAGAACAAGGTTACCATATAAATTTAATTCTAAGATATACTTGTACAAATCATAAAGTTAGCTGTTCATTTTTATTTAATATTGTGAAGAAATCTTATGTATGAAAGTGACACTATCTAATTTATTAGTGAGGCAATGTGGTTCCATTTTAATATACTGTAGCTACAGTACAGTAAGTCTTCGCTTAACGATGTTTCGGTACTAGGTCGTTGAACTTTAGGGACCAAAAATTTGCTCTACGTCCCGGAGATCCGATACTACATCGTTTTGCGTGTCACGGACTACTTTCTACAGCATATCACCCACTCTTGTCTGGCCGCGCTACGCTCTCTCAGCACGGCGCGCTGTCCTCACTCGTGGAACGTCACAGCGTCCCCAAGTGACGCCAAGCCAGTCTCTGTTACGACTTCACATCATTCGTGCGTGCTTAAGTGCTTTTGCTCTAAAACTGTACTCTAACCATTCAAAATGGCTTCTAAGCACCCATCAAGTGCTACTGATGCTAGTGTAGTGAAGAGGCAACGTAAGACCACTACCCTTGCTACGAAAATGGATGTATTAACCTGATTTGAAAAAGGGGAACATGCTGTGGACATAGCCACTGTGCTTGGTCTAACCCCCACAACAGTGTGTACTATCCAGCCCAACGCTGACAAAATTAAGGTTAGTGCTATAAGTGGTTCTTCTCTGAGAGCTACTAAGATGACTCGTATTAGAAGCACTGTGATAGAGAAGGTGAAAAAGATGCTGACAATGTGGATGGAGGACCAGAATCAACGCAATGCCCCTGTGAGCCTTACGGTTATCCAGCATAATGCCAGATCCCTGTTTGACAACTTAAAGGCAGAAGAGGGTGAAGGATCAAAGACAGAAACCTTTACGGCCAGCCGAGGATGTTTTCAATGATTTAAGCACCGTTATAACTTCCATAACATAAAGATGACTGGTGAAGCTGCCAGTTCAGATACTGTTGCAGCCGAGACATTCCCGCCAGAATTCAAACGGATTATCCAGCAAGGAGGCTACTCCCCGAAGCAAGTCTTCAATGTGGAGGAGACTGGTCTCTTTTGGAAGAGGATGCCTGATAGGACCTATATCTCCAAGCAGGAGAAAAGAGCGGCAGGTTTTAAAGCAGCAAAAGACCGCTTAATGCTGCAGCTTGGTGTGAATGCTGCCGGTGACTTCAAGCTGAAGCCTATGCTCATTTCTCGCGGTGCCAACCCACAGGCCCTGAAAGGTTACTTTAAGGATCATCTTCCTGTCATTTACAAGAAAACAAAAAGGCATGGATAACCGGCGTCATATTTAGCCAGTGGTCAAACGTGTACGCCGTCCGTGCACTGAAGGAATACTGTGCCAAGGAGAACCTAAACTTCAAAATTCTTCTGATCCTCCCAATCTCGACGACTTGCATGACTGTGTAAAAGTTGTATTCCTGCCTCCCAACACAACAGCACTGATGCAGCCTATGGACCAAGGCGTCATCGCCGCATTCAAGGCATATTATTTACGCCGTACCATGGCCTAGCTGCTCAAGGCTACAGATGGAGAAAATAAACCAACGATCCGACAATATTGGCACGGCTTCAACATTCTTCATGCAATTGACAACACTGGCAAGAGGTTTCAGAAAGTTGCCTGAATGGTGTGTGGCGTAAACTGTGGCCCGAATGCGTCAACAGTTTTACGGGATTCACGAACTTAGTCCCAGCTGTGAATAGGGATATCCTCAGCTTGGCTACACAGGCAGGCTTTGATGAGCTGGAATCAGAGGATATTGAAGACATCCTGGCACCCCATACAGAAGAGCTCACCAACGAAGATCTGCAACAATTCGTTGAAGAAGATGACGACGAAGAAGAACTGCAACGAACGCTAACTTCAAAGAGGTTGGCAGAATCATTGAACATGTTCCAGCAAGCATTGCAAATGCTTATAGATGACGACCCAAACAGAGAACATAGCTCAAAGGTTCAACGCAGCATTGAGGACAGTCTTGGTTGCTACACCGAGATATATAAGATGAGCAGCACCAAGCAGTCAACACTGGATTAATTTTTTCGTCACGGGATGCCAGGAGCTTCTTCACAACAGCCGACAACCGAGGAGGAGCAACCAGCGGCGGAGGAACCCCAGTCAGAGCAGGAGGATAAGGAGGAGGCAGCTGCAGAGTCTCAGTGACTCACCACCCTTCTCCGCTTCCATCCTCCTCCTTCACTCCATTACCCACCACTCTCTCGCTCTACCACCACCTTAGTACTGTAGTTCTATATACTATTCTCTTTAGAAATGGCAATAATTTTCTGTATATGTGACTTTTTTCATGGGGCAAAGGGAGGCTCAGGAACATGACTCCCGTATTTTATCTATTTCTTATGGGGAAAATTGATCCGCTTTACGTTGTTTCGCTTAATGTCACATTTTCAGGAACAGAACCCCGATGTTAAGCGAGGACTTATTGTATCTATTTTCAAAACCTAAATCTATTGCTGATTACTTAAAATATATATGTACTGCACCTCTTTTGTCTGGTGAGCAACATTAGCATCCGAGTATGGACACTCAGAGATATCAGTTGGCTGCTTTGTGAGCTCTGCTGTATCACAGTGAGCCATAGGAGTGATGTTAAAGGCATACAACCATTTCTGTTTCTCAGAATTTCCTACGTTTGCCAATCCAAAGAAGCGAGAGACATGACGTGCTGGTTCAATCAACACTCTGTGGTTCCTGGTGAGATAAAAATTAGATTGTAATCATTCACATCCCACTAATTATGCATCAGTATGTGATTACTCCTAATCAAATTAATAAGTTTTATTTTTGTCTATTCAGCGACAAAAATCTGAGAAAATAAGAATAAAATCCTTTCCCCTTACAGCTGACTCAATGGAAGATGATTATCTATCTTTCCATAAAATGGAAGAAGAAAAATCTTACAGTAAACATACACAACTTTCTCTCTGTTCCACACTTACTTCTAAGAAAATCCATCAAACTATCAACACTTTACTAGTACTGTACAGTAATACCCAAGTTAGTCCTACCCTGTAGAAGCACTGTTTTGTTATAGCACTCTTGCTTGCATCTTGGAGCTCTAGGGAAGAAAAAAAAAAAGTAGTAAAACGTACCAAGTCCGAACACTCACAACACGCCACAATGACTCTTTTATTGTTTATATTATTGTGAATATTTTTTATGGCCTGCAAATCCGAATGTGATGTGTTGCTGGTTTAATGCTTTGTTGATAAGTATTCCCATGACTACAGTTCATTAATGCGCATTAAAATTTTATATTAATGTAGGTCTTATTGTATGACATAAAATAGTGTGTGGTTAACTGAAGCACAAGTGTGTGGTGGCGGGTTGAAGATCAGATGTTGAGGAGAGCTTGGCAACACACCTGGTGAGTGTTACCACTCCGCCTCTCTAATCACCCCAGCCTTTCTGCTTTCTCACTCCACATTTTAAAATCTTAAGTAACGTATTGCTGAAGGGATACAACGTTGCACATTTATTAACACCCAATTTTGTGGGTAGACATCAGCTGTTCAATAGTGCCTGACAGTAGTGCAAGTGCAGTGTTACCAAAGTAACTGATAAGACACATCACCTCTTCACCACAATCTCCCTCACCACCCCCTCCAGCATCACAACTACCTCTATTACCACCACCTAAATCCTAATTTCAGTGATGCAGCGATGAATTAGCTTCAGCCAGAGCAAACCCGTACAATATCCAATGCCTCCCTCCCACCCATTGCATCTCACCGACATGTTGCCTCTCACTCATTCTACTACAATCATCACTATTCATGAAACAACTATCATTCATGAAACAATACAGTATTGTTTATTTGATATTCATTAATTAGTAGACACATTACTGTAATAATCTGTTTATTAATACCTATACACCTTCACATATAATTCTGTATATAACTCACAGGTAAAAAATAAAGTCACCAGGAATGCATCTCCATATACACAATGGTATAATGACCCCAAAGAGTGCTGTTTCAGATAGCGCTCTATTTTACAGGAATGTAACCCAAGTGCTAACCAGGGTATTACTGTCTGGTATTCAGTATTTATTGTATGTATGTATGTATGTACAGTAAGTATGTAAATATGTATGCATGTACAGCATGTGTGTATGTATGCATGTATGTACTGTATATCGCGGTGTATAAGTCGACCTTTGAAGCCAAATTTTTAGTGTCTAAAGTTATGGGGTCGACTTATACGCCGGCACATACGGTATGCATGTATGTATGTATGTATGTATGTATGTATGTATGTATGTACGTACAGTATGTATGTATGTACAATATGTGTATATGTATGTCATGTAGATCCATAATGGAAATGTGGAGAGGATAAATCTTGATAAAACCACACAGGAAAAGGGAAACAATGGAGCGCCTTAGCTTTCGTCTTTATTCAAGACATCTTCAGAGGTCTCTGAAGATGTCTTGAATAAAGACGAAAGCTAAAGTGCTCCATTGTTTCCCTTTTCCTGTGTGGTTTTATTGACATGTATGTATGTATGTATGTATGTATGTATGTATTTATGTATGTATGTGTGTGTGTGTGTGTGTCCTTCTCTGAACTAAATATTTTAGTGTTGGTTGCACCTACTTAATTAACATCTTGCAAAATTATTTCTTGATTGTCGCACTCACAAAAAGCATAAGTTAAAAATTCATAATTCTATTCAAGCTTACTGTACCTGTATGGTAAACGTTCATAGTATACACCTTCCAAACCAGAAAAATGATAGCGAGGTCGCACTTTGAATGCTAATCTTGATATCATGGTTGATCCTGAAATCTCTGGGTTGCAGCCTTCCTAGAAATCAAACATATCATCATCATTGTTTTAAGGACATTTCCCAGACATGTAGAGTATTTACAGCAAGTAAAGCTTACAAGTTCATATGTTTAGGATTGCATTGACTTTACTTATGATTATGATCTGTGTAACCTTCACCAAGAAATGAAAAATTTTTCCTTCATAAAAGTAAATAAATATAATAATTTTATGATTGGATAAGTTTTGCTTACACAGTACAGTACTACAGTATTTCTGATGTGAATTATGGGTACATATACAGTACAGGTAGTCGTCGACTTACGACCTAGATTGGTTACGGCCGCCCGGTCGTAAGTTGATCTGGTCGTAAGTCGGCCTATGTTATAATTACCTTACGTATATTATAATGTGTAATGATAATATAATCATCTTTAAGTCATATTTTATCAACATTTTCTCTGTTCATTATTGTTACGGTCGTCAGGTTTAAGTAAATCACTGCATACTACAGTACAATTTAATTACCTTACGTATATTATAATGTGTAATGATAATATAATCACCTTTAAGTCATATTTTATCAACATTTTCTCTGTTCATTATTGTTACGGTCGTCAGGTTTAAGTAAATCACTGCGTGTTTGTAATTGAGCGCGGGGATGCGCGCGGCTCCAGCTCCCGGCAGCGCCAGGAGGCTGGGGCCAAAGCTGTCGTACCGCCGGTCGTAAAGTCGAACAGACGTAAGTCGCATAGGTCGTAAGTCAACGACTACCTGTACATCCACTATACAGTATACTGAGTACAGTTAACTTGCATCTGCAGTACTCTCTCGCCAATAGTGACTTCCACAATAACGTTATCGACATTAACGGTAAGTTACAATAGATACCCATTTTCAATAATAACGTCTGGATTCTCTTGAATAACAGAGATTTCGTGGGAAGCGTCCGAGCGCATCAACGATAGTGTTCGTTTGCCGCCATGTTGACCACTCCGCCTCACTCCCGAGTCACTCTCACACATGCTCCGTGGAATACAGCGCTGCGCCCATGTTTGAGATTTTCGCCTCTATAACCAGTGGTTGCTAGGGTCGGTGATCAACAATGGCTTCCGGGTTTTTACCTGTGGGGGCCAGGGGAGGTGGTGGAGGGAGTGATTTGCCACCTGAATGCCCGGGAACTTTTAAAGTGAATGAGAAAAAAAGACCCCAAAGCTAAGAGACAAAGTCTCAAGAAGCGTGCCTACTCGGTCAAGGATAAAGAACAGATTGTTGAGCTCATTAAAAGTGGTGCACGGAACATTGATATTGTGAAGAAATTGAACTGTCCTGAGTTTACAGTGCGAAATATTAAGAGGAACTTAGAGGAGACCAAGAAAAGTATTGCGCTGGCTAAGAAATATTTCGGTAGTGATGGAAATGCGAGGCGAGCTTTGAATGATAAAAGTGATAGAAACAGGTTGATAGTGATAACAGAGTATTTTCTTGTGAAATGGTTAGCTTGTAGAATGAAAGACAGTGCAAGTGTTAGCGGCCCTCAGATACGAGATCAAGTAAGGGAATTGTACGCTGTTGTAGCTCGAAAGAAAAGCATTAAGTATCCCCCTCCTTTCAATGCCTCAGTAGGGTGGCTGCATAAGTTTAAGATTAGAAGTGGCACAAAGTATGCCAAGTATCAGGGTGAGGCTTTGTCTGCTGACTTAGTGGCTGCAGATACCTTCCCTGAAATTGCCAACCAAATCATTCAAGAGGGAGGTTATACCCTGGATCAGATTTTTAACTGTGACGAGACCGGGTTGTTTTGGAAAAAATCCCCTCAAGCAACATTTATCTCTAAGAAAGAATAACAGGCAAAAGGTGTGAAAATGGCAAAGGATTGCTTTAGTGTCCTCCTAACCTGTAATGCTTCAGGTGACTGCCTCATGAAGCCTCTGGTGATCTACAAATATAAAAGACCAAGAGCTTACAAGGGATGTGATATGTCCAAACTGAATGTCTACTGGGAAAAGACAAATAAAGGCTACATGTCCATGGAGTTATCAAAGAAGTGGTATGATGATTGTTTTGTTAAGGATGCCAAAGAATACTGCCGGAAGAAGAATGTAGCCTTCAAAGTGGTGCTCTTTCTAGGCAATGCCCCCAGTTATGCACGATTTCTAGTAGGACGTCACCCTAGCGTTGAGGTTGTGTTTCTACTACCAAATACAACCTCTAAAATACAGCCACTAGACCAAGAAATCATAGCAAATGTAAAGTTGCTGTACTACAAATATGTCCATGACAAGATGAGGAAGGAAACTGATAAACAAGAAGAAGTGAAGGAAATTGCTGAAACTGTGAGCAATAGCGAGGAGGAGGTGGAGGGTCCTCTCCTCGCTGCTTCCGCTGCTCCGCCTGGCTCACTCACACCCTCCGCCTCCTCTGCTCCACCTGGCGTACCTTCAACCTCCACAATGACTGTTACTGCCTTCTGGAAAAATTATAACATTCACCGGGCAGTCAATTTCTTTGTAAAAGCTTGGGGAAATACTACGAAAGCAACCATTAGGCATGGCTGGTCGGCACTCCTGCCACGACTCAAGTCTGCCGAGACAAAGAGACAGTAGCCAGCAGAGCTAATGAACCAAGTGTTGGAAACTGTCCGCTGTATCCCAGCCCCAGGATTTCAAGAAGTGACTCGGGTAGATTTAGAAGAACTGATGCAAGAGGGTAACACAAATGACGTCAAGGATCTCCTGGAGGATGAAGGTGGCGAGAGTGGTGAAGCAGCGTGCAGGGGAGACCGAGCAGAGGAAAATGACGACACAGAAGCTGTCACTCTTATTGGGTGTCTGTACCAGCCTTCAAGAGATGATCCAAGACATTGAGAGTGAATCCGGTGAAACAGAGCAAGTGATTGGAGTTGTAGAATCATTTCAAGAAAATACCAGAAGCAGTACAACGAGCAAGTGAATGCCCGGCAGCAGTCACTCATCACTCGCTTTCTTTCACAACGCTGGTCAGCCGAGGAAGACCAACAGAGAGAGGTTGAAGTTGATGAAGACATTGATGACATTGGGGAAATGCCTGAAGATTTTGACTTTGCGGGGTTTGATGAAGTGTTAGCGGAAGTGGGTGAACCGGGTGCGAGAGGCCAGCGTGGGGACGGAGATGGGGGCCAGGGATGTGGGCGGAGGTTCGACGCAGTAGCCTCCATGCCCCAGCCTCGTAACAATCATCACACTAAGCACCTCAAAAACTCCCCCAAGCTTCGGGTAAGTGCTATATTACTCAAATTATTTATTCTGATGATTGAATAACAAATCTTTTTATTTCAGCTTACAAAAAGTGTTAGGCAGGGCTTCAAAGGGGAGGAAATGGGTGAAATTCTTGGGGCGGTGGCACCAATAAACCCTTTTTACATGTATTTTAATGTCACACAAATAACGTTTTTGCTAATAACGGCGTTTTTCAGGCACCTATTAGACGTTATTGGCGAGAGCCTACTAATTCCTTTATGGCATAAAAATATGACAAAGTATTATTACAAGTGTCACTAAAAAAGTACTAGAGTATTGAAAGTTTGAGATATGCACACATAAAATAGATTGTCTTCTGATAAAATGGGCTAGTAAGCTGACATGTGGTGAAAATGATAATGACTACTTTACACAAACAAATTTTTGTGAAAGATATATTGTACTGTGTTAAAAAAAAAAAGATAAAAGATTAGAGTGAGGCAGCAGTGCAGAGAACAGCGAGAACTTCCATCCCTTCCAGTTTAAAAAAAAAACAGTGTCTAATGTGCCGACACTATTCTGTTGCCACATGTTGTAATCATGCTAGACTCACTCATACTTATACCAAATATGTAACTGATAAAGTTCATCAAATGATAAACACATTAAACAACTGATAGTTATTTAACTTGCCATGCAACTGAGAGAGATTCTAAAAATGGATTGCCAAAAATGTAATGCCAATATATATATATATATATATATATATATATATATATATATATATATATATATATATATATATATATATATATATATATATATATATATATATATATATATTAATGTGGATGAGACTGATTATTTTGAATAAAATTCCAGATGGAACATGCAATACCTAAGAGAAGAGTGAGCCATGTTTTAAGGCTGTATTGTAGGGTATAGATGTACTAAACTTCCATTATCTTTTCGTTTTGTACAGTATGTTTGGTATCTACAAGGGTAAAGTTGGACTTACGAACAAGTCTCAGGAACATAACTAATTCGTAAGTAGAGGGGCAACTGTATAATAATGACAATATTTACAAATTGGTTTGAAATATGAAAAATTCATTATCCCAGCTTCAGTACAATGCAATTTATTATTTATGCATAGAAGAAAAACATCAACTCACTGCCTTCTTAGCAAAGTTACAGACAGCATGTGGCCACTGACTAGTGATGAGTATGTCTATAGCTGGTTTATTAGTAGCTTGAGTTTCAAGTGCAAGAATATTATCCATGATGAAGGTGGTATTATTCTTTTTCTTGATGTCTGCCTGCATGCCACTGAGGTACATTACTCTCAGCCCACTGCTGCACGGGTAGATGCCACTTGGACCTAAAAGAATCAGATAAATAGGTTTAACAGCTTCCTTAGGCCATCCGTGGTATGACTGTTCGTACTGTTTACCATTGTTTATACATCTGCACCTTCTATACACAGTACATCATGAACCACTGAATTTGCTAGACAGTTTTATGAAATAAGTATCTATCAATTCATCCATTTGTCACCATAGTGGGTTATTGCAACATGTACGAAGCTACAATTCTGAATTACTACAGTATTCAAGAAATAAGAATCAAAATCACAGATAAGCAGTGATGAATTCATATTGGGCAATAATACTAATACTACTACTACTACTACTACTACTAATAATAATAATAATAACAAAAATAATAATAATAATAATACTAGTACTACTTCTACTACTACTAATAATAATACAGGAACAACAACAACAATATTCTGTAACATTAAGGTAATAAAGACATATCATTTCACTTACCCAGGTATATAATATTTTCACAAAGTTCACATCCCTTCATGTCTGGATAATTATTGGTGACCCCCGAATGATTAGGTCCCAAAATGTAAGTCGGCAGAGGAACTGAAATTAGGGGGGATATTATTTAATTCTAAATTTCAAGGTTAGGTAACTATACAGTATAACATACAGAAAAATATTATCATCTTAAGGACTGCCATGTATTATTCATTTGCCCACAACAGACTTTTGGTGAAGCACAGGCCTGTATGGTGAGTGGGTTCATCCATTTATATGAGAAAGCTCTTGATGGTCATAATCAAGGGGGTAGCTAATGCCAAATATAAGTTCTATTAATAAGAAAACAAGGAATCCCATACATATAAGATGACCACCTCTATGTGGCATAAAGTTTCTTTAGAGCCAAACAAAAAATACAGTTTGTTTAATGACAAGTTAAATAGTCTGTATTTTTCTTTTACAAATTCATTGGTATATTTTGTTAGGAACACTGTACTGTACTGTGGCCTGAATCAAGAGACATTTACCTTTTTTTATGAGGGCATATGATCCTTTGATTGCATAGTAAACAAAGAATATACTGTATATGGCTCTAATGACAACACTTTTTTAATTAAGTATTGCTGCTGTAGTTTTAGTGCTCACTATGTTTGTTTTGCTCATTAGTTTCTTGAACATTTTCGTATGTTGAGTGCCAGTGATTTTCTTTAATTAATTGGTGCTTCTGAGAAGTAAACTACATTTACCAATAATACGACTGTATTTCTGTACTGTATTACTGTATAAAGCAGTCTAGTCAGCACAGTTTCTTCAAAATGCACATGTAGTATTGTACTCTGCCACCCATTTTAGACATGCCCAGGAAGTGGATGTACACTGTGCAGTCAGGAGATAAAAAGCACCATCAGTTACCCTTTGTCATAAAAGACTGTGTTCCCAGACTATGCACCGTCCTAGCTGTGTGTATCATAATGGCTCCCAAGTGCCAGTAATACTGTCTCTAAAGCAGATTTAAGTTTAATTCACTTCTTTCTATTATGTGTTCCTAAACTGGTAACTGCATTACTACAAGTATCATATTCATAAGCTTTATTTATTAATAGCAATGCATACAATCCTCTGTATACTACATCTACTAATATGTTAGAGGGTAACACATCTGTCTTAAGGAATGTACAGTACAGTACTGTATTTCTACATAGCTACTTAAGTGTTTACAATAACATGATTTCCAACACCATGGTGTTGTATAGGAATATAACCCTCACATTATCCAGTACAGTACAGTAGAGGGTCCTTCTGTACTTAATTAACTTCATGTTAATATTTAAATCCATCAATCCAATCTAGCCAAACATCTCTACTTTTGAAGCTAAGTAAAAGAAAATATTTTATTATGTTATTATTTACTTTTAAAACATAATAATAAGTATTTTGTCTCAATGAACCATTGGAGTGAGCATGCACCAGCTGGCACAACCTACATTGCCTCAACACACTGACCCCAATAAACATTTAAGGACATAAAATAACTTATAAAGTTAAATAACTTCTTGGAATAATGTGTTATCAAATGTTTAACAAATATTTCTAAGGTAAATAATTGTTAAAATATATCACAAAATTTTTTGTGGAGTGTTAAGTGTTCAATGTCATGGTCCCAAATTGACCTATTATTTCAATTATTTCTTACGGGATTAATTTTCCGCTTTAAGTGGATTTGTTATCAAAGGCGTTTTTACAGTCCCAATTAACTGCGGATAACTAGGACCCCTGTATATAGTACAGATTCGGTGTTTAAAAATAAAAATCACATAACATTTCACAACGAAAACAAAACAAAATGATAGCTACCTTTAACAACACCATTCTTGTACTGCATCCACTGAGAGTTGTCCGAGCCAAAAAAGTTTCCTACACAGAGTAACATGGAGAATGGCCCACTTTTCTGGATAACATTTGAAACACGTTTAAACAACTGGTTAAAATTTCCATCAACATCTCCAGAAACAAGGCTGAAAAAAAAATAGTATTACATGTATATTTAAAGTAATACTGTAATGATAATGGCAATAAGCAACTCTAATGTATTGTACTGTACTACTGGTAATACTTTAATATTCTGTTTGTATCAAAGTTGCTCTGGAACTCCTTTACATTGACCCCCCTAGCATATATCACCTGATGATTAACCACCCTAACACTATCTGGTGGTTATGTAATACAGGATAGCAATATATAAAATCATCGTTGAATTGTACACCAATAACCACAACACATAACACTTATTATTCATTTATTACGTATAATGAAATTACAATATTGCATATTAAAGTACATGCCCTAAGCTGAAAACGAGTGATTTTCACCAAAAATAAATGTCAGACTCATCTAAAACATCAAGACAACTAGCGAAAAATATATTTTTCATGGGTAAAAAGGTTAAAACGAAACTAGGTCTACGTACTAACCTAACCTTACCTGACCTAACCTAACACGCCACGTCCTAACCTGACCTGACCTAACCTAACAGGCCACGTCCTAACCTAACCTGAACTAACCTAACAGGCCACGTCCTAACCTAACCTAACAGGCCACGTCCTAACCTGACCTAACCTAACAGGCCACGTCCTAACCTAACCTGACCTAACCTAACAGGCAACGTCCTACTTAGCAGGGGGACGGACCCCTCAATGACGCCGTATTCCTTAGCCAGGGGGATGAAGTCACTGCCAGTGTAATACTGAAAACAATCGCAAAGAGATCTATTTAATGGCAGGAGAATAAAATCGTAAAAGGTGATGGGTGGTTAACGAAAAATGACCGTAATTTTTGTCAGAAATACCATTGAAGAAACGTCTCAGATTTGTCAAAATACTGATTTCAACTATAAAATTCACTTGATTCGTTTAGTGGCAACAAGTGAAAGGTAAATTTTCTTACATAATAAAATGTTTATTATCTCACAGGTAATTTGCGCCAGAAATGCCATTGACCCCGAGTGAAATACTGAAAACCTACTTATTTTTGTTTATAGTATCTTTATCAAACAAATAATTACAAAATTCTCCTCAGTGTGAATATCAATGATCCTAAAAATATTCTCACTCAGATTTACTAGAAAGAAGAGGCCAAAAGTATCACTGAACCCAAGTCCTCGCCGCCTCATCCCATCCTAAACCTCATACTTACACCAAAACACAAACAAAAATAAATACTCACATCTTTTCTACCTTATCTGACATTTCAAAGACACAATATTCACCATGTAATTAACTCAAACACAGAACTGTAACACAAATTTTAAATCAACGTTTATGTGGACGCCGCCATGAGCTCTGAGTGTAAACATGCCGTGATTGGTCAGCTGGATGAGTCTATGCCGTGATTGGTCAGCTGGATGAGTCTAGGCTCTGAGTGTAAACATGCTGTGATTGGTCAGCTGGATGAGTCTATGCTCTGATTGGGCCATTTCGTTGCTATAGTAACCAAAGTTGTTTACACTCGGCACAATAACACAAACTTTCACCTGCTTGATGATGAACGGTCATGGTGAACGGTCATGATGAACGGTCATGGTGTAGTTAACTGGTGGGGCTTCTCACCTCCAGTTGATCTTCTTGATTATGTAGAGGGTGAGTAGAACTAATCACTCCAAGTCCTCATCATCAGAGTCATTGTACTCATCTACCCTGGGAGTCTTATCGTCTTCATCAACTGGTTGCTTCTCACAAATGGACAGTTTGGAGACCTGTGAGCACTTAAACCCAATGATGACATTAGTGTATTTCTGAAGGCTGAATGTTTCAGTATAGTTACATGCAAGGAGGTCCATTAAACGTTCAGGAGTATCGGCTAGATCCATCCAGTCAATCATGAGCTCTTCTTGATCTCCAATAACTTCTAGCTTCCAGTAGTGACCTCTTGGTGATGGTACTTCTGATTATTTTCCAGACTCATCCTCCAGATTACCGTTTGATAATTTGCTCGGAAAATGTGCTTGTGTAAAGCATCTGCACATGGGGGTGACTCAATGTGTCCCTTCTTGGATGCAAACAAGCAATAGCCCAACTCATTTACCTTAGTTGTAGGAGTTTTTGAAGCATATATCCGGCACATGAATGTTTCTATACTATATCTAGCAGTGACTGGGATACAGCCCATTCTTTTCCAGCAAATGTATTGACAGCATCACACCCAGTGACTGAATACGTGCCAATTATGCCTTTGCAGATTCTTCAAGGACATTGGCAATTTTCTGCTCCTCAATATATTTTGTTCTGACCTCACTTCCACATTTCATGTACAGTGCCTAGGAGCAGTTGGAAAACATGTTGTCATCTGCAACAAAAACTTTCAAAGCCAAATGCTGCTGCATGTGCTGAGTGTAAGATGGTCCATTATCTGACTCGTTTTGTGATGATTTTAGCTCAGGAACAAGCCCATACACCTAGTACCTAATTTTATGAAAATTTTTCTCATGTAACATGCAGAACTTTGCCATGGAGTCTTTCAATATACTTTTTTATATTTCCACTCCTTTGTGATGTAAGGTTGAGAGTTTCGCTGTCACCATTTTATAGGAGTATTTCTCCTTTTTTACTTTACTTTAATTTCTTATCTGTCCCACTTTTTTTAAACAACTACCTAAGGGTACGTGCTCTTGCAGCTGATCTTCCATCCACATCACAATTACCTTTAATTTCTCCATCTCATGAAGAGGACCTTGTCTTTTTTTAGTTATTATTGTTCCCTTTATATGTGCTGATCCTTTCTCTACATCACGAATTCGTTCCTTGTCCTTCAAAATTTTTGATATCGTCGACTGAGAGAAGCCAAGGTCGCGTGAAATGGTTGCTACCATTTTTCCATTTTCATATTGCATTATTATTTTCATTTTCATCTCAAAAGTAATTGACTGTCTCTTTTTCTTCTCAGCACCACGAGAATTCTCACTTTTATGCTTGACAGCCATTTTAAAGGGAATTACAAACAAAAATTTTGTCAGTACACAGCGCGATCACTAACAACAACGACGGCCAAACACCAACTGAGCGGGCTACGGAGTGGATGCTGTACACCACGAGGTGGCCCAGCCCAAGCTGTTGTATGGCGTCACATTACGACCAAACGTCGGGACTCGAAAATACGTAATGTGAAAAATATTTTATACGACCATGGCGGTTCTTATGTCCGAGTTGTCGTAAGTCGAATATGTCGTAAGTCGAGGAGAGACTGTACCGTACTCCAAATGGGGAAGCACCTCACTTTTGAAAAGTTTCATGAGAGATGGACCAGCTAGGTATCTGAACGCCATTCTTAGTTGCTTGATTCACTTTCTTCTCACAATGGTCCGAGAACTCAGTTCATTGTCAGCATGCCCACCCACGTCCTTTTCACATTTTGACTCCATTAATGCTGTTTCTTGCTGTGTGATCTAGGTGCATCCTCTTGAATCTTAACAACCATTCCTTTAACCACTGTTGAAGCTGACAGATATCTTTCTGTTGCCTTTTACAATTTGTTTACTTCTTAATTTTCCTGAATAACATGGCATTGTTTGCAAACATTTGTATGGAGGAGTGTATAGCTTCTGGCATGTTGTTTATGAAACAAACATATGACAACAGGCCCAGGGGGGGTCCTGGGTTCCCGCACCCCACCTTTTCACTAGAAAATTCCAATACTTTTTCTTTAATGCAGTATTGTACTCAGGCATTTTTATATACCGAGTAGTAAAAAATATTTACTATTGACTTCAATATATTTTCTAATATCATGTGTGCATGGCTTTAAAGACCTCAAAATTCCCAGGATATTGGTCAGATTTAAAAAAAATCTTCTGGGGGGGGCGTGCAGTGCCCCCCCCTCCAAACCCCCACCATGTTCCTCCACCCACAACTTCTTGGACACCCTCCTTTTGATATTTCTGGATCTGTCCCAGGTACACTGCCCTGTGGTACACCGCTTGTTATGGGTATGTATGACGATTTTGTGCCATTAGTCACCACACACTGCTTGCAGTCATGAAGATTTTCCAATCCATGCTAGGACACTCCCCCAAATTCCACACCATTCCAGTTTAATTTTCAGCCTTTCATGGGATATGCTGTCGAAAGCCTTGGCAAAGTCGATATATATTGTTGATATTGCCACCACATCCTGCGTCAAGCAGGAGCGTCACAGCATAAAACCATGTTGTCATTCCTTTACTAGGTTGTTTTTTAGTAGATGTTCCATCATGACATCTTGTACTGTATTATGTTCTCTAGTACTGTACTGTACTTAACTCTCTTCGTTAGTCAAGTTCATTAACCTATAATTATGTGTGGGGTGATGATCTCCCTGTTTGAATATAGGTCTCACATATGCCATTTCCCAGTTGCTGGGTATCTTTTGCTCATCAATGCATCTGCAGAACAGGATTTTTAAGGGGCTCAGTAAACTCGTTGCACAACTCTCTTAGCACTTTGGGATGCACTCTATCAGGGCCTGGGCTTTTATGAACCTTTAGCTTTGACAATTTGTTGTTAATAGATACACTCTTCAGAGAACATAATGTATGTCAGCATTGTGTCAAATTGTCTTTCGTGAGATGCAGGGAGATTGTTCGTATCCTCTCCTGTGAACATTGATAAAAAGAAATTGTTTAATGCCTCTGCATTGTCCTGATCTGAGTCTACATAATTAGAAATACCATCTTCAAGTCTCAGATCTGATATGCCCACACATGTCTTTAATTTTTACTTCATGTAACAGTAGAAAGCCTTTGAGTTTGACATGACCTCACTTGTTGACTACATCAAATAATGCTTTAAGGCCTGACATACTATTAACTGATGTGATGAATGATATATGATAACAGTACAGTATCTGTTTTTGGGTGGTCAGGTGAGAGAGGTGAAAAGGATACAGTACAGATGTTGGTGGCAGGTGCTGGTGATCCTCGACACCTGCTGCTGATGTTAGCCCGAAAGAGGCAACACAAGAAGCGGCTCAAGGTAGGTACTGGGTAGCTGTGGTGCCCTTGGGTAGTACATTACATAATCTAATCTACATAAAGTACAGTTGTAAATATATCACATCAATCTAAGGCTCTTCTCTAAGTCGGTATTATGAGGTGCTTTAGATAAGCAAGATAATGTGCATATCTTGGCAGGTGTTTTTATTGGAGGCACATGTGGAGTTATATGCCCGAGTATTGCTGTTGGTGGGGATCTGCTTGCAGCAGGGTCTTGGGTTGAGGGAAAGGGCCAGTCTCCTACTCGATCTCTGGTCCAACCTTAATCTTAGACCAGCCTCCAGAAACTACCTGGAACTCAATGCTCAAAAACTCTCCAGGTATGTAGTTTGTATCATAAATATCAAATGTACCGGTAGTTATATGATTTTATGCAATATGCTTATATAATATTTATACCAAGTTTATAATTTTTTTAAATCTCCATATTCTCTTCCATAATGTCTGTTAATGAGCTAACTGAAAGATAGTTTTTTATCAGATTTTGGTAACAATCATATCTTAATGTAAATTTGTCTCATGCTGTTAAATGGTGTTAGCACGAGTCAAGTGCCATCTTATGCTGCTTCTAAAGAAATATTATTTACCTCACCCAGTCATCTATCCCTTAAGAAATTTATTCTCACCTTCCTTACACAGGCTATCCCCCCTTCCTTTTTCCTGAGTTGTGTTACTTCTTCACTCAACTTCCCCTCCATGACTAGAACTACTACTCTCTTATCTTTCTCTTGGGGTACAGTAATTTCTCTATTCACTAGATCAAAGCTTGTCCTCCCTCTTCCCTTAGGGCAATACAGTATTACTTTCCTTCCCAATTCAGACCACTGTTAGTCTTTTGTCTCCTTGCGTAGTGTCATCTGCTCCTTCCCCTCCCTAGGGCAGTAACTGACGCGACCCAGTACCAAGCACTCCTGGGAATGGTGTCTGCTGAGAACCTTAAGTATCGTGAGAGGGATGCTATTGATGCCATCTGCAGGAGCTGGTACACCCTTACTCCAAAGCAGTATGACCCTGCACTTTGCTGGTATGCATTGCCTTTGCCCATGTCATTAATATCCTTTGCTCGTTTTTTAAATAATTTATAATACTGTACTGTAAATGTATTTCTGCTGCATGCTGTTTGACAAGCATAATACTGTATTACTGTTATTACCGTACTTATATGCTGTAAAACCAAAAATGAGACAGAAATACTATTTGTTGACAACTTATCTGCAACTTTTAAGGGACGTGCGGTTGCGGCAATTGTTGAGGACGAGGTATGACAACAGGCAGGCAGAGGCAGATTGGGCATGGCACATGCGTCTTGTTCACCGCATCCAAAAACTTCACATCAATACATCCAAAGGAGGGGGAGCAGCTGGTGACAATGAAGGAACAGCAGCTGGGTATGTGGGTGCTGGGTGGGGTCAAGAGTTCTTGAAGTGGAGAGATACAGGTCATGCTTTCTACAGTGGTGCAGACATCACACAGCACCTGGCCAACACCTCACTTGCCTCAGGTGAGCTCTCATCTGTCTTGGTTGTACAGTACTAATTTACATAAAATTATATTAATAACCAATATGAAGTAATATAGCCCTATAAAATAAAATAAACAGTGTGCATTATGAAAGTATAATTTAACATGCTGCTTTGTGTCACCTAACAATTTCCTGTATGACATGAATGGCCAGTAGTTATACGTTGACAGTGGTGATGATAACTGAGGGGATGACAAAACATCAGCGGGTAGGATACTGGGGCGACCTCCTTACTGGGCCCTTCCCTGTTCTTGCCCTCGCCTCTACTGACATCAGAGTTGCACAGATGCAAAATGGCAGGAGCAAATATGTAAGGAGCTTGTAAATGTGTACTCTATGTGGTCTATGTACTGTATAGCTATTTCCCATATTTTGTAATAATGTCAGCTTCTATTTCAAGTGGCACCACAATACAGTATTCTTTATTGGGATTAACTTTTGTCCTTCACAGTTGTTTGTCAGCATAACTAAAACCTCATTTCCCTTAAGACTGGGAGTGAGGTGGCCCTGTGGAACCTGGAGAATCTTCTGCACCAGCTGTGGCCCAATCACTACCTGCAGGAGGAGCAGCTGGTGCAGGAGATGAAGGGGAAGCTGCCAAAAGAGAAGACAAATGAAAAGGTAACTAAAGAGCTGGAAGGAAAAGTGGAGAATGCACAGGGAGACTTAAAAAATGAGCAACTGCAAAAAGGAATAATGAAAAGCAATGTTCATGAAAAAGTGAAGAGGCAGATGAAAGCCATGGTGGATAAAAAGCCGGAACTCGTAGAAATGATTGTTGAGCAAGAGGAAGAAGAAATGGTGAAACAGATGGAAATGAAGGTCAAGAAGCAAATAGGAAAAAACAAAAGAGAGGAAATATATATGGAATTGGAGAAGCACAAGGAATTGGAGGCAGAACAGCAGATAGAGTTGAAGAATGATTCAAAAGACAATTGTGTAAATTTACTGAAGACAGCTAGAGCAATGGGTGAAGTATTGGAAAAAAGCAGTAAAGAGAAAAAGATAGAGGCAACAATGAATGTCAGAGTAGATATGAAGAATGAAATAAAAAATGGAATTTCAGACAATAAAACAAATATGAATTACATATGCAAAGGTGAAACAAGCCATGTTACTGGAGAGAAACAAAATACAGCCAACTGCATAGACAATCAACCTCAAATTGAAGCAATGAATCTAACTGATTCAAGAAATACTGGAAAAGGGAATATTTTGCTACCTAAGTCAGGTAGCAAGAGCAAGGCAGAGGAAGAAGGTAATACATCCAATAATTACCTACCACTTGAAGGGGTGGAGGTCATCCTCCTCTCTCCTTCTCGCCTCAAAGATCTCACTTCACTGCCTGAGGTGAGTGTCATTGCATTCTGCATCAACAATCCATGTTAGCACATTAATCTTTTCATATATCTCTGTGTTGTAGCATTTTACTTTTATTCTGCAAAGTAGTATTTTTTGATCTTGTAAAGAGATTTTGAGTTCCTCATTACGTTATCATTATCACAATCACACCCTCAGTGCTTGATAGTATTTTGAAGAGCATTGGAAGTGGCAAGATGGCAAGTAGGTCAAGTTTTATAAGTGCCAACTGCAAAGTTAGCTGATGTTCAACACTTGGTCCACCTTATGACCAGGCATATCACTCGTTTTACAATCTTGCAAATTCATTCAAGCCTTAATATAAATATCACTATGAATAATGCCTCAGTAAGTTTTTATTTTTTTTTATGGGATTAGCTCACCAGGGCAAAGGTCAATGACCCACATCAGGGCCTGGGGGCAAAAATATAATACAGTAATAATAATACAGCATGCCCTTCAAATTCGCGGGGGTTAGGTTCTCAAAATGGCTGCGAATCACCAAATCCACAAATAACATTTGCTGGGGGGGGGGGGTACATTTTTACTTGTGTACAAAGAAACGTATATTCTCTTTAGTAAGGTATGTGTTTGACCTTAGGACAATTATTTCTTTTACCTGTATTGTATACTGTATATGTGTGTGTTTGTAGATACACACACACACACACACACACACACATATATACAATTTGTACAGGTAAAGGAAATTACTGTCTCTTGAACGAATGGCTTCCTGTCCCGGCTGCGAAAATGCTGGCAACTTTAAAAGTACCCGCAAACATTCTTGGGTACATCCAGGGTGTCATCCACGAATAATAGAGGACCGCGAAATAAAAATTTGCGAATCATCCAGGTGTAATAATAATAATAATAATAATAATAATCATTATTCATAAAAATTAATAAAAAAATCACAAAAATATAAAAAAATATAATAAAAGTGATGATGATATAATAATACAGTTAGTCCTCACTTAACGTCATGGTTCCATCCCTGAAAACCACGACCTTAACGGAAACAATGTTAACGGAATAAATTTTCCCCAAAAGAAATAGATAAAATACGGGTTACATTCCCCAGCCTCCCTTTGCCCCATAAAATACATTACATATACAGAAATTCAATGGCATTTTTATAGAAAATAGTACAGTATATATTATATATCCAAAAAGATAAATAAACTAAATAATTTTGTATTAAGAACATAAGAATGGAGGAAACTGCAGCGGGCCTATTGACCCATACTGGGCAGTCCCATTTACACCCAACCCCTTTTGCTCATATATCCATCCAACTTATGTTTGAAGCTATCCAGCATATTCGAGTTAACGATAATGTTTGGAAAATTGTTTCACTCATCCATTACTCTATTTCCAAACTTATGTTTACCTATTTTGCGCCTAAATCTAAATTTGTCTAATTTAAAACCATTGTTATGAGTTCGTTCCTAGTTGGATAGTTTGAGTACCTTTGTAATGTCCCCTTTGTTTAGCCCTGACTTCCATTTATACACCACTATCATATCGCCTCTCACTCTACATCTCTCGAGGGAGTGTAAATTAAGATGCTTTAACCTGTCTGAACTCAAGGATCCTAATGCCCGGGATCAGACTTGTCATTCCCCTCTGAATTCTTTTTAAGGATTCTATATCCATTTTGTAATACGGTGACCAGAATTGAACTGTGTAATCCAAGTGAGGTCTCACAAGTGCAAGATATAGTTTTAGGATGACCTCATTAGTCTCGTAACTAACACTCCTTTGTATCAACCAAAGTACTTTATTAGCATTGTTTCGAGCAAATACACTTTGTTTACTTGGCTTAAGGTTCCTACTTATCATTACTCCAAAATCTTTCTCGCAGTCGGATTTCTCTATAACATTCATGTTCATCTGGTATCTGGTTTCTCTGTTTACATCTACTGGACTAAGTACAGTACTTTACATTTGTCCACGTTGAATTTCATCTGCCATTTTTCAGACCATTCAAAAAATTTGTTTAGATCTTCCTGTAGTTTTGTGGAGTCCTCGTCAGATTTAATAACACGTCCTATTTTAGTGTCATCAGCAAATTTACTTATGTTGCTGTCTATGCCGATATCTGTCTTTTTTGTATATAATAAATAATAATGGTCCAAGTACTGAGCCTTGGGGAACTCCACCAGTGACATTGCTCCAATCAGATTTAGTGCCGTTAATGCTCACTCGCTGTTTCCTATCCTGTAACCACACCCTAATCCATTTTAGAACATCTCCTCCAATGCCATGAGCTTCCACTTTTCTTATTGGTAGTCTTTCGTGGGGGACCCTGTTGAAGGCTTTGCTAAAGTCAAGATATACCACGCCATAATTGTGCCCCTCGTCCACTGATTCAAAAACAGCTGAAAAAAAGGTTAATAGATTAGTTAGACATGAATGCCTGCTTGTGAAGCCATGTTGGGAATCATTGATCAACTTGTGCTTCTCCAGGTGATTTCGAATAGTTTGAAATTATTACTTCCAGTAATTTGCCTACAACTGATGTTAAACTGTTTGGATGGTAGTTAGAGGATAGTATTGTACTCACTGATGGACGGAGGTGGTGGAACAAGTGTGTGGTGGGTAGTGGAGCGGAGGAGGAGGGTGGCGAGTCACTGAGACCCGGCTGGTGGATCCTCCTCCCGGTTTAAAACCTCCATTTTTGTAGCAAGGCTAATGGTCTTATGTTGCTTATTCACAACACTAGCATCAGTTGCACTTGATGAGTGCTTGGAAGCCATTTCAAATGGTTAGAGTACAGTATTAAGAGCAAAAACATTTAAACACTCACGAACGTTGTAGTAGCTTAACAAAGACTGGAGATGCTTGGGGACGCCAAAACGCTCAGCAGGTGAGAGCGTAGCACTCCAAGATGAGAGAGGGTGATGTGCCTTACAAAGTAGTCCGTGATGACGTCATACTGAATCGGCGGGATGTTATCTGAATCATGGCAATCTAAAGAATAGCGACGTTATAATGAAGCGTCATTGGGGGCAACGTTAAACGAGGACTTACTGTAATAATAATAATATTAAAGGACCATAAATAAATACAAACACTAAACTTCAATAGTGAGAAACGATATATGTATGTTGTGTTAAGAAACAATTGAGACCCTGCAATTGTGTGTAAATAAGGCAGAGTCAGATCAGCAATCTGGAACTTGGTCAAAATTTTTGTGATGCCATATGGCAGCAGGGTCTACCATTAGACAATACAGTACATTATTATGCTTCCAATATCTTCCCAGGCAGTGGTATCTCTGTTTGATAGCTGCCTACTACCATTTTCTATCTTAAATTGTTCTATCTTGGAAACATCTGTTGAGTACTCCTATATCTTATGACTTGTTAGTTCCATTTTAAGTTGAAGAGTAATTAGAGTTTTGATACAGGTTGTAGGAGGGCTGGATCTGGTGTATTTGTCAGTGGCTATGGCACACTTGCTTACACCCACACTCCTTCACTCTCATCTTCGTCAACACACCAAGCTCATCCTGGAGACTGCCCAGTATGTATTCACAGATTAAAAGTCTCTTGGATTTTTTTTTAAGGAAATATAATTATTGACCATATTGTCACCCATGAGGTTGTAAAAAGTATGAAATTTTTTCAAGTTCACAAAACATTGAACAAACCTTGGTACCCACTACTATTGATGTTTGCCAAACTAGACAAACTACTGTAAAAAATTTTGTATTAATACTTTAAGGAATAATCTTATCACTTATACCAGGATGTTGCCTGAGCTGACAGATGACCAGGTACAGGAGTTCAAGACCCGTGTGATGTCATCAGCAACTGCAGCAGGGTGGGAATGCTCTGCTTCTCATCCTCTCTGTCACCTTACATTTCAGAGAAGTTAAAGCCATCATCAGTTTTAGCAGGAGAATTTCTCATGAGTAAAGTAAATGGGATCTTTTATTATTTAAAAGTCTCCATTTTCTCAAAGATGAAAACTGACTAAATTTGAATTTTAAGACATGTACATGGTACTGTACTGATTCTTAGATTACCTGATCCAAGATTATGGAGCATAAATTGTTACCAAACACTGGTATTGGCATCCTATATAGATAAAGTTTGGATTAGTATATAAATTCAATGCCTGCCATAGAAATAATGCCTAATACTGTAGTATACAGTATAAGCCTTAATCAGTTACATATTAAGTGAAGTTGTCCTAAATAGGCTGACCTTACCAAATTTCCATATAACACTAGTTTATTACTGCTCTACCCTCTCTGTGATCTTTTTAGTCCTCCCTAATAATCACATCTGCTTAGTGTAGTATACTGTAGAGATGAAACATAATATAGATTTAAAACTAAACATGAGAGAAACAAGAATGCTGATTGCAAAATGCTGTGAAAATTGCAATGCAAGTACTGTACAAGGTAAAATAATTTTCTTAAACCCTTTGAAGGTGATGGTTTAACCCTTTGAGGATAATGGCTTAATCCATCAAGAACAATGGCTAAATCCTTGGAGAATTATGGTTAATCCTCTTGAAAATGATGGATAAACCCTTTGATGACAATTATATGACCCTCATGTTTAAAGGATTAACAGACAATACAATAATAATAAAAAAAACAATAACTGGGTACAGGATAAACACTCACCTATGGCCATCCATGGATCTATGGTTACATCCTCAACACAGACTACTCGAGGAAAGAATACCCGGTAGCTACTGTAGGCAGCACAAATTGTTTTTCAACATTAAAAAGAAAAAATCTCATTACAGTACTTGTTTTATTAAGTATATTATGACCAAACAAATAAAACAGTAACAGCAAAGTTTTCATGTAAAAATATAAGATAACCAATATTAGACATATCAAGACCAAATACTATAACAGACTACAAAGAGGTTATTATCATGGAATTATGAGTATCTGGAAGTAGATTCTGTGATTACTTTTAGAGTATGTCAAATCAACTTTATTGTACAGTAATACTGTAGTATACAGAATTATCTACAGTACTTACAAAAGTAATGAGAATACAATAAAAAAAATCTTCACTGTACAGATAACAGACCCTCTAAACCAGATCTCAGAAATCAGGACTCTCTCAAAAACCAGACGTTCAATTGAGTCTGTGTGAGAGAGTGAAAATAAAACTTGATGGAGTCTACCAGTAAGCCTGGGGTAACAAGGATGACCCAGGAAACAGGAAAATATTCAAAACTGTTTCGGTCTTTGTTCCAAGGGTCTTTACCTGTAGTGCTATAGGCAAATCACACTTAAGTTACTAAACCTTTCTTTATAGTGTAACCAGCTTCTGAAATAACTAAATACAATTGCAAGAATATCTTCTACTACAAATTTAATTCTAATCCATGAATAAAACAAAAGCAAAATAAATTAAAAGTAGATGTACAGGTATCCCTTGTTTAAGGCTCATTCACTTATCGATATTTCGGTTTAGCAATACAAATTCTTTTAACCCCCTTTCTTTAATTATTAGTCATAATTTTGTTTAGCAATGTTCGACTTACTGGGAAAAACTCGGGAGGGAAATCTGAAAAACTGGGGATTATGTGCAACAGGTGCACATCAGTACAATACTCTAATGTGGCTTAGAAATAAGGAAAATATAATATAAAACTGTAAAATATGAAAGATTAGGGGAGTGTATGCGTGGAAGTGAACATATGTATTGAGGCAGTGAACTGTAACTGTGGCTAACTGCACTCTTTCCCCCCCCCCCCCACCCACCCACCCCCATGTGAGGCAGCAGCAACACATGCATCTCTAGTCAGCAGGGTGCCTGCTTGGCTGAACTGTGTCGCATGTATACTGTACCAGTTAACGTGAGGAGCATATAAATGTAATAAAAAAAATACTGTCATGCCATTCGGCAATCATTTCACTACACACAGAACAGCCGAGATCCCCAAGCCGCTTACCCCTTCCCTGCTATGTGTGCTAAGAAATGTTTATTCCCTTTATGTTTTTTACCTTATGATAATTAATTCTTTCTTTGTGTGCATGTAACAATGAGATAAAATAATGAAAATTACATATATTTACCAGAAGTTATGAGTTGAAAAATAACCTTAAGATAGTTCACAGCTCAGATTTAGTGCCACTGGGTGGTGAATTGGCAACAGTTACAGTCCACTGCCTTCAAGAGCCTATGCATCTGTTCACTTGCCACAAACAATCTTAATTTTTCTTATTTTATAGGTAAACAGCTCCTCCCCGACTTACGACGGGGTTAGAGACCCAAATCCAGGTCGTAAGTGCTTAAATAATATATAGAAAATCGAAAATGGGTGTCTCTTTTTCTTCTCAGCACCACAAAACACTCACTTTTAAGCTTGCCAGCCATTTTAAAGTGAATTACAGACAAAAATTTTGTCTGTGTACTGACTTTGAGATTCAAAAATGCGTAATTTGACCAAATTTTGGTACGACTGAGGCAGGTCGTAAGTGAGGGTGGTCATAAGTCAAGTAGGTCGTAAGTCGGGGAGGAGCTGTATATATATTTTCTTTACTTCTAAACCACAATACAGTATTGTAACGACGAGCAACATGCCATCTCCATGGGTATTATTCCTTGTTGTCCCTTGCTCAGTGGTAATTTTGCTTACTACAGGTATTAGGTTTCCAGGAATGTTTCCCCATCATTAAACAAGGGATACCAGTACATCCATAAATAGACCTCAAATATTATTCTCTAATTTTTGCCAAATTAATAATATTCAGAGATCAATATTTGTCAATATGAAGAGGATCACTGTTTGTGTTTCATTATGATAAAGATGGATGTTTCTACAAAATTATGAACTTCTTCACAACACATCATTACCCTATCTCTTACCAAGATGCTGGTTTACAAATACAAAAATACATCACACATGAAATATTGTTTCAATCCAAAAAATATAATATGCAAGGAAATTCCCTTTGATTTATCTTGGAGATCAAAAAGTTCTTTAACAACCATAGTACTGTACAGGTATAATGGAAATAAAGTACAAAATACTACAGACATGGGGCAGCAATAATTCTTGCAGTTGAGCACATCCAGTTCAACAACTAGATTTTCAAAAGATAGTAATGCACACTAAGAGGATACTTGTGCTCCTATACACAATCTAATGCAATCAAATAATAAAAATTTAGACTAACTAATATTCTACAAATAAAGCTTCCTGCCAGTGAAGAAAACAGCAGGTCTATCAATAGCACCATTTGGGGACTATAACACTTACCAGTTACTATCAGTATTCCTGCAAGGAAATTACATTGCATCTTAACCATGAATTTACACTACTGTACTCAATTACCCAAACTCAAATTACAAACTAAAGCCAACTTAAAAATAAGTCTAGTTTCTGTACTTTCATAAACAGACATTCCTTGGGTTACAGAACACTCGATTTACAGGAATTCGCGGATACAGAATGCCTCCCATAAATCCCATTATAAAATTTTTTGGGTTGTGCAAGAGTTTCTGTTATTATGGACGGTAACTAGTACGGTGTAACCACACTATTTGTGGAGGATTATACGTAAGACGGCTGAGCGCATCCCCTTGTGAGACGCCATCTGTGATTCAGTGCAAGTTACAGCACATATTTACCTTATGGAAGGGCCATTTTCGGTTTACAGAAAATTCTGCTCATGGATAAGGTCCAGGAATGGAACTTTTCCATAACCCAGGGAGTGTCTGTACAGTTGTATGATGTGCTGTACATCATGTCGACTGGATAATAATAATAATTAAAATATATACGATATATATATATATAATCTGAAACGTCTGAGCAAATATTATAAGTGAAAATTCATTACAAGTGAAAGAATTACATGCATTATGTTTAAGCAGAATCTTGGCCAAGTCGACGACAATGAACGTCAGCACTGCAGTGACTCAAATCCTCCACATTAAAATTACCAAAAATGTTCACAATTTGGACAGAAAAACAATTCTAAATAGTGCTTCTATATGATGAGGTTAGGGAAAGTAAAGGAGGAAAAAAAATCCTATGTATGTGCTAGGCACTCCCTCACACTGAAGAAATCCCAATCAAACTTAAGTGTCCTAAAAAAGTAAATTCCCAATGTTTCTTCAAACTTCCACTCTCCCACATTCTAAAGCCCTAGGCACTTCAGCATTCTAATTGATAAAAATTGGGTCTTAATTCTGCTTCTTCAATGGCCAACTGACAGAGTCACAATGGCACAACCTGGCTCTTCAAGCCATAAAATGTACTTTTCTTTTGAAATATTAAAGGGAGAGGCCACTATATAATGACTACTATTAATTCCCTGTGGCTAGGGGGTTACCTACACTTTGTTTAGCATTTTAACAATAATTTATAAATTGCAAAACTATGCTATGCACATTCTCTTTTTATGACTATATGTCTAACATGAGAAGCAGTGGTATTTGATAGCATTAAAAATAAAATAACAAAGTTTCCTTATGTTCTATTTAAGAATAAACTATATTCTTAATTATAAAATACTGCATTAATTTCATAATTTAAATTTATGACATTAAGCTATTTCTCTTTAATTATATACATGCTATTAATTGAAACCTGTGACCTGAAAATACTCCCATGAATAAATTTAAGAGTTAAAATTTCCTTTAAACATAAGCTTGTAATGACTGGGTTGATAAAAATTTACAATTAACTCATGCAGTCTGTGTATGAGAGGCAACTGTGTGACTTGGTAGGTTGGCTGAGCAACTCACAGAAGCAAATTTGTTGATGTGGTACTCAAGGGATTTAGGGTTTAAAACACAAAACAGAAATTACACTTAAACTTGCCCCCATTATAAAATGCATGTGCACAGACAAACACATATATATATATATATATACACACATTACACAATGATTTATCTGTATACTGTCATAAGATAATTTTTGCATCCTGTTCAAGTTTTTGTAATCATCATCAGGAATGAAGCAATAAAGTTTCTGTCTCCTGTCTGTCTTTAATCATATTTTTCATGGATTCTAATTCAAAATAATAACAGAAGAACTGAGTGAAGAAATATATACAATTACATATGAGAGGTGTCTCATCTTTCAATATGGTTATCTACAGAAATGGGCAGATATTATATTGTGCAGAAAACTTTCTACATGTACAGTCACAGAAAAAATTCCCATCAGTCCCTGCCCCATCCATGAGCCCTGAGACTCTTGAACCGGTGAATCCGAAACATCACCTATTGTTGGGTCCATAGATAGCGCACTGTGTGATATCTCACATTTACAGGTTCGTGAGTGTTGGGGTTCATGGATGGGGCAGGGGGCTGAAAGGATTTTTTTCCATGACTCTACCTGCCCGCTGTAGATAGGGATAAAGCATTCTTGGTAAAAATAAGTATTTGAAGTTGTAAAAACATGCTACTTATATAAATGCTCACTAGATGTTATAATAAATAAAAATATCACAATGCTTACATGTTATTGTATGCACATCACTGTATGTGAATATTTGTGAACTGAAATCTGATGAACATATACATATGGATATTAAATAACAAAAAAAGAAAAGGAATGAGTTCCATAGACAGGATTTTGTAAAATTATATTTAAAGTTAGATAAAAGAATGAAGTGCACGATATACAGTCACCTGCACTTATACCTGTTACAGTGGCTGTCACATTTTGTGAGATGTGGCTGGCCTGTGTTTGTTCACATTGTACAGTAAACCCTCATACTTCCGGACCTCTAAGATCTGGATTTGGATGTGGCAAATTCCTATCCGGTCTCTCTTTCAGTTCGAATGCCGTGTTTACTTCCCCGCTGCCAAAATGGACCCAGTCTCCGCATCTCCCGCCACCAGTCACAGTGGGCGTCCATCCTCAGTCTCACTTGTAGTCTCGGTGTGTACATACCATCATGCAACCTTTCGATCAGGCCCTTTATTGTTCCTCATGTATTTTGTGCCTTGTGACTGTTTTTGTCTGATTCCTTGTGCCCTGTGACTGTTGTGTAGTGATGGCACCCAAAAGGAAGCATATGAAGCTTACTGTAGCTCAGAAGCTGAAGTTGTTACAGATGTTAGAGAGTGGTTGGTCTGTAGCAAGATACTGTGGAGAATATGGCATTGCTAAGCAAATGGCATTTGATATTTGAAAGGCTAAGGGTTCCCTGCAGTCATTTGTAATGAAATATAGTCCTGATTCTTCGACCTCTAAGACAACTGTTGGAGACCGCAAGCTGTATTAAAAATAAAAGGGGGTAAGTTAAAATAATACAGTATGTACTGTATTGATATACAGAAATAACAACAATACTGTCTATAATTATTTTTATTGTTGTTGTTGTTATTACTGCATTATCATAACTATATTATTATTTAATATCATTATTACATACTATTATTATTAATACTGTATTATTAATGTTATTACCCATGTCAATACAGCTCACGTACAGTATTATGATAATCGTTAACGCACCTTAATCCCCGAGTTCATCCGGACATTTGCCACAACCAGACACTCCCCCCCCCCCCCCCTAATTACCTGGAAGTGCAAGGGTTTACTGTATTAACACCATAGGAATGGTCCTATGGAACCTTGCAATAGTAGCCAGGCTAAAATTGTTAGGTAATCATTCCACAGAGTTGCCACATCTTACAAAACTTGCCAATCACTAAACCAGGTATAGGTGCAGGCAACTGTACATACAACTGAGGATATTTATGGTAACTAGCATCACAATCAGTTACAATATGGCACCTTTTAGAATCACAACGTACAGGTCATTGTGCTGTACTGTAGTTGCATTTACCAGGATCTTAAACAGCTATCTACTTCAACTGGTGAACTTATAAAACAGTTATTTCAGGCAAAACTACATCACAATGAGATACTTGTCTGATGATATACAGAAAGCAGCTCTAATTAACTACACCATACAGTATTTACAGTAACACATCTACTGTAGAAGTTACCTAAATTGAACTTCAAATTTTTCTGTTAAAAACCTGAAACACATTGATATTAAACAAGACCACTTTCCTATAACACTTGATCCATTTAACTGAACAGTGCAACATGTCTAAAGTACCACTAAATACTGTATAATGTTCTGTGTATTATCACTTAAACTGGCAACACTTGTGTAGCAATATCTTTGGTAGTAATTTTCAGCCAATAAAGCAACAAACTTATAAAAAATCAAGGAGGACAGTACAGAAACATCTGCCTTAAATGTTCATGATCAGTTTTTATACAGTCTGAGGAATTTCACCTATGAGTTTAGAGATCAAGTGAGTTATCATAATACATTTTAAGTAGCTACAACCAATATGCTATTTCTCACTAATAATTAAATACTGTACAGTCCAATATTGGCTCTCCATAAATCATAATTCAATCCAATCTCCATACACTCTCTAAGTTTACCCTGTACTCTTCATACTCTAATCTAACTCACAAGAATGTTTACATTAAATTCAACACAATTGTTTTGTAAATCCTGTCATGAAGAGCAATCTGTCAATAAATTGTTTCCTGAATGGGTATGACAAGTACATCTACAAACAGCTCAGGAATGAACAAATTCCTGATTTGTTTAGGAACCAATACTGGAATATTTTACTGGTATTACTTAGAGAATTTTGTGATCAATGGGTACTTCCAATGTCTATTATTTTTCATCATGCCAAAGTCAAACTTCCCAGAACAGCTTTGTGTATTTAGAGTACTGTATATATTGCTATTGTCTTCATATTAAATTTAAATATTTTCACGTGAATCCTCAACATGAAAAATATTTCAGACGAATGAAATGCTAAACATATCCAACATGGTACGTAATTTAAAAATATGCTGAATTATTTTTATTTCTGAAATGTTTTTTGTAGATAAGACAGATTTCAAATAACACAGCATAAATGCATAAAATATTCACAAATTTGGACAGAAATCTGTAAGTAAATTTCTGCTTTACAAATAGAAAATGTCCCCCATGGATATATAAAGACATACTGTACATTCAATACCATGAACTTAGCATGAAATGTTTATGAAGCCACAACCCCACACACTGCTCAGTAAGAATACTGGTCACTGTTTATCTCAAAGACAAAACAAAAATAAGGCTGGATACTGAACACTGATGAAATATGCATTAGCTAAAACTCTATAATGCTTCAACCAGGCTTGTAATATTTATGTAATGGGGTGGTTGATGATGTTATATCTCTCCTTAAACATAAGCCTAGGTAAACCAGGCTGATAATCCTTAACATATACCAACAACTTTGTTTACATCTCAGAGCTGATACGTTTGTCAAGGAGTTTTTGAGCCGCTTCAATGTGAGGCTTTAGAGTGGTTGTACTGACTGCCTTAGAGAGGAATGGGTGAGAAAGAAGCTCCTCAGCAGATGCACGCTTTTCCATGTCAACTTCAAGACAGCGGCATAAAAAGTCCTGTAAAATATTATTATTGGTAGAGGCAATCCTAAGAAAAATTGGTGGTTTTATTTTTGTAAAGTGAACAATTACTGAATTTATTAATCATTAAAAATACCGGTACACATCACAATTTAACACATTAATTTCTCCCTAGAGCAGAAAGAATTTAAAGAAATTTTATCCTGTAATATATATGGAGCAATAGAAAAAACATTAACTAAATTTGAGAATTAATAAGTGACTTTGTAAAATATATAAGAGCCTCTTGTTGGTGGGAAATAGAAAGAATTTAAGGAAATTAGAAGATTCAAATAAAGTGAAAAACAGATGGATATGGGGGTTATTTTCCTGTATCCCTCCTCAGCCTTGATGTAAATAACTGTGATCAAGATTATTAACAACTAAAAGGAAAAATTAGTTTGGTCCAAAAACAGAATACTGTACAGGGTTACAAACGAGTTCCGTTCCTGAGGACGTTCGTAAGTCAGAACACATGCTGTATGCAAACCGTACTGTACTTACAAAACAATGTTTAAAATCCCACTTTATCATAGCCTAATTCCTTATATACATCTAACATCACCTTTTTTTTTTTACAGGATAAGCCCACCAGGGCACAGGTCAATGCCCCATATCAGGGCTCTGCAGCAGACAGACATGCTTACAGAGCTCCAACAAGACCCCAACGGCAGTATAGGCGGAAGAGGTGACCGCAGTGGAAACCCAACGACTACACCAGCGGACGAAGGCAATGCCTGAGGGACAGTCTACTAGGGCGAAACCCAACAAACTGGGCTATCGGCAGTCCATTGCAACTCTCCCTCTCCCCAGTCATTGCAACACTTGCACCACTGGATCAAGAAAAGGGAGAGCCAAGATGTGTGGTTGCAGCTTGCGCTCCTGCCTCACCACATAAATTAACTCACGTGCAGCCATCATCCAGCTCATCATACCTCTCAACATCATCAAAACTCCTATACCCTCCAAAGTCCTATGGCGACGGACGAGTGGTGACGGGGACAGGCAGAGATGACTGCTGGGAGTCTTAGTCACAAGTCTGTACATGGGCAGCACAGATAAGATGGTCTTTTATGCACTGGGATCTAGGCAGCAGTGCAATCCGGTCCTGTCTGTGCGATTGAGCAGCCCTTTCGAGGAACCACTCTGCTAACCCCACAGGGGGAGGGGGCTAGAAAAGGTGCCCTAAACAAACCAACCTGACTGGGCAACCGCGCCCAATAAGGTCATCCTTATGCGGTCAAAAACGCAATCAAAATCACAGATCAAAACAAAAACAAATTAGACAACCTCTTATGATCACTGCATGAAATGTCAGGACCCTTCTGAAGACTGGCACAAATGAGCGTCCTGAAAGAAGAACTGCCCTTTGGCAAAAAAGCTGGCTAGGTATAACATCAACATAGCAACCATTAGTGAGTCCTGGCTTCCAGATAAGGGTCAGCTCACAGAATGTGAGTCTGGCTATACCTTTTACTGAAAGGGTAAACCTGCTGCGGAGAGAAACTGATTTGTGAGTTGGCTTTGCCGTCCGTCAACGCATCCTACACAGGCTAACTGAAATGCCTATTGGGATCAATGAGCGCCTCATAATGCTTCGAGTCCCACTGAATCATTCACATAATGCCTTTTTCATCAGTACATACACCCCAACACTGGATGCAGAGGATGATATCAAGGAGGCCTTTTACGCTGACCTCGACAGAGTGCTAACCTTTATCCCCAGAGAAGACAAGGTTGTGCTCCTTGGTGACTTCAATGCCAGAGTTGGCAGGGATGCTAACATTTGGCAGGGAACCATAGGGAGAAATGGACTAGGCAAGTGTAATCCCAACGGCCTACCCCTCCTCAGCAAGTGTGCTGCACACAACCTCACTATAACCAATACCTTGTTTAGGCAGGCTGACAAGTTCAAGGGTTCGTGGCAACACCCACGATCCAGACACTGGCATCTCATTGACTACATCATTGTCAGAGCAAGAGATCGCCGAGAAGTCCTCATCACCCGTGCCATGCGTGGCTCAGACCACTGTGACACTGATCATTGACTTTTCAGAGCCAAGCTCTCACTTCACGTCGCCCCAAAACGGTGAAGGCAGCAAGCCTCCAGAAGAGGTTTTAACACTAAGCGTCTGGAGGATCCAGCGGTAGCACATGCTTTCAGAGAGCAGCTCGAACATGGACTGATAAACAACCCAACAGCAAACAACGCAAATCCCAGTGCCGAATAGGATATTCTCGACACTGTCATGACAAATGTGTTGACAAAAACCTGCAGAGAGAGACCCTCGGCCAGGTTGAAAGAAAACACAGGGACTAGTTTGATGAAAATGACCCAGCAATCAATGTATTCATCGATGATAAACGTGCTACTTTTACTGACTGGCAGAACAACTCTCAGTCTCGGACCAAAGCTGATACCTTCTGCAAGAAGACAGCGGTAGCCCAGCAGAAACTTAGCAATCTAAAGAACGACTAAAAATAAAGCATGCGAAACACAAAAACTTGAAGACCATCATGTTTCTACTCTTAAGTTTTCCATTTGAACAGACTGGGGAAAAGTTTTGAGAGAGAGGAAAAAAAATCCTAGTTCCCCTACAATTAATAATTTAACATTGCAAAATATAAAAATATGTTTGTTTTTTCCTTGTCAACCGTAAAAAATATATATTTTCATACCTGGAACTCTGGGGATAATTTTTGCCACGAAGGAATATCAGGTTTGCCATTAGATGCAATTAGATAGAGAGCACGAAGTGGTGTCTCCTTGAGGTACGGTGGCTCCCCTTCAATCATCTCAATGGCCATGATGCCCAAAGACCAAATATCAACCTTCTTTCCATAATGCTTACGATTCACAATCTATAAAAAGAAGAAGTTTGGGTTGAAAAAAAAAAAAAAAAAAAAAAAAAAAAAAAAAAAAAAAAAAAAAAAATATATATATATATATATATATATATATATATACATATATATATATATATATATATATATATATATATATATATATATATATAGTGGTCCCTCGGTTAACGAGCACAATTCGTTCCAGAAGGTCGTTCGTTAACCGAAACTATTGTTTCAATGGTATATTGGGTAATTGGTTCCAGCTCACAGAAAAGTATATACAAAGTAAGGCCAGAATATAATTTACATTGCTGGAATTCATATAAGATAGTGATTAATTTGAATATAAACAAGCTAAAATTTGCATTAGACATACAAATTTTAGATTTAATTTAAGAATTTTATTCGTGAGAAAAAATTTTATCTTTTGCGCAAAATATATGACGTTTATATTCAAATTATTCCCTGTCTTACAAGGAATCCATTAATGTCATTTATATTATCCTAACTATTGTCTGACGTATTATTTATTACTAAATCTAAAAGCCTAGTGTTTTCACCCAAACATTTCTCAAGGAGGGAGGAGAGCCAGGGAGCGTGGGGAGAGGGGGGGGAGCGGGAGGTGGGGTATTTTGATTGACAGATTGTGTCTGATGAAGTATAATTTGTGTATTTACTGAAGATATTTGTTTTTAGCTTACCTCTGGAGCCATCCAGTATGGTGTCCCAACCATGGTTTGACGCTTTTCGTCTCCACTGATGTTAGCACAGAAGCCGAAGTCCGTTAGTTTAATAGAACCATCTTTACCAAGGAGAACATTGTCTGACTTGATATCTCGATGAATTACTCCCTACAAAAAACATGAAAACATTCACAAATACTGATAACTTTTAAACAATCTGAGATGATATAACATTAATATTCAATTATGTTTATAAAATTAAGTGACTATCAGTTCTCAGTGTGTACATCTGAACAATAATTACGTATTTTTACTTCCATAGACAATATAACAAAATTTTTTTTTTTAAATTCTTGATATGGGCTTGATATACCATACAGTGTTAAATATAAGCATACATAACCGGAGCTGCATATTAACTTACATTCTGATGGAGGTATTGAATGCCACCTAAGGTATGATTACACACAGCAGCAATTTGTGGTTCTTTCATTACAGTTTCTGTTACAATATCTGTCAGTGGTCCACCATCCAACAGCTCCATCACTACCTGGTAACAGAAAATAAGAGATGGAAATGTATACTATAAATAAATTGCAGGTCTATCTCATACAGTATTATGGATGGGTTAATTTTCTGAAAATTTTCCATACCGGTATATTGTACAGTACAGCAAGTCACTGATAAACGTCATGAGTTCCATAAAAGTGTGACGTTATTCAGACACTATATTCCCAGGGCACATTTTCAGTCACCTTTTCATATAATGGAGCAACTCATTAGCACGAACTAGAGAAAACTACAGTACTGTACCAAGTTTAAGTATCATGTGGCATGTTAAGTTGGTATACCATAACACATTCAAGTACACCTGTACAGTACCGTACTGTACTGTGCAGGTTTACAATTAATGAAGTTTTCAGTCATCCTAACCTAATTTTTTTGCTTGACTTCATACAGTAGAGCCTCTCATTATTCACAACCCAGCGCAAACTACTAACTCAGTATTATAATAGTACAGTGGAACACCGACATAACACAAGATACATTCCAAGAGAGGTCGCCTTAAACTGAATTCGCACTAAATCGAATGGTTGTTTCAATGGAATAATTTAGTTTGGTACTTGAGAGAAACACAAAATACGAAAAAGACTGACAGTCTACCCAGATGCACCTCAGCCCATCTCCTAGAATAAACAAAACATTGTTTTTTGTAGTATTATGTTAAAATAAACTCAAATCAACACCGCTAAAATTATTGGACGTGAAATGGTCTGTTTACAAGCGATCAGCTGATGGGTAGATGGGGGAGGGAGGTGTGGTGATATGTTTGACAGTTGATGAGTTGATGCCAAGGTCTAGTGCTTATTCATTTATCTGTTCTTAAGAGTGACTAAGTTTTTCTCTTATAAAATGTCACTAAACTGACCTGGGAGAATATAATTAACATTGCTGGAATTCTTATAAGATAGTGATTAGTTTGAAAATAAACATGCTATAGTTCGCACTGGACATACAAATTTTAGTTCTAACCAATTTTATAACAAAGGGCTAAAATTTATACCTCTTGTATACTAAAGTTCTGTACAGGTTAAAAATGAATGACATCTATAAATCAACATTTCCTAATAAAAATACAAATAAAATATATCACTAAATGGTGAGCATCCTGAGTAGTGTGGAGACCCAGGTGACTAAAGCCAGAAGGTCACTCACAATCAGCCACCCAATTGCCACACCACAAGCTGTGCTGTGAACCATGGGAATGCTGTACAGTAATTATTCTTTAATAAGGATCACTTAAATAAATCTAACAAAGAGACTCACAGACTTAAACTAATCTAGTACTGTACGTCCAAAGGCACATCACTTTCCTCTGTGCCATCACTGTCAAGGTCACTCTCCTCCTCAGCATGTCTCTCCTTTGTCTTCCCAGGTGCTGTCTCTTCCCTAGCATGTCTCCAAACTCCACACTTCCTGATTTTTCACATTTAAACTGATGGAAAGGCGGGATTTCTCGGGTGCAGGACGTTTTCCAGGTTATAGCTTTTTTATTATTATTATTATTATTATTATTAATATTATTATTATTATTATTATTATTATTATAATTATTACAATTATTATTATAGGACTTAAAAATAATCCATGGAGCAGCACTAGCTGTTGTCACCAAGGTAGAAAGTGTAAGATTGAATTTTGGTGGGCTGGGAACATGTGGGTGAGGCAAACAGGTGACGCTATCTCCACACTGCAGCGCTCATTATTCAAAACGATTCTATATAGGACTTCAGCAACTTATATAAAATATTATCACCTAATTATTAAACGACTTTACAGAACAGGTATATCGAAATGAGGCTGTTTGGCTGATGAGCTGTGGCGTCACTTAGATGATGGTCTGAGTGTGGAAGGAGCAATTTTTTGAACATAAAATATGTCCTTTGGTATTTTATGATATGCTATATCAATTTTATTGTTTCTCACAGCAATTTTTTTTTAAAAAGTGGTTATAGCGCTACAGGTGTCAAACACTCAAATAAATGACTCATATTGCTTTCACATTGTTGGACTAAATTAAAATTTTTACCAAAGGGGACAAAGTTGGGATACCTAGAAGATTCAGATTTGGAATTCAGATAAAATGAATTGCACTATAAATTAAATAAAGTCAAGGACACTGGATTTACCATAATAGTGGAGATGTTCTGCATACAGTGGCTGGCCAGACATGAATGGGGGAGGTTGTTGGGTGTTACTGGGTTTGTACTACAGGAACCAAATTTTGCTGGGGAGGGCTCAATATTAATTCTGGTGCCCTAGACACTCTGTGGTGCAATGTATAGTACTTTACACCCAAAATATTAGGGTGCTACAGTACCCTCCCTTCCCACGTCCATGTACTGGGTGGAGTGAACCAGCACACACCTGACCACAACAATAACAAACACCAGACTGACCAAGCTTGCAGTGCAGCGCAGTGAGTGGTACCCACATGGCCAAATATGCCGAGATTTTCCCAGATAATTTTATATGACTCGGTATTTCCCAGAGTTATGACATTCCAAGATATTCAATGTTGAGTTATTGAGGGTTTACTGTAGTAATAGTGAGTATTGGTGGTGATGGTGAGTATTGGTGAAAATAGTGAGTGTTGGTTGAGATGGTGAGTGTTAGTGGTGATGGTATATAACAGACCCAGTCCGTTATTATTCCAGATCCGGATATAAAAGACTTTGGGTTTTAACGGACCGCCCAATTAGTCTGTTATATCGGGGGTTTACTGTACCACAAGATACAACACCAGGTAATATTTTCATAAGTTACAGAAAGGTTAGAGAGATAGTACTGTATTCATCTACTTACCCACAAATGGTTGTTAAGTAAAAACACATCCAGGAAGTTGACAAGATTTTCATGTTGAAGTTCTTTCATGACATTGATCTCGGTCAAAATAAGCTCCTTTTTGGGCTGTTTACTAAGGTCCATATCCTTCACTGCCACTCTCTTACCCGTTGATTTCTCCCGTGCCGCAAACACTGTTCCAGACGCCCTTGGGGAGAACACAAATATTAACATAATATTCTTGACAAGTGTATATCAACCTCTAACTCAAATGCAGAAAAAAACACTAAATACTACTGCATTACACAAATAAAAACAAAGAATATCAATGGATAAAAACCGATTGAAAGTAACCTACATAGGGTGGCCCAGTATATGCTAGCCTACCCAGTGACATACACATCAACTGGTTGGTGATGAATCAGGGAGAGGAAATTACTCAAGATTTTATGATAATTTTTGTTTGCAAAAAGTAAGGGGTCAAACTTTATATACAGGTAGTCGTCGACTTACGACCTATGCGACTTACGTCTGTTCGACTTTACGACCGGCGGTACGACAGTTTTGGCCCCAGCCCCAGTGTAAATAAGAAACCAATTGTACTGTAGTATGCAGTGATTTACTTAAACCTGACGACCGTAACAATAATGAACAAAGAAAATGTTGATAAAATATGACTTAAAGATGATTATATTATCATTACACATTACAGTATAATATGCGTAAGGTAATTATAACATAGGCCGACTTACGACCAGATCAACTTACGACCGGTCGGCCGTAACCAATCTAGGTCGTAAGTCGACGACTACCTGTACATAATAATTTTGAGGGGTTAAAATTCACAAACTTTCATGGGTCATTTATGGTGAATGATAGCTAGCCGGTACAAGCTCGCAATAGACTAACCTTGCCGGTAAGTGCCTTTATCCTGGGCATGCCTACCGCACCTCTAGAGTCTTTCTTTATGTTACTACATGACAAACAGAACCTCATTCACTATATGTGCTGCTTTAAATCTGCAAACACCTGATGCAAATGGAAATTTACAGACAATTTTAATTTCATTTGTGGTGGTAGTGATAGAGGTCAAGATGGGTGCCGCATTGGAGAGAATCTGGTGTCTACCTAAAAAATACGAACAGCTCCTCCACGACTTACGACGGGGTTAGGGACCCAAATCCAGGTCGTAAGTTGAAATGGTCGAAGTCTCTTTTTCTTTTCGGCACCACAAAACTCTACTTTTAAGCTTGCTAGCCATTTTAAAGTGAATTACAAACAAAAATTTTGTCTGTGTACCAACGTTGGGACTCGAAAATATGTAATTTGACAAAGTTTTGGTGCGACCGAGGCAGGTTGTAAGTGCGGGTGGTCGTAAGTCGAGTAGGTTGCAAGTCGGGGAGGAGCTGTATTTCTTTAACACTAAGGTCAAATCACACAAAAGATGTGAAAAAACCCAGGCTTTTTACCAGAAAATCATGGGTCCGATTAGACAAAAGCTAGGCTTTCTGGTATACATGAGTACAGTATATACAGGTACAGTACTCCTCGACTTACGACACACTCGACTTACGACAACCCGCACTTACAACCTGCCTCAGTCGTATAAAATATTTTTCAAATTAAGTATTTTCTAGTACCGAAATGTTTCCGTCCCGTATGACAACGTGGGCTGGGCCGCATCGTGGTGTACAGCATCCAGGCCGTAGCCCGCTCAGTTGGTGTTTGGCCGTCGTTGTTGTTAGTGATCGCGCTGTGTACTGACAAAATTTTAGTTTCTAATTCCCTTTAAAATGGCTGGCAAGCGTAAAAGTGAGAGTTCTCGTAGTGCTGATAAGAAAAGGAGACAGTCAATTACTTTTGTGATGAAAATGAAAATAATAATGCAATATGAAAATGGAAAAACGGTAGCAACCATTTTATGCGACCTTGGCTTCTCTCACTTGACGAATCAAAAATTTTGAAGGACAAGGAACGAATTCGTGATGTAGAGAAAGGATCAGCACATATAAAGGGAACAATAATAACGAAAAAAAGACAAGATCCTCTTCATGAGATGGAAAAATTACTTGTGATGTGGATGGAAGATCAGCTGCAAAAGAGTGTACCCTTAAGCCTTCTAACCATACAGGCTAAGGCAAGAAGCCTTTTCAAAAACCTGAAAGAGCAGGCAGGAGATGAGTGTGACCAAAACTTCACAGCAAGTCATGGGTGGTTCCAAAGGTTTAAGAACCGCTACAGTTTGCATAGTGTAAAGGTGAGTGGGGAGGCAGCAAGTGCTGATGTGGGTGCTGCTGAAGCTTTTAAGGAGGAGCTAGATCGTGTCATCGTGGAGGGAAATTATTTGCCTGAGCAAATATTTAATGTGCATGAAACTGGCTTATTCTGAAAGCGCATGACAGAACAGACATACATCCAAAAAGAAGCAAAAACCATGCCGGGATTCAAGGCATTCAAGGACCGAATCACACTTCTGTTGGGGGGGAAATGTAGCTGGTTTCAAGGTAAAACCCTTCATGATATATCATTCAGAGAACCCAAAGGCTTTTAAAAATGTCAGCAAGCACACACAAACTGCCAATGTTTTATCGCAGTTATAAGAAAGCATGGATGACCCTAGCACTGTTTGAGGATTGGTTCCCGAGTTGTTTCATTCCACGAGCCAAGGAGTATTGTCTGCAACAAGGGGTTGCCTTCAAGATTTTATTAATTTTGGATAATGCTCCGGGACACCCACCACACCTGGACGACCTGCACCCTGATGTTAAGGTAGTTTACATTCCACCTAACACTACCTCTATCATCCAACCCATGGATCAAGGAGCTATTGCTGCTTCTGTGACATTTTATAAGCAAAAAACATAAACTCAAGCTAAATGACATAAATAAACAAATAAATACTTCATTAGACCTTCTGCACCAACTGTCAAACATGTCTCTGTCACTTCCCTCCCCCCCATCTTCCCAGCCAGGGTTTGGTATTTTAGGCTTAAAGTTTTTAACTTATATAATGTCACAGACTAAAGTTAGGAGAATATAATTTGTATTGCTGAAATCCTTGCAAGACAGCGAATAATTTGAATAAAACGTCATATATTTTGCACAAGAGATACAAATTTTTGCTCTTTGTAATAAAATTCTTAAATTAGAACTAAAATTTGTATGTCTATTGTGAGCAATAGCATGTTTATATTAAAATTAATCACTATCTTATAAGAATTCCAACAAGGTTTATTATATTCTCCCATGTCAGTTCAGTGACATTTTATAAGAGAAAACTTAAAGTCACTCTGAAGGGCAGACCAATAGATAAGCACTAGATTTGGCATCAACTGTCAAACATATCACCATTTCCCATCCCCTAATTTTAGCTGTGTTGATTTATGAGTTTGTTTTAACATAATACTACAAAAAACAATGTTTTGTTTATTCTAGGAGATGGGCTGAGGTGCATCTGGGTAGACTCTCAGTCTTTTTAGTATTTTGTGTTTTTCTCAAGTACCAAACTTAATTATTCCATTGAAACAACCATTCGATTTAGTGCGAATTCGGTTTAAAGCGACCTCTCTTGGAATGTATCTCGTGTTATATCGACGTTCTACTGTAGAAGAAAGAAGGACAGCAAATGGAAGATTTATGCCAAGAGAGACAAAGATTCAATTTTACTAATAAATATGCTAGGTCTTTTGTAATTTTTTGTCTAATTCCAGCATCTATATTCCAAGACTGTAACTCACTTAATTTAATAGCACAATTATATACATACCCTGCACCTAATTCCATATCCCGTTCATATATTGTCTCTGGGTTAGAGGGAGAACAAATCCGTTGGAATTCTGCCATCACCTCCTCATCAGTTAGTTTGCCACTAACCTTCTTTCGAACCTGTTAAAATAAACTAATAAGTAATGAAGAACATTTCTTTACACACCATCTATGCATTATAATCTAAGAGGCTATTGTTCCTTGTGTTGATGGATAATGCTAGTTTGTGTGAGGGAACAGATAAGACATGTGAGGCCTTGTTGAGGAAGGAAAGTTAAAAAGCAGAACACATCTATTACATCAGGATGAATGAATAAATTAATGAAAGTATATGTGGGGTGAGTCTCTGTGTATCTACTTTTGATTTTATCGACCCAGTGTGAAAAAAGTTCCTGGAAGTTCCCATAACTACAGTGATATGACTAGGCCATGATTAACTTTCTTAATACAAGTAATTATATTTACTGTGAATGTGTAAATTAGTCCATTCCCAGTATGCTATATTTTTCACCTATACATTGTCTTTTCCCTTGCATATGTATGTATGTATGTATGTATAGTCTAAGAGGAACAAAACTTAATAAATTACTGATTATTCAATACTGAATGTATAATTTTTTGCTAACATCTATGCAAATATCCCAAACTGCTGTATTCTGAAGTACAAAATACAGACTACTGCATATTATTTTATACTATTGAACCTAATGATACCTTATTGAGAGAGTGCCTTGGAACTAGTAAAGTACTCTCATTCAACCACCAAAACTCCCTCCCACCTAACTTGCAGCATAACAGTGGATTGTTTGAAGGCTGAATATTTCAGACTGGAACTATGACCTAGTTCATCTGGAAGGAAGTAAATTACTGTAATTTACTTTAAACTAATTGTAAAACCACATTCTCGGTGCATAAATAATATACAGGTATCCCCCGTTTAATGATGGGGATGCGTTCCAGAAAAACCTAACGTAAAGTTAAATTATCGCTAAACAAGGGACAAGTAGGGATGCGGCTTACTCTCAGACAAAAATTTTTGTAGAATCTCAAAAATGACCATATGTTCTATGGTAATTCCATATGTGCTCTAGCACCACCTCACCCTATGTCAAAATTATCATCAGTATTACCACTACAATCACTCTGTATGTCTTCTACCCGTGAGTTTGGTTACAAAAATGAAAGTTCAGTGAACCGTACCTACTGTGTCTGAAGCCCTTAGAGTGGTAATAAAACATTTATTCATTTACTGATAGTAATGTGACCATAATTGGTTATTATTTTTTTATAATAAAAGGAAATAATTATTTGTATGGTAGATTTAGGGGGGTAAATTTGAATATACGTTCCTGTCATTGAGGTTCTGGAAGCAAACAGGCAGTTACTATCATTCTAATATTCAAATTTCATGAAACTGAAACATGGAGGCATTAGAAAGAGTTGTTGACTTCCACATACATTAAATAATACACTATCAAGCCACTAGGAAAGCTTTTTAAATTTAAATACAATAAACCCTGTATGAAAAAAATCTTTAAAGTGTGTGTATGCATTTGTGCGTGGCAACAACAGTACGCATTCTGTTAATGTACTATACCTGTACAGTGTACACTGTTACTCTGAGGCAATTTACTGATCTTCAGATATCATTGCAAGTTACAGATCACACTCTTGAGTCAATATATACATATGAGTCATTCAGGCCACAGTTCATGTGTGCAACTCATGCCAGTAAGCTTTTGAAAAAAATTGACAGTACAGTATATTCTCAGGCACCCGGGTAGTGTCAGTAAAAATGCACAACTGGAGCATAGACTCATCAGTTCTTCCCCCTTTCCAGTGAGTTTAGGTATCGCTAAACCGAATTTTGACCTAACACCAAGAGATAAAGGGTGTCAAAAAAAATTATTGCTAAAGTGAATTAATGCTTCAGAGGGATACCTGTACACCAAATTGGTTTGCAAAGGTTTACAAGTCACACAAATGTTTGATCCAAAGGGCATATTTCTAGATCAAAAGCAGAGTTTATGTTGGCCTAGGGGTGTGAAAAGTCTTTGGAGCCACTTCCTGATATTATTGCATACGATTCACGAGGAGTATCGGGGTAACTTAAAATTTTTAATAACACTAGGGTAATTTCCACCCAAAAATGCACTTTATTTTCCAGCCTAGCCTCTCTGAGTTTGTCATAGATCCTCTAACAAAAAACAAATGACTGTATTGTGAAAATCGGACAAAAGCATGCCAATCATACCCACACCGACACCTTACTTTTCCTCTGTCCCACCTACCAGCCGGTATGCATACATAAATAACAAAGAAGATGAGAAGAAGAGAATGTGATTCTCAAGAATAACAATGACCTGCACAGGGCTTATGCTTCCCCCAAGTTCTGGTCTTTCAGCTTGATGCTCCACTAGTCCTTGAGCTTGGAGGGAGCATGCAGTCTGGGGTTCTTGGGTGCTGCTTGCACTGGTATCAAGCTAAGGAAGAGATATGATTTGTATACAGGAATTCTTAAACATAAATAACTTTTTAGTGAAACATATATCCAAGACACTAAATGTGTAATGTTTAAAACCAATGGACAAGGCATTAAACATTTTTATGATATGAAAGATTGCATTTATAATGATGACGTGACTGGTCTGCAGTCTAAGGTGTACTCAAGGCAAGGGACAACTTGTTTCACCTATAAAACATTTTCACTGAACATATAAAAGTGTACATAGCAAAACAAAGAGACAACAGAATAAACAATTATAACAGCTGAAGGAAAGAATACAAGTTAATGTGTCTGTATGTGTACAGAAATTAACATGAGAGGATGTTATAATATTAAAATGGCTTACAACAATTAGCATCAACAGTGTTAGGACAATTACCAGTACTGTATTAGAGATGTCCCTTGGTCGTGGTTCTACAAGTGACCCATGCCATGTGATCTACCATTTGTATCTTAAGTCAGTGAAGTGAAGATCATTTACCAAATGAATATAGTTTTACTGTATGTGTGCAATACATTATAGTAAACTAATTTCTTGTTACTTACTTTCTCCTTAGGCATCTTCATCTCATCTCCATCTTCCAGCTCATCACCTGAAAAAAATATACATATTTATTAAAGTAACTGAAGAAATTATCGAACACCACATAAATCGTAACACTAAAATCCCATGGTAAAGAAAAAACATAAAAATAAGAGTACAGTATACACTACTGTATATGTTGACCAAAACCTACAGTCTGCAAGTTACAGCTGAAGTATACAGTGCTCTTGTTTTTGTTTGTTTTATCTTCTCCTACAGTGGGATTCTATGATATGAAAGCATATTAAAAACCAAAACCAAAGATAAAAAATATTGTGCAAGCAGTGTTAGCATTACTCAATCACAAATAATGAAAATCATGAGAACAGGAAATTCATTACCGATACTTTGAAAATCTTTATTAGAAAGAGTAGCAACACATTAAAATTAAAGATGGAATACTGTACAACATTTTCAAATCAATCATATAACTTTGAATGCAGCATTACCAGCTCATATTTTTCTCCTCATAACATAAAAAACAATAGCTGTACTGTGTATCTTGTGCAACCAAACCACAAACAAACAACATACAGCTGATAGTTCCAAGTTTATCACCTTCTGAGACCTCTTGCACAGGTGGAGTTGTTGGCATGTATCCCACTTCACCCTTCTGATTTAGCATCGAGCGATTCCAAAACATCACAGCAGAGAGGGCAGCTTCAGGATTTTCTTGCATTTCATCTTTCCTAATGGATATAAAACAAACATATTGGATGAGAATTAAATATGTCATTATCTGTAAGTTAATCAGTAGAACATAATGCACCCTGATCTAACAACTTCAGGCTGCTGTAGTTCTTGCATTCAAGTTTATCACCTTTACCCTTAAAAGTACAGGTATTCATATTATCACAATCTTCAATCAGTCAGCGGGACCAATACTCTACATTCTATTATGATTGCATCAATCAATTCAGTCACCAGTGACATGCCACTACCATCTGATGCTTTCACCTTCTCTGAAACTATTCCAGAGCTACCAGCAGCCAGCCCATTCTTCATTTGTTAACTGATTTTGTTGCCCATTCTCTTTCAATCATCCCTAACAAGCTTTGTATCTGATTACCTGAAAAGTACGGAGTTAATCTGGGCTTTTTTACCACTTGAGTCTTACATAATCAACCTGCTCGTTCTCTTCTTCAACATTGTGTTGCACACAACAATTTTCAGTGTACAGTATTCCTAAACTCAAGTGTTCTTACTTCTTCCATATTCTTTATACCATAGCCTCTTCCACCATGCACACCTTCACAACTCCCAACATTGCCATTTAGGTCACCACCCAGTACAGTACCTACTACCATTTCCCTTTCACCATGCTCCAGCACTTGCATCAACTAACCCCCAATATTTTCCTTCCCTTCCTCACTTAACCAAACTTGTGGGTCATACACTGATATGTCACCAGATTCTTGACTACCAGAAGCTTCAGAACCATAAGTCTCAGATTCACCCTTTTCACCTCTAGTACTTTCTCCACCTGTCCCAGATTCACCACCCTTCCAATAGATTTTGTACCTGTCATTGTTACCAGTGATCAGCCTCGCTAAACTACCTTTCCATCTGGTTTCCTATACACAGCAGACATCCAGCTTTCTACAGCCCAATGTCAAAACAATCTCACTCGCTCTTCCCCGCATCCTACCAACATTCGGAGTTCCAGCTCAGAATCCAAGTATGTACTGTACTATACAGTGTATTTTGGATTCCTTCACCTTGATGATATGCTTCCTATGACATTCATTTGTACAAATTAGGCAACTTCCTTTTTACAGTTCAACTTACCCAATAGTGTTTTCAATATATTTTTTCCATGCATCAGGAATGCCTTCCAGTGACCCAGTATTTTTATTGAGGATGACGTGGACATCATGTTTGACCACTGTTGGGGAAGATATAGCCATGATCTTCTCTGGTCCCTCCACGTCCTGTTTTGTTGGAAAATATTTGTTGAACACCTTGAAGACCTTCATATTTGTTCTGCAAATAAAAGAAACAATAGTTATCAATTACATGTACGTACTGTACATAAATTTGGAGTAATGAACATTTTACCCTGCATGAGTAGTCTGATTTTCATAGAAAATGTGAGAATTTAGTAAGAAAGTGCATTGTGCATTTATACACTGAGCAGACCTATGATAGTTTACACCGGGAAGATTTATGAAATGTGTTGCATCAAACTGGTCTCCTTTAGATACTAGTAAAATTACTAAGAGATTGCATAGCCAGGGTATGTAAGAGCTTGCACAGCCAGTTTCCCCATTTTTACAAAATTATGTTATCCATTTGATATTAGCATTAAATTAGTACTGTTCCATGTGTGGTTTTGGGTTAAAAATATAACAATATGAAATAAAAATACTGAAATCCATTTATATGGAATCTGACATTTGTGCAATGGTCAAGAGGATGTTTTGGACTGGGAAAGCAGATTGTCAGTATTACACTAGATTGGTTCTATAGGCCATTAGAAAATCACCTGAGATGAATCTAACAAGTCTAATAACTAGGACAAAAAAATGGTAATGTTGCAGTAAACAACAACCACATAATTCTGGAAATTCACTCCACTCAATCGATAGAACTATTTTTTCTATGATAATTTTCTTATTTTACATTAGGTTAGGTTAGATAATACATTTTTTTTTATCAGATTCTTTGGTTGCTGTACGGTAATCTGAAATTTTACCCTAAACTTTTGCCTGCTAGCAAGCCCTAACATATCCTAAATGTGTGTAGAGCTGTGATAGCAGAGCCCCAGTAGTGAAGTGGCTCTTTGGCCCCTCAAGACTTACACACCACTAGTTAGTATTCATGTTTTGCAAATGAAATTTAACTATCCTTTAAATTTCTGATAAACCTTAATCATAGACATCACAAGTATAACTACACCATAAGAGTAGCTAAATTAGCATGAAGATTATCACAGTTGAAGTTCTATACACTGGCACTTAACATTTATTGACATACAAACACACAAACTCCGCGGGAGGTTAACCTTGTAGGATGCCAGGGGAATATTAAATACATATATCTGTTATTTCCCATTATTAACATTGAGCTAGAAACAATACTTACGTTATAATAAGTTATATATTACACCTAACACTGTTGGTCCCCTCTTAGTGACTCACTTGGCTAATCAGCACCACTTCCTGTGTTTACTCTAATTGACTAGTCTTGACTCTACTCTGTCTCTCTCTGCCCAGGTTGGAATACCACCATTCCAGGATACCATACTATATTCTCTTAATTAAAGCTTTATTGGCAAATTCTACTGAAAATACTTAACCATATTTACTTCATAAGACCTATCTAACAGCTTGTTACTCAAATAAATTCAATATGATTAAGATTAGTTATATTTTGGTAATATGATTCGTGAGATAAGTGAGAAAAAAATTGACACACATAATGATCATTTTGCTTTTACCTTTGTTGTAATTTTTATGTTCTTTAAGTACAGATAAACTAATTTTTTACAAGGGATTTTCCTGTGTACCAATTCCCTAATATGGGCTCTGCATCCTTCACAGATTCTGAATTTTATTAAAAAAAAAATTCTTAAAAGTCAGTTTTATTTGAGTCTTTTGATTATAGAAAAGTTTAATAACATTTAGAAGCTCTGGGTGTATTGGAGATTAAGTCAAAGCAAAATACTTTTTACAACACAATTAATTTTAAGTTTGGCTCATACCCATCTTGAGACAGAGCGCAATTTTAAGTTGGGATCAATTTATAATTTTTTTTTTTTATCTTTAGTTGATAATCATAAGTCAACCTCAATTTATTAAAAAAGAATAAATAAATAAATAAATAAATATATATATGCAAGTAAATCACTGTAGGTGCGCTGAACATGGCAACACGCTGGTGACTCGTGAGGTGCTGCAGTACACAAACCTCTAACACGGTGTGGGGCCAACCGTCCAGGTCACTTGTTACAAATGCCTTTCTTCCTTCGAGGGAAACGACTTGGGGATAATAAGCGAAAGGTAAGATAATAATGCTATAAATATATCTACTGTACAAAGATAAAGGCATTTGGGGTGTCCCTTCTTCTGTCCAACTGATAGGTAGGGTGGAATCAAAGGCACTTCGTCTTATTAACTTTCCTTTTTTGATTTATTTATTTTTTTTTTTTTTATATTATATTCGCCACTTATCAGCTTACTAGCCGTTTGGTCGGTCTATCCAGTGTTAGTACAGGTGGGGACCGGGAAACCTGTGATGTTTGGTAGAGTCTCACGTGAGTTTGGGCTGAGGTTCAAACCCTTGACATATTGGTGAGTTATGTGCCTTACCGCTGTACCTTAAAGTCGGCCTATTTCCAACTAGGCCCATCTTAAATAACCAACTCTGTTCAACCATTACTATCTCGGTCCACCTTGCACACTTCAAACAAGTAGCTGACTAGAGGTTCAGGAATGAGTTTGAGATGTTTTATGTCTCATTTGGTTCACTGAAATACGAAGAGTGTGAATGAGTGACTACCGAGGGTTCATTCGTGTGGAGGGGTGATGGACAACTCGTACCCAATTACGAGATAACTCGTATCCAGTTTGGATCTTTACCCTAAACTAATTCCTAAGACTCCCCGGGTGACCGAAACTAAAATAATACCGATACCCAATTTTCATTGATAATTCAGTGGTGGAGCAGATGGCTAACACCAGAAAACTGAACGAAATCAAACAACGCCTTCTGGTGTTAGCTGTCTGCTCCACCTTTACTTTTTCATTAAATACAGGCAGTCCCCGGGTTATGAAAGAGTTACGTTCCTCGGAGTGTTCTTAAGTTGAAAATGTACTTAAGTCGAAACACATGCCATGTGTATCCCAATACTGTAGTACAGTACTTAAAGAACAATGCTTAAAATCCTACTATATCCTAGCCTAAGTCCTTAAATACATCTAAAATCACTTAATGTAAGATAAAAGAAATAGAATGACAAAATACAATTAATGAAAGTAAAAAAAATACATCATCAGGTAAATAAAATACAGTAATGTAGTGTTAAACAGAGGTGAACAGTGGTGAATAGTGTTTAAGTCAGTGAGAACAACTCGACAGTAACAGTCGTACCCAAGTTAACCTTCACACAGTGAGGTCCCAGGTACCCAGTGATAACGGCCCGTGAGACCAAACAACAACCAGCAGAAAAGCCAAAGAGAAAATTGTATCTTATAGGCCTAATGATAGCTGGAAACTAACGACAGCCAGATTCAAACACCGTCCCGAACCATTGAAGCTACTGGACTACTGCATCGGGTGCCGGAATAGCGGGGTCCAACCTGTACTAGTTTCCAAATTATTGATTTAAATTTTATCAGTCTCAGATTTCCTGTGTGAAAACAGATTTAGAGAAGCCAGGTAATCTACCATAGGTATTCTTGTTTCTAAAAAAATTGAAAGCTACAAGTGTGTTTTTTTTTCCAGAAACCACTCAAGAAGGAAAGATTATCCAGTGTTACTGCCACAGCCAAGAAAGCTAAATATACTCCAGATCTAGATGAGGAGATAACAAGTGATGAAGATGAGCAGTATATAAAAGGAAGGCAGGTGCAGGGGGAGGAAAAGGAAGATGAAGAGGATGAAGAGACACCACAAGAGAAGAAAGTGAGGTTGGCTCGCCAGTATCTTAAGGAGCTGCAAGACCAGAGTAAGTCTGCAGTCTTTTTGGTAAAGAGATTAGTAAGGAATGGGAACTCCATGTTTTTAGCTCTGGTACTGAAAGGAAATATGATTACAGTAATTTTTTTTTTATATTGTACATACTTTAATAATACATTCCTGTTTCATTCAACAGAGGCACAAGATGAAGAAGATAAGGTATTGGATGATGAAGCCATTGGCATTCAACTTCGGGAAGATTTACTTAAGGCATCTGGAAAACTGCGAAAAACTGTTGCAAATCTGTACATTAAACCTGAGTTGCAGGATTTCTGTGTTCTTAAGTCTAAACAACAGAAACTACCTATCACCTGTGTGACTGTTACTAGTGATGAAAAATATATATTTTCAGGCTCCAAAGATTGTTCTATTGTAAAATGTAAGTGAATTTTCCCTGCCCATGACTATTTTTTTTCCCATATGTGCATTGAATGTCATTTGAAAAAGCTAATATATCTACTGTAAGTCTGTATATGTCAATGACACCTTGTTCTCAAGGAACTTTCCCCGAGTGAAGGTGGTCACATAAGATATAATTCTAGGCTACCCTGTCTAAACCTGCCTTTCAAGATTTACATGGTCCTATTGCAGTCTTACCTTTCCATTTAAGGAAGCTGATTACCTGTCACACTCTGTATTACAGGATCAAGTGATGAAAGTTAGATTATTTTCTAATTTCCACCACTAACTTTTGTATTTAATTCACTCATGTTCTCTCTAGCATTGCCATCTATCATCTTTCCATTCTTAAATTACCGTATATGTCGGCATATAAGACGGAATTTTAATCTTAAAAAATCAGCCCAAAATTAGGGGTCGTCTTAAATGCCGGGTATAAAATTCGAACATCTACATCCTGTGGTTTAGTGTGTATATTAAAACAATAAAAATGTATTCTAAACCTGTCTAATATATATATATATATATATATATATATATATATATATATATATATATATATATATATATATATATATATATATATTTATATATATATATACACACTTTTTTCCAGTCACACTTGATGGGAAAAGAGTGGGGAGTATACCTGGTGGGCGTAAAGGCACAGAAAAGGTTCACGTTGGTCACACATCTCACATATTTTCTCTGGCAGTTTCCTCAGATGGGAAATTTCTGGTAAGTTCATTAAATTTTCTAACTTCTGGGGTTACTCATATGTTTTCACTTGATCATGTCAAGATCATCAGTAATATACTATACTGTACAGTACATAGAACAATCCCTAAAAAATGTGTGTATGTTCGATTGGCTATCTTGTAAAACACTTATTCTTAGTTGCCCACTGGTGCACCATCTTCCAAAATGTAATGAAATTAGCCAGGAATCCGTCCACCCCTAGCACCCCTTTTTTTACAATTTATTATTTGGTAGTCTAGCACATGGTGAACTAACATTTTTCACAATGTCCTTCAAGCATTGGTATAATATATTTCTAAAAATAATGTTTTTAAGTAGATTTGTCTGCAACCTTTGTGTTTGAAGAAGAATTTTCCAACATAGTCCTTCGATTTCAAAAGTTAATGTTCTCCATTATTTATATTTCAGGCATCAGGTGACAAGGGGGGCTACATACACATCTGGAATGCAGAAACACTTGACCATCTCAAAAAATTTAAAAAACATCGTGGAGCCATCTCTGGTTTGGCTTTTCGTCTTTCCACTCATACCCTTTTCTCTGCCTCTCATGATCGAATGGTGATGGTATGGAATCTGGATGCCATGGCATTTGTTGAAAATTTGTGAGTTAATTTTTTTCCTTTTACCAATTTGTAGATTTTTTACAATTGATGACCCACCTCATGTAATGAAAGTACTGTATATATATTTCTCACAGAATCTCTTAAACTGGGGATGCAGACAAGAACATTTTGTGATTGGCTTTTGTATCAAAACAATTTGTTTGAAAAGAGTACTTTAAGCCTGGAAGATTCAGATATCCAGAAAGGGTTTGGTGATGAGTAGGAACATAATTTTTTTTCATACATGATTAGGAAATAGAATCACAGTGTGAGGATTTAAAATTTTTTTTAGTGTATTTTAGAACTTCATAAATTATGAAATTACCAAGTTAATTACAGGTGCAGTACAGTGAGCAGCATTTTGGACTCATGGTTTAGGCTACTTCTCAGTAAGGCATCAACCTAAGCAATGTGTTTCATGAGTGATATACATTCAGTTTAGTGGTGCACAGCTAATAGTGTTTAGATAGTTTTTATCAGAAAATTCCCACGCAGGAATTGTTATTACTGTACTGTACAGTAGACCCTTTCCATTCTTGGGTTTGCGATTCGCGAATACGACAATTTGCAGTAAGCAGCTGGCGGCTCGGTGTGGCTAGCATGCGAGCCTTTTCCCGCAGTGCAACGAGTCACCGCACACGCCCTCGGCGTCTCATCTCCCTCTGTTTGCCCACACCCAGCACCCGTGACCTAGCATCCCGTGTCATACTCTAAAAACTTTAGCGTTTCTTTATGAAAATGGCTCCTAAAAGACTGCCTAGTGATGCTAGTGGAGTGAAACATAAAAGGCAAAAGTCAGTGATGACCCTGGCAAAGAAAGTCGAATTATTAGACAAGTTAAAGAAGGGGATGAGTGCTGCCGCAGTTGGTCGGTTGTTTGATGTGAACGAATCCACAGTGCAGTATATCAAGAAAAATGAACAAACAATTCATGGTACTATTCAAGCTAGTGCTCCTTCAAATGTTAAAGTGGCGCAGGTTGTTTGTGATAGGAACATAGTGAAAACTGAGAAAGCACTGATCATTTGGGTTGAGGACCAGCACCGCAAAATTGTTCCGATCGACAGCAACGTAATTCGTGAAAAGGCTAAAAGTCTTTATGCTCATTTTTACGAGTCAACAGGTGGTGAAGGGGCTAGTGTGACAACTGAACCAACTTTTAGTGCCAGTAAAGGTTGGTTCGAGAATTAAAAAAAAAAAGATTCTTGCTTCATAATGTGAAGCTGACTGGGGAGGCCGCATCAGCTGACCACAGCCGCAGGTGCATTTCCTGCCAAATTAAAGAAAATAATAGAAGAGAAAGCCTATAAACCAGAGCAAGTGTTTAATGCTGATGAATCTGGTTTATAATAGAAAATGCCTGGTAAAGTGTTCATAAACAAGCAGGTGAGGCGTGCCTCTGGGTTCAAGGCAGCCAAGGACAGTGACACTCACCTTCACCGTGGCAATGCAGCTGGCCACATGATCAAGCCTGGCTTCTTTTACTGCTCAGCAAACCCTAGGGCTTTAAAGGGAAAAACAAGAACCTTTTGCCAGTTTTTTGGCAGTCTTAACAAAAAAGCATGGGTAACTGCAAGCATTCCTGGATTGGTTCCATAAATGCTTCGTCCCAGAAGTGGAAAACATCCTGCTTCCAAGAATATGGAATTGAAGGTGTTATTACTGATAGACAATGCACCAGGCCACCCAGAAAGTTTACTGTTTAGCCATCCAGGTGTAGAGGTGGTGTTCCTACCCCTTAACGCCACTGCTCTTATTCAACCTCCGATCAGGGTGTAATACACACCTTCAAGGCAAATTACACCCGGCGCTCTTTTGGTCGTATCCTAGTGCCATGGATGCAGAACCTGACCTTGATGTTAGCAAGTGTTGGAAGGAATACAGCACTGCAGACTGCATTACCAACATCAGTGAAACATTCAATGAACTCAAACCAGAGACAATGAGTGCTTGTTGGCACACCTTATGGCCTGAGTGTGTGAATAACTTTCAAGGGTTTCTGTCCATATTAAAGGACGTGAATGACATTGTGAGTGTTGCACATCAGTTAGGTGGTGAGGGGTTTGTGGACATGGTTGCTGAAGACGTGGAAGAGCTGATTGATAGGCATGGAGAGGAACTGATAGAAGAGAATTTGGAAGATTAAGTAAAAAGTGCCATGGAGGATGAAGAGGAAGACTATGGAATTACAACATGAAGGTTGGAGTTTAGAAAATTCTGGTGAACTATTTTGACATAGAGGCATGGTAGGTGACACAGAGGCATGGTAGGTGACACAGGCATGGTAGGTGACAGGCATGGTAGGTGACACAGGTGGCCAGATATGCCTAGATTTTCCAAAGTTATACTAATACAGTACCTGTACAGTCCAAGACCATATCCAAGCTGTGTTATATGAAATTCTGGGTTGTCAAATGCCGAGTTATCGTGGGTTTACTATACTGTATAAACATTCTCATTAAGCTTAAAAAAAAATTGTGTTCAACTTGTGCTTACATATAGAAATAATTATTCTATCATGATTACTGTACTCGTATAAATTATTTAGATAATTTATTTACAGTCCTAATGGAATAAATCCCACCTTTGTATCTCAAATAGCAAGCTTGCTATGATTCACTACGTACAATTAAATCTTGTGTGGTGCATCCAAGTGCGGTGAGGTGAGTAACAGGCCAGACCCCGAGCATCTTACAGGAGAGTGTCTACCCAAACCCAGGAGTGTTAATAGCTGTGCACCACTAAAGTAAAAGGTAATATAACAAAAGACTTTCAACATAGAAATGGTTCTTGATTTTAAGGAGAGTAAACTTAGTTAGAAAACTAAAATTTTACAAAACTGTTTGTTTCTCAGTCCCAGCAGTGCATGATTTTCAAGATTGTCCTCATTATGGGATAAACCAGTCCAAAATTGGAGAGGGACTTTCCCATTCTGAAGAACTTCAGGAAGTTATTTTAGGAATTATGAAATTTTTTAATATTTTCAGAGGTGGTCATCAGGATGCAATAACAGGAATAGATGCACTTGTGAGAGAATCCTGTATCACCAGTGGAGGACGTGATCAATCAGTAATTGTGTATGTTCTCGTTGAAGATAAGCAGTTGCGGTTTTCTGGCCACCAGGCTTCCATAGATGGCATCAAACTTGTTAATGATAAAACATTTGTAACCTTTGCCCAAGATGGGTAAGTAAAAAACAAGCACTTATGTATAGACAAATTACATGCTAGTTTATCACATTTAACCATGTAGAAGGTTGAGTTCTGAACTTACTGGAGATGGGAGAATTCAGATGCTTCCAATGCATGGACTCTATCTTTGACTTTGGGTCTCAGTGATGAATCCAGACCTCATTTCACTTCACCAGACTAGAAAAAAAGTTGGTTGGATCATCTTTGTACAGTTCAAGGCATTTTCAACTTGAAAACATCCTGTATTGTTGATTCTAAGTGCTGGGGTTTTGGGGAACCCATCTTATAGGAACTTAAGACATCCTAAATGTTCGTGGATGGTGGTCACAACACTTCCATGTGAAATTCCAGTCTGTGTGTTTGTTTCAATGCTGTATTAAGCGTTTGTTTTGGGCTAAAGTTGGTGGCAACTGAAAGACTGGGGATCATCTTCAGGATTTTTACACCCACAAGTGAAATCTTTAGCTCACTTTGTTATTGTCACGCTCCCACCATGTGTTGAGGAATTTCCTTTGCTATGGAACCTTGTTTTTGTTGTTGGTTTTTTACAAAATTTTGACAAAACTTATAATTATCTCATACTTCATATTTTAAAATCTCAATGAAATAATTAATGTATTTCTATTACAGGAGCTAAATATGAAACAAATACTCAAGCAGGCAACTTCATGTTTCCCCCTAAAAGAAGCTGCTGTACAGAACCACTTAACCCCTGAATTGGAACTCTTTTGAATACCCCTTAGTTAAGATTTGTTTGAGAAAAGCTATTTAGGATTGAAGTCGAGGGATTTGTAAACAATTTGAATCTAAGGGGAGTAGATGAAAAAAGGAAGATGCTAAGGCTATCTAAGTAGAATTAAGTTATAATTTTTATGGTGTACGAAAAATAGGTTAAAGTGGAGGTGACGTTTATCACCAGAAGGAACTTATGGAAATTTACCAAGGATTTTGGAGATGTTAATTGCATGGTACAATAGGAAATAAGAAAATAGAAATGACAATGCACAGAACCTGACTTAACCTAAATGACACCTGCCATATAAAGGTGGATATAGTGCAGCGATGACCTCGAGAAAGTAGTGGAATCTGTCTCTTGAACAAAGCGTTGGATTCAGCTAAGTAGTCGGCAACAAAAACGTGGGATACATGCTCTAAAATCTAGTCACTGTCTTTCTCTAGTTTGTGTATGAGTACCACAACATAGTGTAACTTTACATCTTCTGTGCACAAAAGAGTGTGACCATTTGATACATTGAAACAAATAATTCTGGTTGATTGTCAGCTTTCTGCCACAATTTGGACACTTGCATGTCCTTCCCACTAGTCCATGTTTGCAGATCAACTCTTGAAGACTGTCTTGATCCTTCACAAGCACAGATAAATTGCGATGCGATACTGAACAGCCTGAACACATCATCATAATTACGCATTTGAACGACAGGGTGATTAGTTTCTCCTTGAGGAAGAACAATAAGAATAGGAACAAACAGTTGACTTAAAATTCAGTGATACTCTAAATAAAATCAAAGGGTATTCAGACCCATATTATGGGATTTGAATCAAACCATATGAATATCATCTTGTATATATCGAAGAGTTTCTGGAATCAATGGGAAAAAATTGTGCAAATGCAAACTTTAAAAACAGGAAAGTAAAGCCTATTAAATTGAAAGCCAAAGACAATCAATTCAATAATTACGGTATTACAGACCCCAGATGAGATCCTCCAGCATTTATTTTCCTTGTTTGCACATACAGGATTCACTACTTATCGTTTAAGAGCACATGAGAATACAGGTGGTCACAGGAGAATTGGCGGCAGAATATTTACAGTAAATAATTTTTTTCTTCACCTACAAAGTACGTGAGACATGAAATTACTGTCATATAGTCACTGTTTGCCATGTTTTTTACCCAGTAATTGCCCTTTTCTTTCATGCCCTATCCACTTCAGCTGATTTATGATCTAAGTGTAGTGAAAAAAAAAAGGAAAAAATAGTTGCTTAATTTTTTTACCTACTGTCATCCAAACAATATCTGGGATAATGAACCAATTCAATAAACTCATGGTGATAACTATCTCCTCCACTATTACCAAAAAATTTATTATCTAATTACAGTGATATCTCTGTTAGCCGGAACAATTCGTGCAGAGCACTTATGGGAATGAGAAATTTCTGGGTAACGAGGTGACTCTCAAAGCTGGAAAAAAATCCTTTATCCCTGGAATTTTCTGGGTAATGGAAAAATTTTCTTGGAAGTTCCAGAAAATGCGCCTGATTTTCACCCCTCAACCCTGGAAAAAAACTCCCCTATCCCAGGAATTTTCTGGGTACTGAGAAAAATTTCTCGGATTTTTCCAGAAAATATGCCCCTTGAAAAACTTTTCCCAAAGCCGGAATTTTCCAGAAAATTCCGGCTTTGGGAAAAATTTTCCAAGAAATTTTCAATTTTGGCTATCAGAGATTTCCAGTTAAGAGGGATTCCGGCTAATGGAGACATTACTTATCTATTTTGTTCCAACAGATCTCTAGCCTTATGGACGACCCTAAAGAAGCGCCCTCACAGTCTTGTAAAAGCAGCTCATGGCTATCAGATCAATGGTCTACCAAACTGGATTACTGCAGTTGCTGCTTTTGTTAATTCTGACCTTGTTGCATCAGGTGTGTGCATTCTTCTATTTTCATAAATAAAAGATATTATTGTTCTCCCATAATTTTTTTTTATATTTTGTTAATTGTTGTGTGTGTGTATAGGTAATGAACCATATCAATATATTTATGTCTTTTGATCTACTATTCTTATCCCCCCAAATTAATTTATACATGCAACTAGAAGTCTTACCAGGCAATGAAAATGGAGTTACAATTCCCAGAACCAAAAAAAGCAGAGTCAAAGATGTAAGGAAGAAAAGATCTCCAGTTGTAAAGCTGCCTGGATGTAAACCTTCTGTGTCTGATATTATTAATTTTTTTCTGCAAGGGGAGATATGTTTGTTTAAGATAGTTCAGACAACTTGGGAATTAGTAAAGTAGAGGGCATTGTGTTAATGATACAGGTATGAGAGAAAGAGAGGTCACACTTTTGGGTAATTTTTTAAGAGCTTAGGAAAGTTAAGGTTGGACAATAAAGTTTAAAAGGTTTGTGAAGGATTGGGATAAGGATATTATCCAGGACAGAATCTGTATTTGGGATTTACTTGTCAGAGAGCAGACCAAAAGTTGGGAATATGTATCTTAGGGGAGATTTAAAAGTACTGTACTGTATACAGTAAATTTTTTCTACCTTGATCAAGGACCTTTTTCTGCTATAATACAGGATGGCTGGAACCTAGACAGATGTATTACAGTATTTATTTTTTTATTACTTACAGGATCAATGGATGGGTTTGTGCGCCTTTGGAGAGTTGAGACAGAGGGACATCGTACACTGAAGCCATTATTTGCCATCCCTGTTCCAGGAGTGATCAACTCCATGGCATTCACAGCAAGTGGGAACCACCTTGTTGTTGGAGTAGGACAAGAGCATAAATTAGGAAGATGGTTTAAAGAGAAAGCAGGGAAAAATTCTATTGTTGTTATTCATTTAAAAAATGCATAAATTATAAACAAAATGATGTACTATACTGTAGATTAATAATTTTTTTACAATTTTGTCCTTACTTTTTTCCCTTTGGGTTTATGAAAAAATTGAATTAGTTGCATATGAAAATCATGGAAAGTTTGGTGTACAGTACTGTATAGTATGTCCTTGAGACTGACTTGAATTTACTGAGCTGAACTACCATTCCTAACTGAAATCAGTTAGACATCTCTAAACCATTCATTATCATCAATGTTTTACAGCCATTTTCCATGTTAGTAGATTCCCTTTGATTACCTGATGGCAGCTCTCCATGCTGTGTGGTATCTTGCAGCCTCTCTCATCAGGTCTTGACTAATGTCATTCATGATTATTGAGATTTTTTAACTCGATGAAACATGTTTAGGAATGTATTTTTGCTTTACCCTGAATTGCAAAATCTTTTGACCACCCCTATTTAAATTACAGTTGGTGGTAGGATGGCTAACATTGTGAATAATTCTTATTTTTGGGTATTTGAAATGTGGTTAATCAAGTCTATTGTACTGTACAAGAATATGTTTTGACAATGGTCACCAAAAATTTATTGTCAGTGTATAAAGTTATTTTCTAATTGTCTTCAAAGTCTGCCTAAAATGAGAAAATGGCGTAATAAAATTAATTTCTGAGGTGTATGACACTTACAAAATAAGGAAATAGCCACCTATGTGGATTGGTGGCTTATATTCTTTTACCAATAAAAGAAAGTAAGCTTTGCCAAAAAATCCTATGTAGGTGGTCAGTGAATATTAAATTTATTTTCTGGATTTCTTTCTCCTTTCAAAGTTCACAAGAAGCATAAATTCACTGTACAGTAGAACGTCGAAATAACATGAGATATGTTCCAAGAGAGGTCACTTTAAACAGAATTTGCACTAAATCAAAGTGTTTCAATGGAATAATTTAGTTTGGTACTTGAGAGAAACAAAATACTAAAAAGACTGAGTACCCAAATGCACCTCAGCCCATCTCCTAGAATAAACAAAATATTGTTTTTTCTAGTATTATGTTAAAACAAACAGTCATAAATCAACACAGCTAAAATTATGGGACGTGAAATGGTCTGTCTACTAGCGATCAGCTGATGGGTTGATGGGTGGGGGCGTGTGGTGATGTGATATGATATGTTTGACAGTTGATGCCAAGGTCTAGTGCTTATTTTTTATCTGTCCTTAAGAGTGACTTTAAGTTTTTCTCTTATAAAATGTCACTGAACTGACATGTTCTAATTAATTTTATTACAAAGGACTAAAATTTTTATCTCTTGTGCAAAATATATGACGTTTATATTCAAATTATTCGCTGTCTTACAAGGATTTTAGCAATGCAAATTATATTCTCCTAACTTTAGTCTGTGATATTATATAAGATAAAAACTGTCAGCCTATAACCACCCAACCCTGGCTGGGAAGATGGAGGGAGATGACAGTGACACGTTTGACAGTCGTGCCAAAGGTCTAGTGAAGAATTTATTTGTTTATTTATGTCCTTTAGCTGAGTTTTTATTATTTGCTTATAAAATGTCACAGAAGCGATTGGGGAGAATATAATTTACATTGCTGGAATTCTTATAAGATAGTGATTAATTTGAATATAATCATGCTGTAGCTTACACGAGTCAAAAATTTTAGTAATCATTTAGTATATTATTTTGAGTACATGTACAGTACAGCTTTGCCCTTAGGACAGTGTAGCGTGTCCAGAGAAACATTATGCGCGAATTTTAAAATATGCATCAGATTGACTCGAGCAAAATAGGAAAATTCGCTTTAAATTTAAACATTGTCCTTAATTGTGGGTGTCGCTTTAAATCAATAATCTTAAATTGAATCGCTTTAAATCAACGTTCTACTGTACTAGGTAAATGCTGTACAAAATTCTTAAGTTTGGGATAAGACAAGTGTGTATGTATTGGCCTTTGTCCTTTTCATAAACTGAATTCAGAAACAAAAAAAATTTTGCCAAATTATTTTTGAGGTACACTTTCCCAGAAAAGTATCGGTCCCTTTTCTCATTGATACAATGTGTCACAATTGACGAATATTTCCGATCACTAATTGTGATTCCTGTATTATGTTGGTAAGCCTGCCTTCTTAGTATCTGTTAGGTTGCCAGTTATTATTTCTGGCATTTGTTGTAATTATGGTGAATCACCATGCTCCATCTTTAGTAGAATAATATAATGATATTAATGTAGCAAAAATATATCAATGACAGTCAGGGTGTTTTCTGCTGGAAATCCATGGCCAACACTAGTACCCGAAACTACTTGGAAAACCTCATCAATTGAGGTAGAAATATCAAAATGCAGTATATCGAAAGGTAGGCACGCGCAACTTTTTTATTTGCACCACAACCGTAACTCTGCTGAAATAGTTGCAACGCAACTGCAACCATTTTCAAAAAGTTTCGCCGCAAGCGCAACCACAACTTAAAAAACAAAATAAATAAACAAATACTAAAATAAAAACAATTGCCTATTTACAAGTAAAACAAAATATAATTGATACAAAAAAGTTAATATTATCAATATTTTATTACAAAATTACAAAAAAATGCCTCACTGCTACTGGCCTCAGTCTCAGTGGACTGTCAACAGTCTCAGTCACTTCAACTTCCTTGTCCATGCCCTGGCCGGCAGCGGCAGGGTCACTGCTGCTGGCCACAGACTCCTTCTCCCTCCTCGTCACAAAACGATCCATAATACTCGTAATAACAAGAAACTGACGCCTTAACTGCAGTGCTACTGACTGGTTATTATATGAATCACTCCCTCCCTCGCTGTAGTTGCCAGATTTCATCTTTAACATTAACTCTAGTTTCTTGAGTTAATAGGTAATGCTGAGTGTAAGGGGGAAGCTGCATGTTCTTTACCCCATTCTTTCAATACAACAATTGTCGGATGCTGAAAGTTAATTGTAATGACACTGAAGAAAGTATCAAAGAAAAACCCATTAATCATACTAATGTTTAGAAACTGATTTGAATATTCAATAAAACAGTGATGTACAAGAGACTGAAAAATTGCAAATGATGAACTGAAGGTGGAAGGTGGTCTAATACAGTTAAGGTAGATGTAATCATGAATTTCAAGACATGCAACCGAAGGAAGAACATCAGATTGTACAGACCCCTCCACTTAAAATCCTATAATCAAATGCCAAAAAAGAATAAAACATCACATAAAGGACTTGGCTACAGTTTCAGCATTAACTTTTCCTTGGTATTGACCTACTGACACAAATAAACATACGAATATTCAGACACTCAATTATATGGTGGAGTTGGGTTAGACCTCAAGGTCTCGGCTCTAGATTAGTAATGCACAGCGAGATTTTAATCTGGCTTTACTGAGTATCTAATTGTGTTTATCATGGAGGTGTTGGTAGTACTGTAGTGCCTATAGAAATCCTGTTGTTGTTGGCAGGGATCTCCGTATATAGTGATGATGTTGATTCTGCTATTGGTAGAAGTGATGGTGTTGATTCTGCTATTAGTGGAAGTGATGGTGTTGATTCCGCTATTGGTGGAAGTGATGGTGATGATTCTGTTGGTGGTGGTGATGGTGATGATTCCGCTATTGGTAGAAGTGATGGTGTTGATTCTGCTATTGGTAGAAGTGATGGTGTTGATTCTGCTATTGGTAGAAGTGATGGTGTTGATTCTGTTATTGGTGGAAGTGATGGTGTTGATTCTGCTATTGGTGGAAGTGATGGTGTTGATTCCGCTATTGGTAGAAGTGATGGTGATGATTCTGCTATTGGTAGAAGTGATGGTGTTGATTCCGCTATTGGTAGAAGTGATGGTGTTGATTCCGCTATTGGTAGAAGTGATGGTGTTGATTCTGTTATTGGTGGAAGCGATGGTGTTGGTAGTGATGGTAATGGTGTTATGGGTTGTACTAGTAATGGTGGTAGGGGTACTGGTAGTTGCATTAATAGCATAGGTTGTAATTGATGGTTATAATAATAACCCTTGTGCTGGTTGTATAGTAGTAATGGTTGTGAAAGCAGCGGTGGTTGTGGTATTACAAGTGATAACAGTGGTGGTAGTATTATAGTGATTGTTTTGGGAGTGGTAATAGTAACAGTGTTAATGGTGGTGGTGATGGTAGTAGTAGTTGTTGTGGTAGTTGCAATACAAGTGGCAATAGTAGTGGTAGAGGTGACAATAGGGGCAGTAGTAGTAGTAGCGGTAATAGTGGTGGTGTTGATAATAAAAGTGGTGATGGAAGCAGTAGTAGTGATAGTGGTAATAGTGATAGTAGTGATGGTGGCAGTAGTAGCGGTGGAACATGGTGGCAGTAGTAGCGGTGGAACTAGTAATGATGGTGGCATTAGTAGTGACAATAGTAAGAGTGGTGGTGGTAGCAGTAGAAGAGGTAATAGTAATAGGGGTGGAATTGGCAGTAATACTGGTAATAGTAACTGGTGGTAGTGACAGTAGGAGTGATAGTGATAATAATAGTGGTAATAGTGGCAGGAGTAGTGGTAATGGCAATAGTAGTGGTAATAGTAATAGTGGTGGTGGTGGTGTAGACGGTACCTATATTTACACTCGGGGGTATTGGCGCCAGGCGGAGGCGTGAGCGTTGCAGCTGTCGCCCGCCGCCACGACTTCGCCACTGTCGCCGCCACTACCCCCAATCCTCCCACAACACAACACCCTCCCACCTACCCAATTCCATCCCTAAACCAGCCTTCGCATTACTCCAGCTCTACAACCAAGCTTAAGATGAAGTTGTGATTGAGTCAGGAGATGCTGGGATGCGCTAGGAGTGGCTGGAATAATGGGTAAAGTTGGGAGTAGGTACTGGCTAAGATCCAGAGACGGGTATTGGGGCAGGCCTAGCGCTCAGTGTCTCGACGGACGTGTGGCACGGTGGAGGGCGGGGCGGGGATCATTCCTCTCTTAATCAAGTTTTTTTTCCTCACTCATTTCCTCACTGAACTCATTCGAGGTACTCAAAACTCGAGTGGCTGGTTTGCTTTTTCCGCGTCAGGAGTGGCAAGCGCGGTAACTATACGCGCTCAGTGTGAATTAAAAAAAAATATCTAGTGAGTAACTTCTCAGGTGTGGTGGAGTGTGGGACGTAACTTACACACTTCAGTCTTTCAAATGACTCATGCATCTCAATTATACCTAGATTAACAAGTGAGTAAAACACAGGGGACTCAATTACACGAGTGAGTAGGACACGCCTTACTCATAATAATCAAGTGACTCATCTTAAGTGGGCCGCGTGGAACACACAGCTAATTCACGGTGACTTACTCAACTCATCCGTGCAAACAGTGAGTTGAGCAGTGGTGTCGGAGGATTACGAGGAAGTGAGTAGTGCTTCAGGGACTCCCGAGCTATGACTGGAGGAGCTGGGTGAGGCTGCCTGATCTGCCTGCTTCCTTCAACACACCGCCGACATGTTCCGCCGTGGACTAGTCAAGGGCAAGGTGAGACAGACGGTGTGTCTACCTGTATCTGTACCTGTGTGTCTGCGTGTGTGCCTGTATGTCTACCTGTGTGTGTGTGTGTGTTATTTATATTCATTTATATATCTTGAGTGTATATCACTGCTGCGTGGAATAAGTTGTGTAGGTGTATGGATACCTTAACAGTGTGTATTTCTGGGATATATATATAAATATATATATATATATATATATATATATATATATATATATATATATATATATATATATATATATATATATATTGTGTGTATGTGTGTTCCTGACTATTGTTTTAGTCAACCACCTTAGCACAATGAATTATCCCACTGATTACGATGACCGAGTACGAGAAACAAATTCCTTAGTACGATGAGTTAACCTCACGAATACATCTGAACCTTTTGAATCGTACTCAGGGTGTGGTTATATCATCGTAATTAAGTGTTGGTTACATCATCGTAATCAAGTTTTGTTAAATCATCGAACTCGGGGGGTTAAATCATCGTACTCGATAGTTGGTTAAATCATCGTAATCAATGGTTGGTTAAATCATTGTACTCTGGGGTTAAATCATTATACTGAAGGAGTTATATCTTCGTACTCAGGGGATTAAACCATCTTACTCAGGGGGTTAAATCATCGTACTCAAGGGCTGGTTAATCGCATGTAAGATGATGTTGATAGAGAAAATAAAACTACAGTGACCTTGAGCTGTGAGGTGGATCCATCTGCTCCAGTTCAACCATGTCCTTGTTTACCATCCAAAAACCCGTACTAGTTCTCCTCCTATATATTGATCTGTTCTTGTCGCCTGTATGTTGTTTTTTAAGTACGGTATATTCTGGAGAGGTGGTGAGGTAGGGAGTGAGAGGAGGAGAAGAGGTGAGAGGAGTGGTCAGTTGGCACCATAAACCCTCCTCTCTTTCCTTCCGCCTCCCATTCTCCAGCTGACATAACCCACCTGGTGTTTTACCGGGGGGGGGGGGGGGGGGAATCTGACTGGGACTCTGCTATGCCCGCGATTAACTTGACAACCTCGGCTGATTCTGTTATTTCTCCATTCCAAGTTGACACTAAATCCCTCCCTGTTCCCCTTCCTAAGCTGATACCTACACCACCTATCTTCCATTCCCCAGTTGGAAATAGCTACCCCCCCCTTCCTTTCCATCACCCCTAACCGGCGCCGGACATCCCCACGATCCCCCCCACAGCCCAGAGTGGCACACATACAAGTGCCAACACTCACTGCCCGTCTCCTCCCCCATGGTACACGCGACCCGTTTCTGCCACCACTCACACCTTCTGGTCACTCCTTGCACCTACCAGTGACGCGACACACCCATGCACTCCCATCACCTGCAGGCCTCTCAAGCACCAGGCGCCATACTCCAGCCTCTCTCACCACCTCCACCTCTAGCTCCCAGTGCCATCTCTCCACACACACACACACACTAGGAGGGGTTGATACACTTCCATTCATTCCCACACACCAAGGGGATAATTCTCCCTCACACACTAGGGAATTAAATGGATCTCTACAACCAGCGCTGCCACACAACTATAGGACGACACACCCACGTACCCCAGACGACGCCTCTGACGCCCGCCACCACAGTACACAGTACCTCCTCCATGATGATAATACCGAAAGAGGGTGGACCAGGTCTTCCTTCTCTCTGTTCCCTTATTCTTTTATATATTGTACATCTTATCATTATTTATTCAGTTTTTGCTTTCTTCTCATCTTCTATTTCTTCAATTCTTCTTCGTCCTCTTTTATCGTCCTTATTTCATCCATCTTTTCCTTGTTTTCTTCTGACCCTTCTTTCCTTCCTCCAACACATTGTGGTGAGGTCTTGTCATCCTCTTCCTGTTTCCTCTTATCTTTTACTCACTATTCCTTCCCCTTCTTCCTATTCCCGTTTCACTTTTGCCCCTTTCTTACAAATTCTTTTTCTTTTTCAACTCCCTCATCCACCTCCTTCCCTCTCCTTCACCATCATTATCTCTCTCCTTCCTATACACCCCACGCCTCATTCATCACTTCTCTTTATCCTCTTTCCTTACTCTTTATCTCCCCCGCTTTCTATTTAGTTTAGTTTAACAAATATATTGACAAAGCTTGTAGTACAGTTTGCCTATTCTGAGTAATTCAGTCAGGTCTTGACACTGAGGGTGGTATCACTTCTCACTGCCACACAGGACAGAGGTTCATACACAAAGGAATAGATCTTATTCATTAACAGCTATATATGTATAGAGGTCAGATTCATGTGGGTTGATGTCACTGTTCACTGCCATGCAGGACAGAGGTTCGTACACAGAGAAATACATCATATTCATTAGGTCAGAGTCATGTGGGTGATGTCACTGTTCAATGCCTTTCTCTATGTTGATTGGATCTCCAGCTTATTTCACCTAATGATTAAACACCCTTACGCTACCTGGGGGTTAGGTTAGGTTAGGGTAGGTTGGATTAATTTAGATTAGATTATGTTAGGTTATGTTTTGTTATGTTGGCGAGATTAGGTTGGGTTTGGTTAGCTTAGCTTAGCGTTCGGGTGTTTAATCGTCAAGTAAAATAAGCTGGAGTATATAATCTTCAGGTGATCCTTTTTATCTACTTATCCCTTAACCCATTAGTCTACCCCTTGAGTGTTATCTGTGTTTACCATTCCGTTCCATCTCCCTCTCTTACCTCTCACATTCCCCCTGCGTGTAAACAGACTTATCTTGGGCTCCCTGATAGTGACAATCTGTTAAGAGGTTTGTCAGTAGGTAGGGGGAATTGTGTGTGTGTGTGTGTGTGCACCTAGACAGCTAGATAAGACAAGTTAGAGATAGTTACCATGCAAGCGGGCCATGACATTTGCCTGTAGCCGCGAACGCTCGCCGGATAGATGCCAGCCCTCGGGAAGATTGCTTACAAAGTTGTCTGAGAAAATTCACACGGACGAAAAAAAAAAAAAAAAAAAAAAAAAAAAAAAAAAAAAAAAATATATATATATATATATATATATATATATATATATATATATATATATATATATATATATATATGTATCTTGATAAATATATATGTATATATATATATATATATCTATCTATCTATATCTATCTATCAATCTATCTTTCTATCTATCTATCTGTCTATCTATCTATCTATATATATATCTATATATATATATATATATATATATATATATATATATATATATATATATATATATATTTGCTATAATAGGAACGCCTGCTAAATATAATCAGAAATAAAATATCAACTGTGCCCCTTTCTTGTTTCACTGTCATACACTCTCTCCCTTTACCTTCATTCATACTCTTCCTCCCTTCACTCATACACTCTCGCTCCCTCTCTCCCGTCACTCATACACTCTACCTTCACTCATGCACTCTCCTCTTACTCCACAATCCCTCCCTCTTACTCCACAACCTTCCTCCTCTCCCTCCACAACCTTCCTCCTCTCCCTCCACAACCTTCCTCCACTTACTCCACAATCCTCCTCCTCTTACTCCCCAATCCTACTCCACTTACGCCACAACCTTCCCCCACTTACTCCACAATCCCCTCCTCTTACGCCACAACCCTCTCCTCTTAATCCACAACCCCCCTCCCATTACTCCACAACCCTTCCACTTACTCCCCAACTTCCCTCCATTTACTCCACAATCCCACTTTCATGTACTTCACAGCCACTCGCTACAGACGCCGACTGGCACACACACACACACGCTACTACTACTACTTTGCTGTCATTCGGAATCGAGTATGACGATCATCCAGCTATGATACAATATTATGAGTTATTAAAGACGTTACCTTCGTTGGTGAGCTCTGAGGTGATTAAAGAGGCCGATACGGGACCGGCAGTGCTGTCCACAGATGTTGCACTTGTGGAGGGCTACATCTAGTGCGGGAGGGGCAGCGGCAACGTTTTTCCGGCGTTGGCGTTTGTCTGCCTCGGTATGCAGTCGGTATGCTCCTCCAAGTGTTACGGTGTGGAGTATTCGTCTCCCAGGTGAGGGGGTCGCTTTGGCGCTTTTTCAGGTTTGTCTTAAGACTATCCTTATACCTATTCAGTTGCCCGCCAGTGTTACATTTACTTTTCATTAGTTGACTGTAAAGTAGCTGCTTTGGTAGTCTACTGTCGTCCATGCAGGTAACATGGCCAGTCCAGCATAGTTGTTCATGGATAATGGTAGCCTCGATGCTCCTACAGTTGGTGTCAGCGAGAATATTGGCATTTGTTCTCTTGTCTTCCCAGCGAACTCGGAGGATGGAATGTAGACTACCTTGGTGAAAGTTTTCAAGTGCCTTAAGGTTTGCCTCCTGTATGTGACCCATGTCTTGCTGCAGGGTAGGGAGGACCACTGTTCGATATTCGTGCAACTTTGTAGATAATTTCGGCTCCCTACAGCTGAAGACATGGGTACAGATTCTGCCAAAGGCTTGAGATGCACATATGATCCAATGTTGAATCTCTTCATCGATGTCCGCGGTGGTGAACAGGTGGGTAACATTAGATAGGGTGGTACCGTTAAGCTGGATGCAGATGCAAGGTGTGGCTGAACCAAGGGCAGGCTTAAAGAGAATCTCAGTCTTACGTACCTTCACCTCAAGGTCGAAGTGTGCATACGCGTCTGCATAGGTGTTCAGGCTCTCCTGTAAGTCGTGTTCAGTGTGAGCAACAAGGGTGAGGTCGTCTGCATACTGAAGCTCAGTAATGGAAGCTGCCGGCACCCTTGTTCTTGCCTGGAGTCGTCTTATGTTGAAAAGACCCCCCTTCACCCGGTACTCAATGTTTACCCCGCTGGCTAAATTGGCACTGGCAAGAGTAAGGAATGCAGCCAAGAAGATGGAAAAGAGAGTTGGTGCCAGTACACACCCTTGTTTAACCCCTGTTTGGATGGGGAAGAACTCTGACTGGGTGTCGTTGTGCAGGGCACTGCCTTTCATGCCATCTTGGAGTTGCCTCACAATGGCGATGAATTTTGGTGGGCAGCCAAAACGGCTGAGGGTCCACCAGAGGGCTTCCCTGTTGACCGAATCGAAGGCCTTGGTTAGGTCGATGAAAGCCATGTACAGATCACGACGCTGTTCTCTGCCCTTTTCCTGTATCTGGCGGGCAGCAAAGATCATGTCAGTGGTGTCACGTGATGGAAAACCACATTGAAATTCTGGAAGTTTTCCGCCTCAGGAAGAAGTCTGTTTAGGAGGACTTGAGCGATAATCTTGCCAGCTACGGAGAGCAGCGGGATCCCACGGTAGTTGCCACAGTCTGACCGGTCCCCTTGTTCTTATAAATATTGACAATGTAGGTGTCTCTAAGAGCTTGGGGGATTTCCTCCTTTTCTCATATATTTTCAAGGAGAGAGTGGAGATGGCTGGTAATAAGAAATCCTCCCGATTTATACATCTCGGCTGGGATTCCATCAGGCCCTGAGGCTTTGTTATTTTTCATCTGTTTGATGGCAGTAGCTACCTCATCCAGGGATGGAGGATAGCTGAGGTGGGTCAGCTCTGGATGCTGAGGGACCTGCTGGGTAGTCAGGACATCCACATCGGTGTTTCGGTTGAGCAATGAATGGTAGTGCTCTTTCCAGCACTGAAGGAGGCCTTCGTTGTCTTTTATTATGTGGTTACCGTCAGATGAGCGAAGGGGGGCTGCACCACGAGTGACTGGCCCATAAAATGTTTTAATGGAAATGAAAAATTCTCGCATCTTGTGCTGATCTGCAAGTTTTTGTGCTTCACATGCTTTATTTTCAAGCCAATTGTTCTTTAGATTGCGAAGTTCCCGTGTTTTCATTGTGGATTTACATGAGATATATATATATATATATATATATATATATATATATATATATATATATATATATATATATATATATATATATATTGTGTCTGCACCTACTGTATACTCGTACACTACGCATAACTGGTTTCTAAAAATACAGGCACATGTAACTTCCTTTACCGTAACTGTAACTGTACATGACATGTTTCTGTAGTGATTAAAATGTAATAACATGAGTTTACTGGAGATGGTAGGGGAGTGTATGGGTGGTGGAGGCGGTGGCCTTGTCTGGTTGGGTCGGGCGTCACGGGCAGCCCCACATTTGGCAACCCGCCTGCAAAAAACAGACATCCGGGACCAAAATGAAACCTAACTGGGGGCTGCCACCGAGTCACTAGGTAGACCTGTTGAGTCTTCTCCACTTGACGTCCAGAATAACACTGATACACAGATACAGGATTTTTACTTCCAGATACTCCTCCTGCTGCTCGGGATAACACTGTTATAATATGATTTTAATATTAATACACTTCCTGACGCTCAGGATATACAACTGATATCTACTTATCGCCGTGGATAGCATTAGTATTGATATAAAATTGGTTTCCCCACACCTGTCGCTTAAGATAACGCTTCTATTGCTTAACCGAGTCACATCCATCTGACCCCCAGGAAAATACAGATATAGAGCTGAATAAAAAGTTCAATCCACCAGTTGCTCAGGACACTGGCATTGACTTAATCTGAAGAACCTGCACCATCTGCTGCCTAGGATAGGACTGACGAAGAGCCTGAAGATGCCAGAACATAAATAGTAATTATATAACTAAGGCCTGTGCAAAGCACTCGGTACAATAACTTAAAACATATAGATTTTTTAATTCACGTGTTAGTAATTGCAGTATTATTATTATTATTATTATTATTATTATTATTATTATTATTATTATTATTATTATAATTATTATTATTATTAATGTTCTTATTATGGTCACTTCATAAAATTAAGAAAAAAATATTCCTGCTCGAATTCCGTTTTTTCCAATAATCACCAAAATAAAACTTGTAATGAGGCGACCCGCTCCGGATTCTTAGAATAAAAAAGTTCTCACGTTAAAAATTTGCCTCGTAATTGATAAGAATTTGTACTCAGTTTCTAGATGCGGTAGATTCTCAGCAACGCCAATATGGAAAACACGTCGAAGGGCGAGTTTTTCCGGGCAGATACGGTCTTTCATCTTAAAATACGGAGGGAAGGGGGGGGGGGGTAAACTTTAAAATACGTACGGCTCACTGAAAATGTTGGAACTGAATATGAAACAGTTTATACAGTAAGAATTTTAGATCAGTTACGGGGATGGAAACAAAAATTACGGACGGCTTACTGAGAATGTTGAACCTGAAAATGAAACGATTTATTTAGTCTATTACATACTGTATACCTAGTGAAAACAATAATATTAAGATGGGTTCATTATGACTGTTAATTTTATCATTTCTTCAAGGGTGAGTCTTAGTGTAATTTTGGGGACGTTATTCTAATACTTTAAGTAAGTCAGATGTGTTCGTACATACAGGGAGTCCTGTACGCGAGAAAATTTCACTTACACTAACCATTGGGAATCCTGATTTTTGGCTTCAGTAAGGATGAGTTTGAGTTATATTGTCCATTCTTAGCTCTTGAAAAATAAAAATAAACATAAATGAAATAATAAATACCTGTATGTACAGTACTCCTCCTAATACTGTACTATACTATTACTTTCTACTGTACTACTACTACTAATGAAAATAATAAAAGAATAATAACAATATAATTTACATAAAATGATAAATTAACTCCTAAAAGATCAGTCACACAGTATTACCAGTACCACTTCGAGACATCAGTTAAGCTCGGATAAAATGTCAGCCGCTGTACTCGAGCGCTGATGGATGCGAGGCGACGTGAAGGTCGAGTTTTTCAAGTCCCCCCTCTGAGTGATTTACGAAGTTACGACTCCTTAAGAATTATTGGATTCTTAAGATTAGAGGCTACGGGAATATCGTCTGTCTGTCTGCAGGCGTAACAAATAAGGCATTCATCTTGTTGTACTGTACCTGTATAATCATTGAGAGAAATGATAATGATAATAATAGTAACACTTATAAGGATATTGACAGTAAATGATACTATAATAATAATAATAATAATTATATTAATAATAATAATAATAATAATAATAATAATAATAATAATAATAATAATAATAATATTAAAGAGGACAACAACAACAATAATTACAACAATGATAAAAAATAACAATAGTAGTGTGTAATAATAATAATAATAATAATAATAATAATAATAATAATTAACGGTTTATTGAAAGACCATGGCAGCCGGAAGGCTGAAAATATAGTTACATAATTGGGGAATGGGTCTCTTGATTTACAAATAGTATACAAGTAACATAAGTGATGCAAATATGATATATAATAACTAGGTGGGGAGAAGCTCAAACTACAGGGCATTTGAACATAGAGACAGTGCAAAAAGTAAGATTGACTGGGAGTGAATACACTGGTTGATTACAAGTTATTGATAATTTTTACAATGGTTGGGGCTAGGCTGTTCTTATAGCGACCAGTTCGTGCTCTTATGGGCTGGATGCGGTTGTGGTGTCGAACAGCAATTCTCGGACGAGGGATCTCTGGTGGTAGTAGGAGCCGGTGTCGAGGATGGTGCAGAAGCTTCTCACCAAATTTGCAGATGAGGTCGTGGTTGATGGTCAGAGAGAGCCGAGAGGGTCAGTGTGTTGAGCGTTTCTTGATAGGTGGAGTAGGAAGGGGAGAGAATAATCTTGCCTGCCCTCTTTTGCACCTTTTCTAGGTGTTTACGTTGTGCGGCATTTAGGGAGGAAGACCAGGTAGGGAAGGCATAGGTGAGCTTGGGAAGTATGAATGTTGAGTAAACACTGAGGAACTCGGGCGCAGGAGCTTCGAGGGACTTGAGTCGGCGGAGGAGGTGGAGACGGAAACTGGAGGAATTGACAACTTCACTGACGTGTGATTTCAAATTTAGTTTGTTGTCTATGGTGACGCCAAGGAGCTTAGTGGAATTTACAACCTGGAGTGTGTTGGGACCTAAAGTAATGGAAGGGGGGTGGGACAACGTCGGAGGAGAGGTTAATGTGCATAACCATGGTCTTGGTATGGTTGATGGTGACATGGTTGTTGGTGGCCCAGTTTTGGAGACTGTTCAATAAATCCTGAAGGGCGGTATAGTCGGGAGCAGAATTGTTGACACTGATCCCAATGGTGGAGTCTTCGACATATTTCCAGCGAGCAGGGGTTTCTCTTAGGGCATCATTGATAAGCATAAGGAAGCACCACAACCGCATCCAGCCCATACGAGCACGAACTGGTCGCTATAAGAACAGCCCAGTCCCAACCATTTTAAAAATTATCAATAACTTGTAATCAACCAGTGTATTCACTCCCAGTCAATCTTACTTTTTACACTGTCACTATGTTGAAATGCCCTGTAGTTTGAGCTTCTCCCCACCTAGTTATTATATATCACATTTGTATCACTTGTATGTGTGTGTGTGTGTGTGGTTGTGTGTGTGTGTGACCCTTAGTAATGACCTACACGAGCATAGATAAGAGGAAGATCCTTAATTCGTACACTACAAGGAGTTTTTACAGTATGTGTTGTTACGAACCCCGCCACCAATTGTCATGATCTACCTACCCAGCACTACGAACCACGTCATCTATTGTCCTGATCTACCTACCCAGCACCACGAGCAACGCCATCTAGGGACGAAACACGAGTATGACTCGTCTTAGTTACCACTCCCGGGTTTCCCTTCTCCATATCCTGGTTGTTGCGTCACCTCCTCAAAGTCTTCTTTGTCAGCTCGAGTTCGAGGAGAGTTCAATTCACTCTGGGAAGTGACCACAGGATCACCTATCCTGGAAACCTACGGCACAGTGACTACCTACCGTCTTCTACAATACTCAGCCTTGCTCGTCGGCCGTCTCAGCTCCGCACTTAAGTACTGTATTTGTAATCTTATATTGCCTCCCCCACGTCCACTTGCTTCAAATTATTGTATGTTGTATAAATATGTATATACTGTTAATGTTTAGGTTAAGTATGGTTAAGGGTAAATTATTGAAAGCTGAATATTATTTTTTAGGAATGTATGGTACTTTATTATACACAACAAAAACTCGCATCCCTTGTCTACCCTTTTATAGTCCGATTGTCTTTATTTTGTTTTTTTGTTGCCTGTTGGGATCTGGGTAGACTTTTAACTGTATTCTAAATCCCCAACTCGTAACAGTGTACATGACTGTATGACAGTACACACCTTTAGAAATACAACCTGGTACTCTGTATAGCTTCCAGGAAAAATCCGAATATCCCTTAGAAATATAGGTTCTAAAAGGGCCTTTAATATTTACAACAGAGAAGGGCTACAAATACTCGTACACAGAAGTATAGGTCTAGCAGGGCCTCAGTTAGCCCAGCTTTGCCGTTCAAGGCCCTAGTGTGAAAAAACTGGCTGGCAGACTTGGCGGCCCACCACGGAAATGCCGGGCGGGGGCGTGAGCTGGGGAAGGATGGGATGAGGAAGAGACGTGGGGAGTTGGGGTTGAGGAGAAAAGGGAAGAGATGGGGGTTGAAGAGGGAAGGGGGTTGGGGAGGAGTAAATTAGGGGGAAGGAGAGGGGGGTTTGAGGTTGAAGGAAGTGGTGGGGGGGGGGGGGGTGGATTTCGGGCTCTAAGGGGAAAGGAAGACGAGTGAACTTGTATACAGTATAACAACATTCTCCTTGATTTGTGGAGGTTTTCTGTTGTCCAGTGTGGAAACTACGTGTGTATCACCTGAAGATTAGACACCCCAGCTTGTTTCACTTTAATGTTACCTCAGGTCGCCTACCATGGGGTGAGGTTGGGTTAAGTCAGGTTATGATAGGTTTGGTTGAATCGGGTTCGGTTAGTGTTAGGGTAGGTTAGGTTGGATTGGATTGAGTTAAGTTCGGTAAGGTTACTATAGGTGACCGCTAGGGTTGGATAAGTTAAGTCAGATTTAAGTAATGTTTAGTTAGCGTCAGGATAATTAATATTTAGGTGAAATAAGATGGGGTGTCTATATATCTCCAGGTGGTCCTTACGACTTGGTGGACAATGTTTAAAGATCCCAGGAAGACGAAGTACACCAAAGGGAACGAAGGTGAGGGGATGTTTGTGGAGGTGGAGAAAGAGAAAATATCATGAGAAACAGGATGTCCACCATCCTCTCTCCCATGATGGAGGTGTTTGTAGAGGTGGAGAGGAGGGTGGGTGTTTGTGTAGTTTTTAAAGAATATAGGAACGATGGAAAGGGAAGGGGGGGGGGGGGTCGTGGGCACAGGGTTTTCCTGGGAAAGGAAGGGTGATGTTCATGTGAGGAGGAAGAAGTGAAAGGAAAAAGGTGTCTAGAGAGAGAGTATAAACGATGGATCTCAGAACTATTAACACTACAAACAAAAAACAAATGAAGAATATAATATCACTATATGGAATCAAGTTTTTGCTGTACATTGAATAAATAAAAATCGACATTTGACAATTCTGAAGCGTAAATAAGTTAATAAAATTAAACAGTTGAAAAATGCAACGAAACATAATTGAAAAGCTTTGGTAATTACCCCACATGTCACCAGCTGGCTCTCCCTACTGACTCGCACCTTTTCCGGTGACTCGTACCTCGTTTCAAGTGACTCACGGCAGCGACAAGTGACTCAGGCGTCGTTTTGAGTGACTCGGGTATCGTCAGGTGACTCACGTAACACCAATCATCAATGTGACTCGTGAATTGTCAGGTGACTATTATATCGTCAAGTGACTCACGTATCAAGTGACTTATGTATCAAATGACTCACGCATCGTCAGGTAATTCACCCTACTGACTTAGTGTCGCCGTCCTGCCATCCGGGATTACATATACTTCTCGATAACGCCTCTTGAGCTGTTTTTGTCAACAAGGCGACTGAAGGGTAACATTCCTTCAGCACTTCTCTCACTTCCGTTCTCCTCTTCACTTCTACCCTCTTTCCCTTCCTCGTGTTCTTTTTCACTTCCTTTGTCTTCTCTTCCTACCTCCTTCTGTCTCTTTTTTTTACTCCCGTCTCTTTTTTCCCACTGTCTCTTTCTTCCCACTGTCTCTTTCTTCCTTCCCCCCTTTTCATTTTGTTTCCCTTCTTCCCTCCGCCTTCTTTTCCCCTCTCGCCCCTTTTAATTCTCTTTGTCTTCCCCGCCCTTCATCCTCCTCTTCATTGCTACTGTATTCTGCCTCCAACTTCATTCCAATTGACTTCTTTCTCACTCTTCTTTCTTGTACCATCTCCTCCACCTTTCTTATTTCACTTACTTGCTGTTCCTCCATTACCTGTTTTTACCTGTTGTGTTTTATCCTTATCAATCTACTATTTTCCCAATTATCTTACCTATTTGATCCCTTTCTCTTCTTATTTTACCCGTCCTTACCCTACCCTATACCCTACTGCTCACCTTACCCTTCCACCACCCTACCAACCCACCCACCATCTCCCCACATACCCATCCTCCACCACCCTCCACACAGTCAACTTATCACCACCCACATTTTACCTGTGCACTTCACCACGTGACTCAGACTACAGACTATGCAGCGGGGGCCATCTTGGGTGGTAGAAATCGATGGAACGGTTTACGTGTGATGGTTGGGTGTTTGAGGGTGAAAGGTCGAGAGTGGTGTAGCAGACAGCCACCCAGATCCTGTGATTGTATGTCAGGGAATATTTAAGTGCTGTCGGAAAGAGGCGGGGAGGGGTGGGGGGGGGGGGTGCGGGTGGATGGCTTGTATGTGTGGGGGAGGGATAAAGGGAAGGGATGGTGCAAGGCATATAGCTATGTATGTGAGAATGTCCAAGGGCCTGGCGGGAGGTGTGTTGGTTGGGTAGGAGAGTGGTTTATGTGTACTTGTAAACACCAGTTGCACATGCCCTGTAGTGTCTCGAGATCAGACAGTCTGTTTACTGATTGCGGATCGAGCATTCCAATACGATGTCTCTTGATCATAAACTAACCACAACATTTTTCTGATATAGTGTTGGGTGCACAAACATACAAGGGGAATTCCAACAGGATGTCTTTCTACTAAATAAACAACAGTAATAAAAAAACCAAAAACATTATGGATAACAAAAATAAGTTAAAATGTTGAACGGCAACTGCTCTCATTTGGTTATATGGACTCAAATTATCAAAGGTTGGTGCAATACGGGTTAATTTTATGGTCCAGTAAGTAGAGAACCATTATTCTCGCAATTACATTCTACCATTTTCCCTTTAAGTAGGCTACCACAAGTTCACAACTCCAGCCATCAGAACCAATGCAATATAAAACTTCCAACTTATTCTCTTTTAGTCGAATGGTTTAATGGTTGTATTTTCTCATTCATGGATGTATTTTCATTTATGGTTTTTAATTAAATTTTTTTTCCTTATTACGCTTTCGGAGGATGCATTTAATATATACTTATATTTACCAACAATAAGGCATACAAAGACAAATTACGTATCAGTAATACTACATTATACAAAAGTTAACATTTTATAAGATCAGAATCACAATGAAATATTTCCCCGACCGTTAGCAGAGGAGAGAAATATGAAGTTGTTCGCAGTCGTATTTCGTTAATCCGGAAAGCTGTATTTTAAATGAAATGTATAAATATTGCTACAACTGACTTGGGGTTAAGATTCGGTTGTGGACATGGACAGAATTGTATACTATTTTTTTTATTTATTTATTTATTTATTTTTTTTTATAAGGCCCAGGAGGTTAATATTGACGACGTGTTGTTTGCAGTCTAATTTATTTTGATTGATTTTTTTTTTACTATATTTTCATCAATGAGTTCGGAGGATATTCATTTCTTGGGCAAATGCTTCGTTTGGTAGATAATTAGGCCCCCAGTCTTGCACTAGCGGCACTACTTCGTCTTATGCAGCGATTAAACGGCGAGGCTTATTTTTTGTCCTCCTCACAATGTTTTGGTTACGAGGCTTCTCTCACGTCCACCAAAAACGTAAAATTACACCATATCATAGTACAGTAAGTTCTTTATGTTTAATCTGCTGGGGAGGGGGGCGTCCTCTCCCCTGCTAGGAAGGTGGGTAAGGTTAAGTAGGTTTCTCTGGTTAGGTTGGTGCCGTCTCCTTTGGCCACCTGTGTTTCTTATGAACTAATGTTAGGTTAGGTTTAATTTAGAAATAACCCCATTTTGAACGTTTGCCCAGTCTCCACTGTAAGACAGTGAAATTGCGGCATTTTAAAATTCATTTTCTATAAAAAATCGGCGACAGGCAAGTCGTCAATAATTACCGGCACAGGATATAGGTACGGCAGCCGGTGACTACTGCGTACTTTCCTCATCTTGGGTAATGTTACAAGCAGTTGAGTGGTTACCTACGTGTGTGTTGGTATACGTACTCGATTTGGTGGTTGGGTTTAATGTTAGTATTTTTAAATGTTTTGGAGGTAAAGTGTACTGATATAAGATATATTTGATGTTGCTATACAGTATTTTGTTATTGTTTGATATTTTTGTTATGTGATGCTCTATGTAATGTGATGTATTAAGACAAATATGTTAAAAATAGTTGAGACGTGTGGAGGACGAGCCAAAATAAGCTCCACACTAAATAGTGGTAGATTTGGAACCCTCAAACAGGCTATCGGTGAGTCAGACACGGTCCGGACTTACAGTTCCAGGAAGGCTGACTTACATTTGTTAAACTTGGGGACCACTTACTTAGGTTTTGTATATCGGTACTGCTCTAGTGATTAGATTAGGTGACCATTGGTTGTGTAATTGTGTTATATATGTGTGTTGAGAGCTTAAGGATTAGATTGTTGCGACCATAATTTTGTTTGAAGAGATGAACTTTGAATGTTCGCTGCTCCAGATTATGAATGTACCAGATTGTACACGATTTTAGTTTATATTAATCGATAATTTGTCATGCAAAGTACCACACTGACATTATAATTCACAGTAAATTACCTTAATTCATTATGTGTAATGTTAAATCTTGAAATGTCAACCCTAACCCTCCTGAAGCAGTCAACGAACATGCATCATTTGTTAATTGTTACCTATACTCACATAAACTTAAAATTAATGTTATATTAAGTTAACCAATCCCATGTTTATATTCCATATTGTAATATACCTTTTAGTCATTAAACTATTAAAATATTATATGATTTCACAAGACCCTAAACCAAAGCTGCAATTAATTGATGAGAGCTTAATCGGATTTCAACTGAACCCATAAGCATTTTAGGAGCTCTGTGTACTATTAGGCCCTCCTGTGAAACATTGCAGTACTTGGCATAGCAGTAAATTCAAAATACATAATTTGCATTCTACGCATTGAAACAAGCGCTCTAGTGAGAAATATTTAAGAAAACATGCCATTTATTAAGGGCGCGGAAGTAAAGTTTAAAATAAATTACCGCCAAAGAATAAGATACATTGTCAGGTTGGTTAGGAGTTTGGTTCGTGTCATTTGCAGGCTTAAATGTTTTATTCCTTAACCCTTCCTCCTTGCAGGATTCCAAGATCGTGCAGATTACAAGCTGGCGCGTAACTTACGGAAAAGCATGTTTCACCCACTTTGTACCAGCTGATGCCAGGACCCCAGATGTTCGTTAGCTTTGCCAGCCCGGATATGAGAGCTTAAGCTTATAGACCTTCGAGCAATCTTTATTTGCCCTTTCGTGAACCTAATTTGCTTCTTAAAGTAAGAACTCGGAGAGAAGCTTGCGGCTACATGATTCACGCTCATAAAACCGACTAGTCCCTTGCTCTCACCACCACATTCATGGACCTCTTCCAATTGGATATTTCCCCCCCACCATCGAAGTGGCGGGGAGATTTTAGTTCAGTGTGGCCGCGGCCCTCAAGCAGTGCTGACAAGAATATTTTGGGTCCAAATGTTTATTTACTTTGTTCTACGAATCCTTGTAGTTATAAATTACACGTTGATAGATAAAAAAGAAGTGCCAGTCTTTTCAACATGTTAGCTGGTTTGTGAGTCATCCATTTCTTCCCGTCATCAGGGTGATAATATAATTGTACAGTTTGTCCAGTTAAAAAAATGTGAGGTGATGACAAATCAATGGGTTAGCCACTACTCCACGACCGCTAAGAAAGTTGTCGCTTTCTAGGCTTGATCAAACACTGCTGAAAATCCCGATGTAAGAGAGAAAACTAAACATAATCTTGAAAATATTATATAGAAAATAGAAAAATTTGTTCTGTGCTTGTGAGAATTGTGGGAAGATGGTTGGTGCGCGGGATGTCGTGAGGCCACCAAGGGCCAAGAGTGAGGACAAGGAAAAGCCGTCGCCCTTTACCAAGCGTAAACTCAGCATATCATTTGTAAGTGATGCTCTGAAGATTTTGAAAGTTATTATTTCGAAATAATGTGTACTTGTTTTAAGAAGGTTGAACTTTGGATTTTATCAGTGATGATAACATTTTATTTAATTTTTGGTTATGTTTTAAGTATTGTGCTCTCCACTTTTTATGTATGAATTTTTTTTAATGTTGCTCCTATTTTTTCGTAATTATTTAATTTAAAATTACGAAAAACTTATTGAGTGAAGATTTTGAAGAAAAAAAATCGTAACACACACACGTACGATTTTTTTTGTTCAAAATCGTCACATTTTAAGACACTTTCATATCCAAGAGCGTTAGATGTTTGCCCTACCTGTTGGCACGAACCTACTGTACATGCAGTAAGTATACAATCTGGCGACTCTAGCAGGACGGCCAAAAGGTGTTTACATCACGTCAAAAAATGTTTGACGTGCTTTGGTCATCTCGAGTGACAAAAAACGTTTAATTATGAAGTATTTCCTGGTATAGTCTTGCAATCCAATTCAATTAGAAAAATATCAAATATATAGACCTAAATTGTAAATCTAATTTGAATGTCAGTGATGTATTGTCTTAGTAAAAAAAAATCAAACGAAACGGCTAGCGTAAAATTCGCCATCACCGTTACAAGTGGAGACATGATCTGGGCATATTGTGTATTTGTGAGGTAGGGAGCTGAGGCTGCCAACGCACGCGTGGTGTTGTCCATTTTGGTCGCTGAGACTTGATGATGCAATGCCTTTTGTTTTCCAACACGGTGTTACTAAATACGTCTCCTCGCCACGCTGTTGAAAATCTACGGAGTGAAGTTAGGCACGGCTGGCTAGTATGGTGGTTTATGTTGACTAGTTGTTTACCTCTGGCCGGTGGTACCCATTGAGACGATATAAACATTGCAAAAGCATTCATAATTTTTAGGACAAATACGGTATATTTCTTGTCACCAAAGAAAATTAAATTTATATTTGTCTCCACACCAATGTTGATGGTTAACGATATAGCTGTAAAACAATCTTGTTATTGCAAATATAGCGCCTGTAGATATTTTGCTGTTAGGAATTGACTAACATCAAAACAAGTAATGGGAATTGGAGTTGCCACGATGGTGAACTTGGCATTGTTATTATAAAAGGGGGAATTCTAGCGCGTCACCTCCAATGCACTGGTTAGGGTACATCGACCTACTTTTGAACTTTCTTGATGGAACAGCTCGTAGGTACAGTGTGCATAGGAAACAAGTTGAAGAATACTTAATATCAAATAAATGCACTACTTAATTTCAGTTTCTAATTGCCAAAAGTTGACTTCTTAAAACTTTCATTATAATACGATAAAGTAGTCACAGTTAAATTTATATATACAGACTTTTAAAAAGAAATATACAGTACAGTAGTATTTAGCACTGTAGACTTCGCGTATAGTTACATCTTTAAATATTTTGAGTTTATTAATAAGTTTTACGAGAAATGGCACGCATATTTATAATGAGGCAGATGCACGATTACAGAAGAATCTAAGAGGCTATCGCATGATTTTTTCTTCGCGTTAATAATTTCTAGTAGCTTCAGTAGAAACTGTAGCCAAACCTTTGTCATTTCGGTATTTATAATGTCCCCAAGATATTTTTCCCGTCTCGTTTTATATTGTTCACCTTAATGAATTTATATATTTTGACGATAATGTAATGACGTTCGCCAGCGGAAGCCTTTATTTATACTAGAGGAGGTGTAGATAACTTGGTGTAGCCGAGGGTGTACTGCGAGAAATGGAGAGCCTGTATTACCTGGTGTTGGCAGTATTCCCTAGAGGAGACTCTCGTTCACTCGTTTTGGGGCATCGTCGACCTCCAGACCTACCTGGGTGTCCCAGTTTCACACGCAAGGGTGGCGCTGCTGAGGTATGGTCTCAATGTCAGGTGAGGAATGACACTGCTGAAATATGGTGTCAATGTCAGGTGAGGAGGGCACTGTTGAAATATGGTGTCAGTGTCAGGTGAGGAATGGCACTGTTGAGGCGTTGTTTCCGTCTGACTAGGGGTGGCAGTGCTACTGATGTGACATCGTAACTGTCGGACGGGGATAGCGATACCACAGAAACAGTGATCACAAACAAATGCTATTGTGTCATTAGTGCCATGCCACCGTGACTGAGGCGGAAGTTGATTCCAGCTTAAGGGATTGTGGATTGACATTTCACTGTACTTCCCTGCCCGTTTCGTGTAGAATTAATCTACTGCAGGAAACTGTCTTCAGGGATGTCGAATGGGTACAGCGCTCGTCTCCTGTCAAGGGTCGCTGGTTCTCGCCGAGGGCACCCGCAAACATATCCAGCTGTGAATGGGTACTAAACCTTACAGTTAGAAGTGAAGGCTGTCGGGTGTACTGCCTCCTTGTGCACAGTATGTTGTATCCACACTGGGACCCACTTTAACTTTTCTCCAAACTTCACCCACAGAGTTCATGTCTTGAGCCATTATGTCTTAAGTTTTCAATCGATTGTTCTCAACCTCTTAGGTGATTGTATTCAGCCAATGAAGTCCAGGTATTTTTCAACTATTGTGATTATTATATCTTTAATCTCTCATATGATTGTCTTAAGCCATTCAATTGACATTACAGTACTTCCATATGAGCTGATTGTATCTTCAGCTAAGGAGTTGAATATTTTCTTTCATTGAGTTGATCATGTCTTCAGCAGTGGCGTATTCTTAATGAATGCAAGGCAGGCATTGCATTAGCTGCTTGGTGTGAACCCGTGGAGTGCAACTAATACTTCCAAGATACTTTTGCCCCCCCCCCCCCCCCCCACCACTTTCGTAACGTTCCAAAAAGTGCTATATTGACATCGAATTCCTTATATGGCCTCTAAACAACCTTTAATTTTGATTTGTTAGAATGTTTCCCTGTCTCAAAAACATTTAGTTCAGTTTCCCACAAGTTATCTTGTTTCACTTAGTTTTAACTAATGAATAACAACTGCGGACTATATGGTAACTATACTTCGCTGTTTGTAGTGCAACTACATGTTTTCATATACACAAAAGGGAAATAAATTTTAAGAATCTTTCAGAATCCGAATCTTGTATCTTCTACCCGTCCCCTGACGAAACCTTTTAAACTTAAGCTATCAAAGGTTGGCGCCTTGCCACCCTACGATGATCGTCCATTAGCTGCCGTCCATACACCGCTCCCGACATTCCCCTCCTGTGTTTATTATGGTAAACCTCCGTGTTTTTGTGGTGTTCTCCCGCTGCTGTGGACCTGTCATGACTCACAGTATCCCCTCGTCTCGTGACGCATTATGGTATTTGTTTCCTTTTGAGATAGACAGGCTTTTGTGTGCTATTTTTGGCAGCTTTTGTTAGTTCAACAATTCCCGCCTCTCCTGAATGATTAGCGAACAGTTGTTTTTCCTCTCGAGGGAGTTCTTTTTCAAATACTTCCCATAAGCGCTGTCGAGCGTATGGCGAATTAACACCAAAGATACCTTTTAACAATACTAACTGATCCTTGTTATTCTTTGTCTTTTCCTGTAGAATTACTTGATTATCCTACGCCTGATAAAACATCTTTATTCATATTCACTCATTTTCAACGTTTTGTTTCTTATAATAGAAATAGGCTTCTCCATATGTTTAGGCCTACTGAGCACGTTTGAATCCTAGTAAATTCACCCGTCCATTTGTTATCTGTTCCATTCTTGGTCTTTATATATTTTGTGTAATTAAACCGAGCGTCGCCTTTGTCAACTCTTGATTTTTCCTCGTGCAATAATGGCCTCACCGGTTACTAGCTTTGAGACATCACCCCCGTTTGTAGCCGACCACCGAGATGGACTCCGGTTTAAGCTCTCGCCCGTTTGTACCCGACCACCGAGAAGGACTCTGCTTTAAGATCTCACCCGTTTTTACCCGACCACCGAAATGGACTCAGCCACCACTGTCAGTCTGGCTAAGCAGTATTTTACGTATTTCACCGACTAGAAACACGCAGAGTGCATACTGACTGTTGTTGGTAAAGGGAGAGGTCCTTTGGTAAGTGCTAACGTCGTACAGTGTAGCGGAAGTTTGTTATTAGGAGGTTGTCAAGAGTAATGTGATCTAAGTGGTGGATTGTATGAACGGTATATACGTGCTGTAGCCATAGTTATTTAACGTTTTTTATGGATGGATCCGTAGGAGAAATAAAGGTAAGAATGAGTGGTAGATGATTGGGGTCACCTGACGAGTTACCCTCTCCCACTTCACTTCAACGCTATATTGTATCTAGGGGTTTGGTTATCGTAATTATGGTTAATTTGAACCTGACCATACTCACCTCCTAGGAAATTCTTTTGTTACACTTGATATTGATGAATTAAGGTAAATGCTGTTAAATGCCCACAATACTTGCTCAGCAGCTCTATACCTACAGTGATAATATTTACAATCACTGCATTAGGCCTACTGTCATGTAGCCTAGTGTACAGTATGTCTCTCTTGCATCCGCTTCGGCGGTAGCATTACTCAATGTCTCGTGTGGAAAATTTCATGTTGGTTGCCGTGATTACACGAGTAGGATAATAGATTTCCTTCGATATAACAATGGCATCACTACCATGGTTCATGAGTTTGGTGGGTCTCAGTGCAGCATTTATTTGAAACTGTACTTGGGCTAACTAAGTATGCCTAATCTGATTTCCGACAAGACAACCTAATATTTGTGCTACAGTATTTAGCTCTTGTCTTTGGTCATTTATTGTCCAAAAGGGCAGAGCACAGCAAGAGAAAAGGAGAAAGAAAGAAATATGAATGAATTTATGCTGCTGCCACCTGGTTGGGGAGACAGCTATAGCCACTGTTAATACAATTTACAAGCACCTTAGTATTTTTAATTAATAAATTTGATGGTATCCTGTTGTTTGTAGAAAGATATATTGTATTTTTCAAAGTGTCGGAATGTTAACATTTTGTGTCACCGTAGAAACGTGTGTGTGTTTATTGCCATTCCAATATTATGAAGACTGGCACTGCCCTCTAGATTGTCACTTCCCGAGACTCTCACTTCCCCTAGAATGTTACTTCCCCTAGATTGTCACTTCCCTAGACGTTCACTTCCCCCTAGACTGTTGATGCCCTCTAGACTCGCTTCCCTCTAGGCTGTCACTACCCCTAGACTGTTGATGCCCTCTAGACTCACTTCCCTCTAGGCTGTCACTACCCCTAGACTGTCACTGCCTTCTAGACTCGCTTCCCTCTAGGCTGTCACTACCCCTAGACTGTCACTGCCTTCTAGACTCACTTCCCTCTTGGCTGTCACTACCCCTAGACTGTCACTGCCTTCTAGACTCCCTTCCCTCTAGGCTGTCACTACCCCTAGACTGTCACTGCCTTCTAGACTCGCTTCCCTCTAGGCTGTCACTACCCCTAGACTGTTGATGCCCTCAAGACTCACTTCCCTCTAGGCTGTCACTACCCCTAGACTGTCACTGCCTTCTAGACTCCCTTCCCCCTAGGCTGTCACTACCCCTAGACTGTCACTGCCTTCTAGATTCACTTCCCTCTAGGCTGTCACTACCCTCTAGGCTGTCACTACCCCTAGACTGTCACTGCCTTCTAGACTCACTTCCCTCTAGGCTGTCACTACCCCTAGACTGTCACTGCCTTCTAGACTCACTTCCCTCTAGGCTGTCACTACCCCTAGACTGTCACTGCCTTCTAGACTCACTTCCCTCTAGGCTGTCACTACCCCTAGACTGTCACTGCCCTCTAGACTCGCTTCCCTCTAGGCTGTCACTACCCCTAGACTGTCACTGCCTTCTAGACTCACTTCCCTCTAAGCTGTCACTACCCCTAGACTGTCACTGGCCTCCTGACTGATATTGTCACCTTCAGTTACAGGTCGGAGTGGGGGGAGACCGGAGGAACACCGAGCCAGAGTACGAGGAAGTCGGCCCACCCACACACCTCAGGAAAGCTCCAGGTATTGTCCAGGTCAACATACTGTCCAGGTCAAGCTGCTGCCGATCAAGAAACTGTTTAGGTCAAGGCACTGTTTAGGCACTATCTAGGTCAAGGAACTGTTAATGAAAGGTCAGGACACTTTAGGTCAAGGCGTTGTCCAGGTCAAGGCACTGTCCAGGTCAAAGGTGAGACAACAAAGGGGTAAAATGCTAACATCTTCGCGAACAGCACTGTCTCGTTATGCCATTGGGGAATTCCCTCAGGTCACAGGGCATGGATCCGAATTTTCACACTAAAACTACAGATTTGGTTAGGTTAGGGTAGGGCCGCTGAGAGCTGGCACTGGGCGCGTCAAAATGTATGATCGGCTCCCCTCTCCCCTCCTTAAATCCTCTACCGACCAAGTTTACTTTTCTTTTTTAAAAAAGTGTTTTCAGTGACTTAGGGTTAACCTAGGATGAGAGTGTCAATAAATGAAAAGTATTAATGGAGGGAAATAGTTCTGTAGTATCTCTATTAAACGTTAAAAACAAAATAGAAATTTTTTAAGTAATGTTAAAATCTTTCAATGAACACGCATAAAACCTTATCAGTCTTGTTGTGAAGTTCTCTAAGTCTACAACTCACTCACTGGTGCTCTGCGGGGTTTTCTGTTAGTAAACGTTACACTTTAACACTTGGATAAATATACAAACTCACCATAAATCTATCTATTTATTTACATGTCTATCTATCCTACAATGACTCAGATTGAGTGTGTGGTTTTAGAATTGTGTGTTATTACGACACCGTGTTCATAAACTTACGCACACACGCGCGAGAAATAATTGAAATATACGAGTGCCAGATGTCGTTAAGTGAGCATATCAAGACTTGACCAACAACAGCATATAAAATATACACTACCAGGAATGAAAATAATATACACTACCAGGAATCAAAACTCTTAACAGGAAACTCATAACCTAATGTGATGCACTTAACCAGCGCAACGTCCGCGTGTTGCAAGATCATGAGAGTAGCTGAAGGGATCACATACAGTAGGTACTGAGCTGGCCATTATTAGAAGCGCGAGTATGTTGGTTGATCGATCGCACTGCTGCTAATATTGTTTGCTCTAACGAATGTGCGCATCTAGGAACTATTGTGTGCTAATTAGGACACTTTACCCTACATTTTATTTTCATCGTTCCGGCCCCGTTGAAGCTTGGGCCCAAAGAGATTGTGTCCCCCCACCGGCCCCTCTCCTCAGGCCTGGGTTAGGGGTATATTAGGTTATCGAGTTTCTTTATTTCATCACGTTAGTTGGGTTAGGATAAGTTCCATGTCCGGCTTTAGCGAGTTTCCACATTTCATCAGGTTGGTGAAGCTCAGTAACATCTTACCTGTTAGTGTTTTCCATTCTGATATATACGAGTACATCTCTATGTATTCCACCTTCGTCCTAGGTCACAAGTGTCAAACACAGGACCGAATAGGATCCGATCCATCATTCGTATAGCAGCTCGTAAGAAAAAGCAGTTCAGCCTTGAGGGGAAATTCCTGTTTTGCTTCACTTCTTTGTCTCTACTTTTTGTCTCACTCTCACACGGTCATAATTTCTGGGTATTTTTCCTTGTGCAGGTAAAAGTGTGTGCGTAGGGGGGGAGCATCGAAGTGGAGGCAGTCGGTTGGAACCTCGCCACACACACACACAATAACACATACACAACACTAACACACGCACAACACTAACACACAACACTAACACAAACATAGCAAAAAACACAACACAAAACACTAACACAACACACTAACACACACAACACTAACACATACACAACACACACACACGCACACACACACTACATCCTTGACCACCGAAGGGTCAAGGCGTGCCTGGCGCTCCTCTCGGAGCAGCCAGGTCAACTGTTAAGTTGGCCCATACCAACCCCCTCCCCTGAACCCTCCTCCCCACCGGAATATCAACAAGTTCTCGCCAGAAGTTACAATTTCATCTAGGAAAGGAACGAAACCAGTGTTAAACAGAGGTGAACAGTGCTTAAGTCAGTGAGAACAACTCGACAGTAACAGTCGTACCCAGGTTAACCTTCACACAGTGAGGTCCCAGGTACCCAGTGATAACGGCCCATGAGACCCAACAACAACCAGCGATGTGTTAATCCGTCTACGATAGGAAGGCCTAAGACCAAACCTCACTCATGTAACACCATATGTGAGGGAATTACTACACCACGTGATACCCCTCATAACACCATCTGTGAGGGAGTTACTACACCACGTGAGGCCCCTCATAACACCATCTGTGAGGTAATTACTACACTACGTGAGGTCCCTCATAACACCATCTGTGAGGTAATTACTACACCACGTGAGGTCCCTCATAACACCATCTGCAAGGGAATTACTACACCACGCCAGGTCCCTCATAACACCATCTGAGGGAACTACTACACCACGTGAGTTCCTCCAAATACCATCTGGGAGGGATACTACACTACGAGTTTGCTGTTCATTGTTCAACCTCTACATTAATCTGTATGTTCAATGTATGTTCCTTTACCTTTCTCTAATGAAGGCGTTTGTTAAACCACCAATGTATGTAATAAGTCATTGAAGTCCATTGTATATTTTCAGCCTTCGGGCTGCAGAATTTTTTCAATAAACCGTGAATTATTATTATTATTATTACACGCACACACATACACACACACACCCACACACACATTCTTGACTCATTAACCACAAGTTCGGACATAAACATTCTTGGGTAGGCTGCCCAGGTTGACATAATACATCTCCTTTCTCTGGCTCTTCCTCCTGACCCCATTCCTTCCTCCTCCATCTGCTAACCCCATTTCATCCTTGCTGTTCCTGTTCCTTCTCCATTATTTATCTTTTATTTTCACACTCGTTCTCATAATCCTAAACCAACTAAACCGTAACTGAAATGTAAACTAAACTTAAACCAAGACCCATAATTCCTATAAAGGATAAAATGTTTAATTAAGGTGAAAATCGGTAGAATGGTCATTGGGAAACTATCTAGACTCGAGTCAGATTTAATTCAGGGTTCGAACCTCTTCTAAATCTTGACTCGTGTTTTATGATATGGGACTTAACATGCCTCGTCTGAAGTGTGTGTGTGTGTGCGTGCGCACAGCAGGGTGGTGTAATGCGTCTAGTGCGGCAGTATTATGTAAAGTGGTAATGTGCAGGCATTGCTTGCTCCCTCTCGCTTTGAGCTACCGCCGCTGGCTAGTCCTCGTGGCGAACAGGGAAGCAACTTACACAAGTCCTCCTCTGCCAGTACACAGCTTCTTCACCATCAAGACTCCTGCTGTGCCTCCTCGTGGCAACACACGGTAACTGGGTGCCTCGTGGGGCCCAGGCTAGACAAGCAGGGGATCTCGGAGTAGCAGTGGGCCCCAGAAGGACGGCGCATAGGCCCACTGGCATGTGGGTACGTCCTGCCCTGCTGATTAACCCTGGTAGGTATAAGGTTATGGGAGTAAACCCCGAGGTGTATAAAGCGGGAGGACCTCTGGTTACCAGGCGTCTCCACTCTCTCCTGAAGAATATATGGGAAAGGAGAAAATCCCCCAAGCTCTTAAAGACGGCTCCATCGTCAATATTTATGAGAATAAGGGGGACCCATCAGACTGTGGCAACTACCGCCCCTGGTTCAGACACACCTCCACCATCCATCCATCTTAACGGTACTACCCTCTCTAATGTTACCCACTTTCGGTATCTCGGATCCCAGCTGTCCACCACCGCGGACATCGATGAAGAGATTCAGCATCGGATCAGATGTGCATCTCAAGTCTTTGGCAGACTCCGAAACCGTGTCTTCAGTTGTAGGGAGCTGAAATTATCTACAAAGTTATACGTCTTGTCTTCCCAGCGAACTCGGAGGATGAAACGTAGACTACGTCTTTGAAAGTTTTCAAGTGCCTTGAGGTGACTCCTTTATGTGACCCATGTCCCGCTGCCATATAGCAGGACATGGGTCACGTACAGGAGGCGCCTCAAGGCACTTGAAAACTTTCAAAGACGTAGTCTACGTTTCATCCTCCGAGTTCGATGGGAATACAAGAAAACAAATGCCAGCATCCTTGCCGACACCGAGTGTAGGAGCATCGAGGCTACCATTATACATGAGCAACTACGCTGGACTGGCCATGTTACCCGCATGGACGACAGTAGACTGCCAAAGCAGCTACTTTACAGTCACCTAACGAATAGTAAACGTAACGCCGGCGGGCAACTGAAAAGGTATAAGGATAGTCTTAAGACAAACCTGAAAAAGTGCCAAATCGACCCCCCCTCACCTGGGAGTCGATTAATCCACATCGTAACGCTTGGAGGAGTACCACACAAGAAGGTGTCGATACTTTCGAGTTACCCCGATTGAAAGCCGAAGCAGACAAGCGTCAACACCGTAAAGACGCTTTCACCGCCCCTCCCGCACTCGATGTAGCCCTCCACATGTGCAACATCTGCGAACAACTCTGCCTGTCCCGTATCCGCCTTTTTAGTCGCCTCAAAACTCATCAATGAAGGTGACATCCTTAATAACTCGTATCATAGCTGGTTGATCGTCATACTCGATTCCGAATAACAGGAAAGTAGTAGTGTGTGTGTGTGTGTGTGTCTTAGCCACGAGTTTTCAATGTATCGCCCACAACCTTTGTCTCATACGCACCTTAAGTGACTCGCCTGCAGCTTATGTTAAACAGTATATACAACTTATCTCACATCCACAACCTCTTTATATCTATAACCCGTATCTCACACCCACAATTTTATGTTTCACCTACATCCTGTATGTATCACCCACAACCTAAATCTCACACCCACAATCTGTATGTATCGCCCAAAACCTAAATCTTACACCCACAAACTTTATGTATCACTCACCCACAACCCATATATTACCCCTATAACCTGTATGTATCACCCACAACCTATAACTCACAACCACAACCTTATGTATCCCCACAACTTTTACGTCTCACCCTTAAGATTCGTTTCGTGTCCACACCCATTCTGTCTCACCGTGGGCCGAGTTTCACCTGTGGGCCGTAGGCATTTTTTCTCGGTTGAGTAATACATATTGGTTGTGGGTGTGAGTTATAGGTTGTGGGTGATACATAAGGTTGTGGGTGTAAGATATAGGTTGTGGGCGATACATAAGGTTGTGGGAGATACACGAGTTTGTGGGTGTGAGTTATAGGTTGTGGGTGATACATAAGGTTGTGGGTGTGAGTTATAGGTTGTGGGTGATACATAAGGTTGTGGGTGTAAGATATAGGTTATGGGTGATACATAATGGTTGTGGGTGATACATAAGGTTGTGGGAGATACACGAGTTTGTGGGTGTGAGTTATAGGTTGTGGGTGATACATAAGGTTGTGGGTGTGAGTTATAGGTTGTGGGTGATACATAAGGTTGTGGGTGTAAGATATAGGTTGTGGGCGATACATAAGGTTGTGGGAGATACACGAGTTTGTGGGTGTGAGTTATAGGTTGTGGGTGATACATAAGGTTGTGGGTGTGAGTTATAGGTTGTGGGTGATACATAAGGTTGTGGGTGTAAGATATAGGTTATGGGTGATACATAACGGTTGTGGGTGATACGTAAGGTTGTGGGAGATACACGAGTTTGTGGGTGTGAGTTATAGGTTGTGGGTGATACATAAGGTTGTGGGTGTGAGTTATAGGTTGTGGGTGATACATAAGGTTGTGGGTGTGAGTTATAGGTTGTAGGTGATGCATAAGGTTGTGGGTGATACTTCCAGCTTAGTTCACCTTGAGATTTACCACCTTAACGGTAACCTAACCTAACTTAGCTCCCCAGGTAGGGTGTTTAATAAGGTGAACTAAGCTGGGGCTAATCTCCAGGTGATTTCTTTGATGGAGCTGATGTGTTGTAGCTTGAGGTTACCTGTTGAGACCATATTACCCACAGGGAGGTGTTTGTTTACCGGGTAGTACTGTACCTCGGTGAAGTCATGCCCATGGTGACGTCATTACGCCCGGTGACTGACAGGAAAAGAATGTCTTACTCTGATAGCTACTACACTACACTACATTAAAAATAATATGGTTACCCCTCGTGTAATGAGGATGGCAGGCCCAAGGTCCACCTAGGAGTGAATTTGCTTTAGGTGTAGAAGCTGTCGCCAACTCAACGACCACACTATGAGTTAACGAGCTGCATGACCCACTGTCAAAGAATAGTCCGAGAAGACCGGACAACTCGCCAACTGCACTGGTTAACCATTACCCAGGAAGACGATCAGCAAATCGATCAACACCCAGGTTCCCAATTACTGCTGGATAGACAGAGGCAAATGGCGTAAAGAAACTTTCCCATAGTTTCACCCTGCCCATTACACCACAGGTCGCTACACTACACTTTGACGTCATCCATCCCGGGACCTTGGAATAATACTTATTTTTAGCTTGGTGATTGTTCCGTTCCTTGTTATAATTCAGTGAATTTTGTGATCTACAGTTCTTTTGATCGTTATTTTCACTCACGTTAGCACCTTTCCTACTGTTATTCATTTTATTTTTTATTTGTGTTTTTGTTTGTTTGTTTGTTTATGTATCTTATAATTCGCAGGGTTGTGCCGGCCGAGTAGGTGTAACTTTAACTTCTCCCAAGGATTGCTCCCTCGCGTCCGGGTCATCCTCGGCCTACCCAGCTATGAATGGGTACCAAACATTACAGTCGAGGATGTGAAGACTGTCGAGTGCAGTATTTTAAACTGAAGGGTTGGTGTACAAATTGATGTATCCACGCTTTCCTTAACGGACTGTCTGGCCTATGAGACCTATCGGTACTGTCATGTATTTATTTTATTTAACTTTATTTTTTATATCGGCGTGTGCGTGCGTGCGTGCGTGCGTTCATTCATCCCCACCAGCTCGTCAATATAACTCACGATATAATACATCAGAATGAAATATTTTTTAAATATTTCATCTCGTGGACATTCTTCGCCATCTGTCTCCTTGTAGAATCTTACCAACAAGGTTCTTAAAACACTTTTGTTCTTCTACTCTGAGTCCAGCGTTTTCCGTCAAACTGCTTCTGTATCTTTTTATAGTCATGCAGGATCCTGGCAGCGGCGGCTCCACTCAACCCTTAAGTTTCCTTCCTCTGCTGAACTAACACTGGCGGACCTACAGCAGACCTCCGGCAGGGAACCGTACACATACATGACACAGCTCACCTCACCTGCAGTGAATCACATGTACTCTTCCTTCTCTTATCTGGTAACCTGTGTACGGAATACGTTTGGGTTTCATTTTACTGGCAAAACAACGCACAGTGACGACCAGTTTGACACGACGGGCAATTAGCAACCAGTGTTAGTAACCTCCAGTCAAAGTTGCGTTATGTCACTAACAACTTGCCACGTACTGTTTATTAACGGTAGCCAGTCAGTCAGTCTACATGTTTGTTAGAATCTTGCCTCACAAGACAAGCAATATCAGTTACAAGCTTTTTTTTTATGGGAATTAGCCCACCCAGGCACAGGTCACTGACCCACATCGGGGCCCGGAGTGCGAAAATGTAATAATTGTAATATTAAAATAATAATAATAATAATAATAATAATTATTCATAGTAAATGAAATTTATAATGAAATAAAAAAAATTGAAAATACAATAATAATAATAATAATAATAATAAAGAACCATAAAAAATACAAAAAAGAAAAGAAAGATGAAAATTGAGAAACAATATATGTATGTTGTGTTGTCAATAGTAAGAGAAACAATTGAGACCCAGCAATTGTGTGTAAATGAGGCAGAAAGTCAGATCAGCAACCTGGGACTTGGTCACAATTTTCGTGATGCCATTTGGCAGCAGGGTCTACCATTAAACAACACATTATGTTTCCAATATCAGTGCTCATCATCTTACACACCACTTAAAAGCAATCACTGTTACAAGCTTGTGTCCACCTTAACCAATGACAATACTCGTAAGGACCATCCCGTCCCTCACCAGCCAAAACACTCATACACCCCCAAACAGGCCATCATCAACCCAACGTTATTTGTTTCTCAAGAGCGTTATTTTTACCGACAACTTACACGTGTAACACAGAGCGCCAACGACGAGCAATACATTGAGAGCTTTCGTCACCGGCTACACCCACCACCCTCGTCTTCACTGTGCAAATTGAGCTGAAACTTACTATCTCGACTCATAATATGATGACTTCTTTACTCACTCGCCCACTGGTCATTTTCTGTTTGTCTTATTCATTGTCTTATTCTTCTGTGGTCTGTTGTTATTTTGCATTTACTGTGTTGTTTGTTTTCTTGTTGGTGTATCTGTTTTAACCTCTCTCTCTCTCTTTGTTTTTCCCCATGTGGTTGATCGTGTCCCTACCTCTCTCCCACCCTCCCTCTCCCTCTCTATTTCTTGTTTTCTTTCTTTTTCTCTCCCTCTCCCCTTTTTCTCTCCGTCTCCATCGTTCACTCTTCCTCTCCCTTGTTCTCTCTCCCTCTCCCATATTCACTCTTCCTCTCCCATGTTCACTCTTCCTCCCTTTTTTTCTTTTTCTCTCTCCCTTGCTCCCTCGTTCTCTCTAGTTCTAACTCTTTCTCCCTTGTTCTCTGTTCTTCTATCCCTCTCTTGTTTTCTATGCCTCCCTCGTTCTATCTCCCTCTCCCTTGTTCTTTCTCCCTCTGCCTCGCCCAGCAGGAGTGAGGGGTCCACAGTGACTGGCAGAGTACCAAGGCGAGAGTTGGCCAAGTATTCCTCAAGGTGCCTGGCTCTCCCCCCCCCCCTCCACCTCTTACCAGTGCCATGGCCCCCCTCTACCTCCCACCAGTGCCACCCTCCTCCACCAGTGCCACTGTCCTCCACCCTCCTCCACCAGTGCCACGGTCCTCACCCTCCTCCACCAGTGCCACGTTCCTCCACCCTCCTCCACCAGTGCCACGGTCCTCCACCCTCCTCCACCAGTGCCACGGTCCTCCACCCTCCTCCACCAGTGCCACGATCCTCCACCCTCCTCCACCAGTGCCACGGTCCTCCACCCTCCTCCACCAGTGCCACTTCTTCCCCTCAGTCCTTGACCCGTGCTCTTGTCCCCCATAATTTGCGGCTCTTACCCTACTCCCCCTTCCCCCAGCAGTGCCTATCCTCTACCCTCCCCAGGCCTCTCCGCAAGTACCAGGGCCGGCAGTGCCTCACTTGTTTGTTCACAGGAGGTCCTTGGTAGCACCGTTTTTATTTCGGTGATCGCTGGTGATAAATGGTCTTGGTACATACCATTATTCTTTTTCATAAATGAATGTGTAAAATGTCTTTGACAGCGCAATCTTGTTTAAAAGGCAACGAATAAATGTCCTCATGGTGACATTTTTATAATATAGATAATGTAAGTCACAAGTAAGAAACCCTGACAGTTGAAACTTTTTATATAGGCCACGTGCAAAATGTTCTTGACAGCGGGATTTTGTTTTTAACGGTGATCGATTCTAAAGATGTCATTGTAAGTGACATTTCTGTAAGAGGTCGTTCATAGAGGCGTTTATTTACATCGACCTTTTGTTAAAATTCGTCCTTGGTAGAGAGTTTTTTAAGTGATCAGTCTCTGCTAATGTTTTTTTGTGTTTTTTTTCCCAGTAACTCTTAATGAATATCAGCATTTACAAGTGGACGATGAATAGCGTTTGGAAGGTATTGAGGAAGGGAGTATGGATGATGGAAGGTAGTGAGGGCGGGAGTATGGATGATGGAAGGTAGGGAGGGAGGGAGTATGGATGATGGAAGGCAGTGAGGGAGGGAGTATGGATGATGGGAGGGAGGGAGTATGGATGATGGAAGGTAGGGAGGGAGGGAGTATGGATGATGGAAGGTAGGGAGGGAGGGAGTATGGATGATGGCAGGTAGGGAGGGAGGGAGTATGGATGATGGAAGGTAGGGAGGGAGGGTCAATATACTGGGTAGCTCCCTAAAAAAAAAAAAAAAAAAAAAAAAAAAAAAAAATAATAATCCTACCCTGTCTACGTGTTTGTTTGTGTTGACCCCAGAATGGTGAACTACAGGACCAGTGTACGGGGGATTTATGAGAAGGTCAGTGACATACCCAAGGGAATGTTGACGAGATGAAGGTGCCATCACTGGGCCACCTTGCCCTTATTTATTACCCCTTTGGCCACCTTGTCATTATTCATTACCCCCTTTGGCCACCTTGCCCTTACTCATTCCCTCTTTGGCCACCTTGCTCTTATTCATTACCCCTTGGGCCACCTTGCTCCTACCCATTCCCCTTTGGCCAACTTAATTCTACCCATTTCCCTTGGCCACCCTGACCTTATCTATTCCCCGTTGGTCACCTTGTTGCTACCCATTCTTCTTTGGCCAACTGAATCCTACCCATTTCCCTTGGCCACCCTGCCCTTACCTATTCCCCTTTGGCCACCCTGCCCTTACCCATTCCCCCTTTGACCATTCTTACCCTTTTCTCCATTCTCCAGTCTTGGCAAACTCCCCAATATTTGACCACCTCTCCCATGCACTCGTCAGTATTTGGGACTCCATGTTGAAGTTATTTTATGTGCATGAGTTCCAGGTAAGAGTGACTCATGCAGGTGAGACAAGCCAAATTGCCTCTCCCTGTCACGCCTATGCCCACGCCCATCCTCACCCTTCCCGCCCACCCAGCTCTTCTACCCACTTGCCACGCTCACATCCACTCCGTCAATCTGTACGCCCAGCCACCCAGTCAGGCAGGTGTTGTGAACGGGAAAATGCCTGTTGATGACTCTTAGGCCGAGAATCCCATAAATTTGTCTTTGTTTTGTCTTTTCCACACAATACAACTCTCAATTCTTTATTTTTGGTTTGATTTACTTGAATTGTGTTAAGAAAATCTGTTGCCAATGGGGATATGAAAGACTTGATTTGATAGACACATGAATTAGTTTTTAAGTATCTGTTATATAACCTCACTTCTATTCAGATTTTAGAGGCCACCACTGCACTCGGTTGCCCTCATTTCCCCATTAGTAAAATTCGGTACAGTGTCTCAACAGCTGGATGGAATGCAAGTGCCCCGGGATCGAACCAGCGGCCCTTAGTACAGGAAACGAGCGCCCCCTAGTTAGAGTAAGACCGAGAATATTACCATTAGAGAGTGGTACGATGCGGGTGATCCTGAATGAAGGTGGATGATGGGATATGGACCTTGTTTACGAGAGAGAGAGAGAGAGAGAGAGAGTGTCGTGTTGGCATTGACCGTACTAAAGTTATTTGTGCCACACTGAGCTATGGCCTCGAGATCTGTGTTTAAGGACAGTGGGTGCTGTATATCATCGATAGAACATGCCCCTTTACTATGCGTGACAAACAACTCAATTTTTTTTTGTTTGTCGTAGTAAACTTCCACACGTGCTCTGGGTTGTGTTTTTTAATATTGTTGAGGTTATTATGTTTTAGATTGGCGGGTTGACTCTTTTTTTGTGCTATTTAATGTATATAATTATATCTTATTTCATTTGTTCTTGCCGAGACGCTTGTAGGTCTTATGTTGGAGACTTGAAAAGATTTAGGTGAAGCTTCTTTGATCAGTTGAAGTTCAGGATTGTAGTAAGTGGTCGGGGGAAGAGGTTAATAGATGGTGCTCCACAGAAGGAAAATTGGATCTCAGGCCGCGAATGTTGTAAAAAAGAAGTGTGAAAAAACCGATCTTCCAGCAACCGCGGTGACGTCAATTGAGGCCTTAGTAGTTTGTTGATGATCATATCGGCCCTGGGGTCCACATCCTTCCCGACCAGTGGGACCCAACCTAGAAGGCCCCGCTAATATTATTGTCAACTGATATCATAGGAGAATAAAAGAATAGAAAAAAGAGAACAGATCAAGAGTGAGAAAAGTTATATATGTTGTGTTGTCAATAGTAAGAGAAACACTTGAGACCCTGCAATTGTGTGTAAATGAGGCAGAAAGTCAGATCATCAACCTGGGACTTGGTCACATATGGCAGCAGGGTCTACCATTAGACAACACATTATGCTTCCAATATCTTCCCAGGCGGTAGTACCTCCCTGTTTGGTAGCTGCCTACTACCTCCTTGGCTTAGTACTTTTTGTAATAATTTTAGTACTTTTTGTAAGATTTACTACTTTTTTAATTTGTTTTGTATTTTTTGTAATAAATTTTTCAATTATATACATTCATTGATCCTCCCGAGTACCCTGATGATACTCGTATGCTATATACTGTATATATAATTTTTTGACACGTAAATATAGTAGCGCAGATGTTTATATGATTATTGTTATTCTTATTCATTAATCAGCTACGTTCCAGGTTCTAAGTGACTTATCGTGATAGATAAATACTATACATGTAAATAGATAAAGTGGGTTATAGGTATACGGAATTGGTTACTGGTTGATACACCTATAACTATATAGATATAGCTAATGGATGAATGTATACCTCGATGTATAGATGTATATGTCGTTAATTTTTTTGCCAAATTAGTTAAACAGTTAATTATTTTCATATAAGTTTCTTCATAACGTGTTTATATTTGCATTAAATTTGTATTCTGTATTTCTCAGCTGAATGAAATCATCTTTAGTTAGCCTGAAAAAAAAAAACCTAGGTACGATACTACTCCTTAGAGGGTTAATAGATACAGTGGTGTCTATATGTATTCAATCATTTGTGTATTGAGGTCAGTTCGCTGAATCTTTGGCCATATAACCTGGTGTTGGTTGTGCATGTTGGGGGTGAAGGTTGAGTTTACATCCCAGTATTTTTTATTTTTTTTTTTTGCGGGTTATTCTCTGATATCTTTGTTTTGTTGTGTCGATTAGAACTTAAATCCAGGGCGGGTAAGGAAGGGGAAGGGAGGGAAGGGTAAGGGAGGGGAAGGAAGAGGATGCAGAAGCCCGTTTGAAAGTCACATAATAAACTTACCACAAGAACCAGCCCTTACCCGAAGCTGTACCGTAGTTCTTTTAGTTCTTGTGGCCTCCCTTGTCTTGAAGTTCTTGTGGCCTTCCTTGTCTTGAAGTTCTTGTGGCCTCCCTTGTTTTAAGGTTCTTGAGGTCACCTTGTCTTTGAGGTTCTTGTGGCCCCCTTGTTTTTAGGTTTTTGTGGCCTCCTTTGTCTAGAGGTTCTTGTGGCCTCCTTGTCTTGAGGTTCTTGTGGCCTCCTTGTCTTGAGGTTCTTGTGGCCCCCCTTGTTTTTAGATTCTTGTGGCCCCCTTGTTTTTAGATTCTTGTGGCCTCCTTGTCTTGAGGTTCTTGTGGCCTCCTTGTCTTGAGGTTCGTGTGGCCTCCTTGTCTTGAGAGGTTCGTGTGGCCTCCTTGTCTTGAGAGGTTCGTGTGGCCTCCTTGTCTTGAGAGGTTCGTGTGGCCTCCTTGTCTTGAGAGGTTCGTGTGGCCTCCTTGTCTTGAGGTTCGTGTGGCCTCCTTGTCTTGACGTTCGTGTGGCCTCATTTGTCCCATTCCTTGACCGCTGGCCAGCCTGAACACCCGCTCCTGGTCGTGTCAGGTAATGTAAACAACGTTCCAGAAATTTTTGGGTACGGAATTGCTTGTGTAGCAGAGTTGGCCGTGTGGTGCCTTGGTCGAGTTGGAGGAGATACTCACTCACTCACAACCTGGTTCATAATTACTCTGTACATCTGACTCACACACACACACTCTCTCTCTCACACACTGTTTGTTTAACCTCGTCCCTCCTCTCTCGCCTTCTCTGTGTATACACACGCCTACACCACTCACTCTCCAGAAACCTTGGCCGCACCTCAGTTGTTGCCTCTATTTTTAAGCCAGCCTATGTCCATGACGTTTTCAGTGGCGCTCTGACCTGCATCATGCACTCGTGATTAAAAAAAAAAATCAGTTGCCGACAGTCATAGTTGGAAGTCCTGTCCCCCCTTATCTTTGCTTCCATAGTTTGTATAGTTTGCTTTATATAAAATTTAGGTTTGTTTTATCATAAGTTACCACATTTGTTTCCAGAGGATTTAGGAACGTGTTGGTGGTGCAGGTATTCACATCTGCTGGTAACTTACAGCGTGTTTCCTCACCCTCGATACCATCAACACGTCGCTGCCCATTTTCAATGCCAACTTACTAGTTTAAAATTATACACTTTAACGCCTGTTGGTAAAAACAAATTAACCTTAGGTAGACACCAGGTAGATAAGGAAACAGATGGTAGAAGTGTAGTAAAGGAAGGCCGAGGTATAATGACAACGCCTGCGACATTACAAATAACTTGAAGAACTGGATGACTGTACAGGAAACCTGGCAACTCGGCAAAGTACCAAGTGTTCATAAGGCAGCTCTCCCAGAACAAACAAACAATAAATACTGGTGGGCAGCTGATGTCTCTTGAGGTGTATTCGTCTTTTAAAAATAGCTCAGGTTGTGTTGCTGGACTAGAAGATTACACTAGTCCTGTATAGAGCGAGTTAAAGGTTGAGGGTCAGTTAGTTATTTTCAGTTTATCGTAGTATAAAAGGGGTATTATTATGTTATCGTTGATACAGACAGCATGTAGTGGTACGGGTACAGTATCAACATGACCAGGAGGGAGGTAGGTCAGTAGAGCTGTAGTACTGCTTGATGATTTCTCTTGTTGCTACGTAGCGACCTCGTAAACTTACATAACATCACCATTGAAAGTAAGATCTCCAATTTAAAGTTGAATCTGGTTTATTACTTTTATGTTGTACTGCATAACCTGATGACGCCAATAAGTGTCAAAATAGCTTCTATTCAGAATCCAAGTTATAGAGGAAGGAAAATTATTTAATTGTTTAGTTGACCCTGATACTTCCAAATATCCTGAATTTCATTTGAGTCCTCCATTAGAAAAGCAGATGGAACAAGAGGGGCCAAGGGTGGGTACACTTATGTGAACCCGGTATGACAATAAACAGTTATGATTTACCCAGAGCTGAGATAAGTTAAAATAGCTTAAATCAACCAAAGAAAGTTTTCATTGTGTTATTAAGACTTGTGATTCATTTTATACTGAGTGCTGCCTGTGTTGTCAAGACTAACCTATGTGTACTGTTACAGAAAACCGCAGGGATGGAAAGAACTGTGATCTGTGTGGGTCGGCGCCTGCTGCTGTGCGCTGTGATCGCTGCGGCTCCCAGGCCTTCTGTCTCTCTTGCGACGACATGTACCATCGCCATCCCCGCCGCAGCACCCACCAGAGGAAGGTCAGTACCACAGTACCCACCAGAGGAAGGTCAGTACCACAGCACTCACCAGAGGAAGGTCAGTACCACAGCACTCACCAGAGGAAGGTCAGTACCACAGCACTCACCAGAGGAAGGTCAGTATTACAACACCCACCAGAGGAAGGTCAGTACCACAGCACCCACCAGAGGAAGGTCAGTACCACAGCACCCACCAGAGGAAGGTCAGTACCACAGCACTCACCAGAGGAAGGTCAGTATTACAACACCCACCAGAGGAAGGTCAGTACCACAGCACCCACCAGAGGAAGGTCAGTATTACAACACCCACCACAGGAAGGTCAGTACCACAGCACCCACCAGAGGAAGGTCAGTACCACAGCACCCACCAGAGGAAGGTCAGTACCACAGCACCCACCAGAGGAAGGTCAGTACCACAGCACCCACCAGAGGAAGGTCAGTACCACAGCACCCACCAGAGGAAGGTCAGTACCACAGCACCCACCACAGGAAGCCTCAACATTACTAAGCTGCCTCCTGAAAGCTGGGAATGCTGTACAGATGCCGTAGCTACTTCACTCCCGAGCAGTTGCTGTAAGTATATAAGGGATTCATTCGTCCTAACTTGGAGTACTGCTCTCATATCTGGTGTGGCTCTTCTTCTGTCCAACTGTTAGATAGGGTGGAATCAAAGGCATTTCGTCTTATTAACTCTCCTCCTTTAGTTGATAATCTTTCTTCCCTTTCTCTTCGCCGCAATGTTGCTTCACTCTCTCTCTTTCACAGGTACTTTAACGGACAAAGTTCGGTGGATTTGGCATCCTGTGTACGGCCGGGAAGGCCGTAGGCTTGTAACACTGGTCTTGCCCGCGGTGCCCACCGTTTCTCTGTGGATGTCGGTCACACTAGAATGAGCCGTTATAGTACATCTTTCTTTCCTCACACAGCCAAACTGCGGAATGCTCTGCCTTCTTCTGTGTTTCCATACTCATACAATCTGTCTCACTTCAAAAAGCTGGTTTTCCGGCGATGAATGTCCACCTTATGTCGTGTTTCTTTAGAAATTTTATTCAAGGTTAAAACACTAAGGGGAATGTAGGAAACCAATCTTTGTATATGAAAATTATAGCTACTGTATATATTTGTTAGGAAGATGATTTTTTGGTCGTATAATTTTCATTTAGTGGGCGTCGCCATGCTGAACAAATCACGAAATATTTGTGTACAGTATTGGATCTCGAGACAGATGTCGTTGAAGGCTGAACAGAGCAAGAAAATAATTTATTGTCATGTCGAGTGTTAGCTACGTATTGTTAATGGCCCTCTGTGACTTAAAATAGTTCGTTGATGGAATAATAATATAACCTTCCTAGACCGATTACTGTTTTGATTATACTCTACTGTATATTTATCGATCTTAATTTTCTCGTTTTTGTTTGTCTGTCTTAGTTGGATTATTGTTTATTTTTGGTTGTTTGAATCTGTCACTTTTTTTCCACTTTGGTTGTTTGAATCTGTCTTGTTTTTCCAATTTTGTTTATCTTGGTTGTTGTGTGTTTGGGCAGTATGGGTGCCTTATGTGTGTTCCATCAAGCAACTAAGCGAGGCAAGTGCGAGGCGTTGGCAGTGCTTGCTTGCTCGGGAATTTGACTGTGACCTCCTGCTGTCTATATATAACTTTATGCCCCAGTGTGTGTGTGTGTGTGTGTGTGGGTGGGTGGGTGAAGGGGGGGGGGGCTGCTTTGGCGAGATGCAACCAGCCCACATGTTACCACCGCCCACGCTATCCTCCCCAGCACCTGCTACCCACTGTATAGTATATTACCGCCTACACCTATTTAACGCCTCCTTTAGTACCACCCATAACCCGTTTCCCGTAAGACACCCCTTTGTACTCTTAGGTCAAGATGGATCAGGGGGAAGTACTGTACATGTATAGATTTTATAACACAGGTTTAGTACAGTATAATGAATTGTAGATGCTGAAAGTACTATATTGAGTGGACCAGAGCTAATTGACTTTCATCCATCCTTAGATAAATATAGTAAAACTAAATATCGGATGTTTCTCAAACCGAAAATTTAACACTGCTTGGTAACCGGGCTAAGTTTTCATGTTAATATTCCCAGCTGTTTGTCAGATATGGTGTAAATAAGATCTTGTTTACATAAGGACGTCACGTACCCTCAAGACCGTGGCATTAGAGCCCAGTGCATCTTCAGTGAACGAGTTGAAAAAGGGAACTTGATATTGACCTTATGGCTCTACCTATGTAATCAAATAGTTTGTGAATATGTAGTGTTTCAGAAACTCATTTTAGATATGTAAGCAAAAGTACAAGTTCATGTTTATAAAGTACAGTTACAAGTATAGTAAATTGATGGTTGTTTTTGTTGTGCGCCACACTGACTTGTACAGTAATTGAAAACATTGACAGTTTTTGTTTAAGCGTCTCTAACTTACAGAAACTCTACCTTTTATTGACTTGCATAAGTAGGAACACCTCATTAACGCATCTCTGTTTGTTTCAGGCCGTGGACTGCAAGTCGACGACGGGAGGAGGAGTGAGACCGCCCCTACCACCCAAGGGAGAGGTCCAGGGAGGAGTGCCACCTCCCCAGCCCCCACCCAGGAAGAACAAGCGCTCCGGGTTTCTTTCCAGCACAGCCTTCAACAAGAGGGATCAGGTGGGGTGGTTCAGGGTCCTTGAGGCTTCTATTCTTATTTGTATTTTCTCTCTTTCTCCCTTACCGTTATTACCAATTCACATCTTTTGTTGTTATTGTTTTCGATTTCCATTCCTCATCTTGTTTCTTATATTTTATTCTCCTTCACGTATGTACAGTTCTTACATAATGTTCTTCTTTATGTTACAAGTTCACATTGTCTTTCTATAACGTTTTTATCTCATTTTTGTTCATTTTTTATTATATCACGTCATTTTTCTATCCCCCATTTTTCCATTTTTGGCTACGCAGTCACTTGTTCACTGCCTTTCATGACGTCACTGAATATGCTTTTCCAACCTGAGGGAGTTTTTTTCTTGTTCTCCCATGTTGTTGATGAGCTCCTGGTAATGTTTAGATAAATCACATGGTGGGAAAATATAAAATTATTAGAGTATATAACATTTTATCGTCAGTACAGTGTTATTTTTATAGATCAAGCCATGTTGTGAAGCCATAATTAGCACTGTAGTGTGTTTAAAGATTCTTGGGATATACTTTTATGTCATTCAGGGACTCCTTAAGCATTATATAATAAATGTTAATTATTGTAACCCATAAAAAATTAAACCTGTCTTCATTATAATTTGGATATAATTTTTGCTGTTGCTAAGCTGGAGTATATTACGGTACTTTTACATGGCCGGGTAGTGAGTGTTGGAAGATGGTAGAAAATGGCCAGGAACCGTAAGCTAAGAAATTGGTACGTTGGTTCAAAATTGGTGGAAGGCAAATTAGCGAGACACTCTGCCATTGTTAATCACATTCAGAATGATGCATTATAATTATCTTAGAATCAATGGTAAATTATTATCAGTATTTTCTTTGTGATTTTTTAACATTACGTATACTGTACTGACCAGTAGTTTCTTTGTAAATTTTCGCATTACTTATATCTACCACCAGAAGGGAAAGACTATTTTTGTGCTTGGTCCATTCATCATGCATCATCGTAGGAAAAGGTTTACAAGAGTGATAAAAAATCCACTTCATGAGGATCACATTTCAATAACATTCTTCAGCCTGTGTTATCAATAGCTACTCTTCTTTTACACCTTAAATGTGTGTACAGTAGTTTGTTTATAAATTTGTAATGCAGTTAATATGCCTCTACTTTATCCCTCTCTTGAGACACTGTTCCCACAAAATACATTACTAATCTGGATTATCAGTCACTGCTAAAGCTATATTTTTCTGTGAAGGACTAAGAGAGGTTCACGTGTGTGTATGTCCTCTGAAGGGTGTTAACGCAAACAAACGAGGTTACGCACTGGGTTTCCCTAGTACTGTACCCCATGGGTAAGAGAGTTTGGATGCATGATCTAGCGTTACAGTAAAAGGAGAGTACTTGCCTTTCATTTAAAAAAGTTATAATTTTTATGATGATGATAAGTCGTCAGGGGGAAGGGAGTTCTGTAGACAATCAGTGCGAGGAATGACGGCAATAAATGACATTCAAGTTTAACTGTATAGATTTTCAAGCAGTAGGGGTGGCACAATGATGAATGATGTGTGTTGTCAGTGGGACAAGTGATGATTTGGATTTCGTTAATGCATTGCCTTTGCAAATACTGTAGCTGTAGAAAAGAGAAAGTAAAGAGAGAGATCGTCTGGCATGAGGGGATGTTAATTAGGAAGTGATTAAGGACTGTTTATCGATGAGGTGAACTGCTCAAGATTGAGTTTTGTCTAAAAGTGATGAATTGGGCTGCCAACTCGAGAGAACATATACGCCTGAGAGCTTACAGTTCACACTCATCTTCCTCCATTATACTATCCACTCAGTTTTTTCTTCTCATTAAATTCATGTTATCCCATTAATAATTATAATTACTGCTAACTTTTTTATTGACTAGTTCAGTTTAGAAATGTGATCCAGTTGAAGATCGTGTCGTCCAGTGGTTCTTCATAACACCTGTCTCAGCATGGGTTATAAATTACCTCTGTTCTTTATTTGTTCTAATACCTGTAGGTTGATGAAAAGTGAAATCCAGTTCAAGATTAGAAAATTTCCTTATAATTTTTTCTTTTAAACTTCCATCTTTCCATAATTCTTCATAATACCTTTTCAGCATGGGTTGTCAAGTCTCTGCTGAGGCCTTTATTGTGTTGTTATATATTTGTGGTCCAGCTCAAGATTTAAAATTCCTCCTATTTCCTATCTTTATTAGAGATTCTCGGCTCCCCATAACTCGTTTCATCCCATTATTGTTTTCTGTGTTTGTTCTCTATCTTTGTTTCTTCCCCGCGGTTGTGTATCTCCCAGACTTATGCGCGCCCCGGTACTGCCAACTCCCGCTCCACCAGCATGACCAACCTTCAGGTAACTACCATCTTGGGAGGTGTCTCCACCTCCAGGTTTAGCACAGACTTTCGTGTTCCTTGTCGCTCCATGCTGTTTGTGATCTGTGTGAGCTAAAGTTGTCATTGTATCTTCCAGGTTAAAGTTTTCTCCTAACAGACGCCACAGTGTCCTTTAGCGCTCCATGTTTACGTGTGATGGCTGAAGAAAAACCTGAATTGTTTTTCACTCCATGTTGTGATGTGATGGCTTATGACGACCAAGCCTCTACGCTAATTTCTTTTTCTCAGACATGTATAATAGAGACCCGTTTGTTCGTTGTCACTCCCTATTTTCTTGTTGTGGGTTGTCAGGTAACATTGTTCATGCTTCATCCTGGCGTATATGTATTTTGTTTGGGACTTTGTTACTCCATATTTTGATGTGGTGTCTGATGACCAAAGTTGTTAAAAGTGGATCTCACAGGCCAAAGCTGTCTCTAAAGCTGTGTTTTTAATAAATTTTTGTAGTATTAAGACATTGTAATAGTCTACATTGATATAATGTGATCAGTATAACTGGCACTCTAGCAATCACTTGTTGCATGCGCAGGCACATTGTCACAACCGCTGGTGAGCTTATCTACCAAATTTTGCTACTTCCCGTTCCAGGTGATAGCAAAGTCATTGTACTTGAACACTGCATTGTCGTTTAAATGTTCCTCTTGATTTTCAAGATGGAAGAGGCAACTTTGATAATAATGCATATGTTGCACACTACTGTACCCTGCCTTTACAAAAGTTAATGACAATGCACATTTCACCATAGACCTAGTACTGTACCACACTTACTACTCAAGGTACTGAATCCAGTCTCCTTATCTTACTACAACCTATGACAAGTCCTTAGACCCATTTGTTACGAGACAGCTCCTTTCCCCCTGGTTAACAGTGTTGACAGTTAATTGGGAAAAAGTTTAGTGCATGACCTTGGCAAAATCTTGTGGTTTGATTATGTACTGTATCTATTGCATTTATTACGTTTAACTGCATTTTATATCCCCAAAAATTATTCTTATAATGAACCACATTTCTATATTACAGGCACAGTGTATTTATTTTTTCATGATCAACCACAGAAGGGTCCTTTGTGGCTGACGTGTGGAATCCAACTGTTAGTATTATAGAACCTTCCAGTGTCAAAATATCTGGCCACTTTTGAAACTGTTGTCATTCCAAAAGATGCAGACGTCATAGCATACAAATTTCAGTATACAGTGTTGTGCTACGGTGTTCGGTCTTTGGGATGTACATTTTACTATCATAGTACACAAAGGTATTGTTTAGTGTGTCCTGAAGATTGTTTGATGTTCTCTGTTCTGTGATACACAACATTCATTAAACAAGATTATGAACTACGGGCGGCGACCCACTGCATGACCATCAGAGACTGGAAAACAGTTCACAGTAAATAATAAAAGGCGATTGACTCCTATGCTATATAAACCGTCTCTTGACATGAGTTGTGAACATTTGTAGGTCTTAGTCAGAAGGAACTTAGGATTTAGGACGGGAATTCCATGTAAGAAGAGTTAAAGGGAAAGATTAATTTCAGAATTTTGTGTATCATCTTAATGAAAACAAAACATAACAAAGAAGTGCCAGAGCTGCAGGGTGGCATCATTAGGTACAAGTCTAGGATGAAGCTCTGGTGGTTGTGTGTTATTTATGAAGTTCAGATGTTTTCTGAGGGATTGTAAGTGTTAAGGTTAAAAATTGTCTTTATGGGGTTTAAAACGTTTCAGGTTAAGGATCTTCTGGTGATTGTAAGTGTTTTGGGGGGAAGATGCTCTACAGTGTGTCATATATGGTTCTTGAGTTACCCCGTTGTCTCCAAGTTCACTTTGTAGTTCTGGAGGTTACACCATTTGCTTCTTGGGGTAATACCCTATAGTTCTGGAGGTTCTGGAGGTCACATCATGTTCTTCTAAAAGTCCCAACCTGTATTTCCGAAGGCTCACCCTTTGGTCGAACGTTATGGTTCTCAAGGTCACACACTGGTTTCCCCCCTCGTACAGACTGCATCCAACGAGGGTAGCAGTGCTGGTCGAACCATCATGGGCAGCCTCAAGAGATTCATGGGTGCCAGGCCTCTCCCTCCTACCCCCGACCAGACCAAAGGTGAGTGACCTGATGATAAATTTTCTTGTCATCGGCCTATCATACTCACTCCTACTCTTTCAGTCTCTCTCTGTACCCCCACTCATGTACACACACTCCAAAGAGTATCTTCACGGCAGGCTACGAGTAATTTTAAAATGAACACCTCAATTCCTCTTGTCTCTGTAGGGTTGTCAAACTCCTTCGTCCGTTGTGTCATATTGTTTAACACTTAAAGATACTTTTTGGAGCTTGTACCCCCAAAATAGTTTTAGGTCAGAGTTTCAGGACTTAAGAGATTAGTGTACATTTATACTGGAACTATGGTAACGTCAGTGTAACATTACTTTTCAATGCTTGGGATTGTTTCTTCTTGAATTTTAACTTGATTTTTTGTTGAGATTAGTACTGTAATGATCGCTTACATGTACAGTCAGAAGCAGTAATTGACCCCTCCCTCCCCCCCCCACCTAGTAGCTTGAGCCACAGCCAGTGAAGGTTGATAGTGACACAATACAACATCGCTCGCCATGATAGTTCCAAAACTAACCAGTAACGTTTAGACAGTGAGGAGGGGGGGGGGGGGGGCGGTTTGTCCGATCGCCAGGCCAGGACTCTTATTAGAGGGAGGGAGGGGGGTAGCAATCACTGCCTCTGACTGTACATTAAAGATATCTTGTTAGCTTTTCACACTACGGTAAAACCAATGGATCTTGTAGGAGATTCTCCACACTGAATGATAATTGTTACTGTTTCCATATCTCATGACTGATTCTGACGTACAATATTACTTTTTCATTTGTAAAACAATCTCCGCAATTAATTAGATGTGATATATTCATAATTACTTGTTCAACATTTCTGTGAGCTATATACCTGAGTTCCTGTAAAAGCTTCCGCTATTCCTCAGAGTAAATTATTTATTTATTTATTTTATAAACTCCTTTATAATCTGTGTTTTTTCAAGGTCTATTAAAAGGTGTCATGAATCATATATAACTTTAAGATGTGTATTTTAGGATTTTGTGTAATTCAACTGCTTTAGGTTATGCCAAAATTATTACAGTAATTTGACGAGGAGTGCAGCAAACCTTAGTTTTCTTTTCTGTAAGCCTGATTAAACAAATCTCAGTTCAGTACTTAGTCCGCATGTGTTACCCTTAGTCTGTTTTTAAGGTTAATCTGTGTATCTCTGGTTCTGTAAATAAACTGTTGGTCAAGAAATACTGTACATCTCATTGGTATATTCTATGGTGTAAAGACCTCTACTAAATGACTTGTGTATTTACCCACTAAAGTGTTTAGGTTGAAAACTTGGGTAAACCTTGACATAGCGACTGGGACAAATTTGATTTATTAGGCGTTTCTTCCACTGACAACCAAATCCCTAAAGTTACATATAGAACCAAAATTCACCATTTAAGATAGACGGCAATAACTAGTGATGTCAGATTATCTTGTATTGCAATTTTCCCAGCAGCTGAGTAAATGACTTTGGAATTCCAGGTATCAGTCCATTCGGTTTCAGCCACAATTTCGAGCTGAGGGAGATGCCTCCTTACTTGCTACATTTCCCGTAAGGCACTAAGTGTGTCTGTCTTAGGTAACTTTTTAGCACTTAAACAGTTATGGGTGGAAACCATACAGTACTAAGCAGTTAGAAAACAGGTAAGGCAAATTTGCTTTTGTTTTTCATTTTGTAGGAATGCCTATACTGTACTGTATAAGGATAACGATCCAATTTCATCATAAGTAACTCTACCTGTTATGACTTATGTTAGGCATGGGGGTCTGGCCTGAGGGTGAAAGAATTCCTTGGTGTGATAAAAAATAGAAGTACTATACAGGAAACTTTACTTTGGGTCTACAACTACTCGTTAATTAACAGACTTGCACAAAATTACTTTTTTTTTTCTGGAGATTATTGTGTGTTTCTTGTTTTCTGATTATCTTCGGTAAGGACACTGGATAAACCTTCAGCGAGTCTGGTAGTTGCTTGAGGCTGGCTGAGTCATTAATGAGAAATACAAGTGTCTTTATAACCGAACACCCAAAAAGACTAAATTACTTCCTCCATCAGCAGTGCAATTTCCTGGCGGGACGACCATTGTAGGCGACTTTAAGACCAACCAACCCAGGTTAGCACCCTAGGAAAGAATGATTAAGGTGTACCCTACAGTATATCCCCCTATACAAGTACTTCAATTTGTTCTTGACGATTAATGTAAGTTTTTTCGTTTCTCTTCCAAATTGATGAGGAAAAGGTCGGTCGGTCATGATGGGGATCAAATCGACTCTTGGGTAAGAGTGGCACAAAGTCCTCAGAGTAGGGAAGAAAATGATTCTCAGTCTGTTGATGGAGTTGCTAGGCAGTCCCAGGATGTGGACTTTGTTAAATCACTAAGAAGCTTTTGTAGTTCATCCTTCAGCAATGTATTCAAGAAGGTGTCTACATCCCTTTGTTTGGGAAGACGATCCATGAGTGATGACACAACTCGGTGCCTTCTACCGTAAATTGGTGACTTCTTTCTTAATATCCCTTTGGGAATTTTGTTGTGATGGCAAGGCGTAACTAAATATAAGTGAGTCCCAGCGGTGGATGTCGATTGTTTGTCTTAGTTTTTATTTTCTAAACGTAGTCTTTTAGTTACAGACTCGGGCGTAAAACTGGTTTTCAGTGTCATGGATCAACTTCATATTTAATTTTTTTCTATAATCCTTGTATTTCAGGTTCAGACAAAAATATCGGTGACTACTCAAGGAGCACAATATGTATCATTAACGTTTAACAGTTTTTTATCATCTCTGTATTAACAGTGACTGCGAAGAACGATCTCTCAGGGCCACCCCCCAACAAAGCTCTGACCCGCGCCACTACAAGCCCCAGTTTACCTAACCTCAATGACCACCTGTAAGTGAATATATTTTTGTGTTTATGTAATTATGTATGAGAAAGAGTGCGAGATGAACGACTGTTACGTTATCAGAAGAAACAAAGGACTAATAAACGACATACAGTACATCACATTACATGCCCGTCTCCTGCCATATATGTTCTCACTAATACATATTCACACAATAGTCAGTCATAATCTGGAGTCAAGTATTAAAAAGACCTCAACTTTCAGTGATTGTTTCGTAACTTAAGTGAGATTATTCCTTCATTTTCCCTCCCATTTTCTTACACAATTCTTCTCTGCTGTGCTTGAAAAGGTTCACAGGAACATCATGAATAAACAAATTATCTTTACTGTGTGGGGCGTGGCTTCACTTCTGACATACTCCACTGAAGAAATCCTAAATCATAAGAACACATTTGCAACTCATTTTCTCTTGCGCGGTCTGCCTCTCCTCTCTCCTACCGTCACCTGCCCCCTCTATATACTTTAATCAATGAATACTTTTACATAAATGTTGATTAAATAAATAATGTGACATGTGAATTTAGGAAAACAATAGTGTAAAAATAATGGAATATTCCATTATGAAAGTAAACTTGACATTGATAATCAACTGAACGGCCAAGCGTGATATTATACATCAGGGCTGTTCAGGTGATACAAAACTATTCATTACTTAGTGATGTCGTCTTCTGTCCACAGTGATGAGGAAATCAGGAAAGGGTTGCCCCAATCTGTGTTGGATCTCAACAGAACGGTGCCAATAAACAATAATTCCATGTCTACGCCCGCCACGCCCGCGTCCGCTCACGCCCAGTACCCTCCGCTCCAACCCAAGACGTCTCAGCCCACGACGCCTCAGCCCACCTCCCATACACACTCTTTGGGCAGGAAGTTCTCCCTGCAGCAGCTGCCCCAGAACTTCGAGGACAAGAGGGTGAGTACACCTCCACTTGGAGTAGTTTCCTCTGCCTGCTGCTGTTGTCTTGTTTGTTATACCTATTGTGTGGACAGCAGCTCAAGGACAAAATCCCATCAGAGGAATTCACAACAAAAAACTTCTTATCAGACGATGTCGAGCTGGGCAATATCCTAGTAAATAAATTCCTACTGAACGGCATTCCAACAGAGTGACAAAATCCCGATAATTTATAACCAGAAAGAATAAGTTATGTTGACTGTTAGGGTAGGTGGGATTTTGTCCTGAAGCCGCGTACTGTATAGCAGTAAGGGCGGTTGTATCGAGTGGTGATCGTAGTAGTGTGTGTCCTCATCGTCGTGAGTTTGCTATCAGCGTACCATCTCTCATCATTATCATCCTCAGCTTTTTCTTTCCCTTAATTACTGCTCATTGTAAAAGTAACTCGTATTCTCATTGACATTATAGCCAGTGTTATCTTTATCATCATCGGTACATCCCATTCTCCCCACTGCCAGTATTACAGTAAACATCAAACTTACGAAGACCAGTATTACATTGTCATCATCATCTTCATGAGTAACACAAATATTGTTCCATTACACTTGTCATCAGTTCCATCACCACCAGTGGAGAGGAAAAAAAACAAACAGATGTTTTATCACAGTTGCCAGTTGATCATGTGTTGGTATTGGCAGCTTTGGGAATTATAATTTATTAGCATTTATCTCACAAATGTTAAGTGATTTAGTATACATTTATGTCATTAGCGATAAGTAAATGATTGTGTCGTTAGTGTCAGTGATTTATTATATGTTTATGTAACTAGTGGCAGTCATAATTGTACACTCATGTAATTGACGTTAACGATTTATTTTATCTCATTAGTGTCAGTGAATTATTATTCATATGTCATTGTTAATGATCTATAGACATTTAGTATTTCATGGTATATTAAACATATATCTTATTTGTCAAACCATTTGCTTAGAAACTGAGCAAGGAACTTAAAATCGAATAAGGTAACCAAGATAATGATGGCGTGACCAGTGGACTCGGCAAGAAGAGCAACATCAAATGTATTTGACTTGGGAATATTTGTTTTTCTTCTTGAAATTTTGGCTATGAATTTATTTATGCTTTTAGATGACGTAATGTTAATGGCAAAGGGGCGAGTAAATGCTAACAGTTTTATACAGGATATGTGGAAGAATATACTGTACGAAAGTAGGGGAGATTTGTTTGTGTATTCAAAATAACCAATGAAAGCTTAAATTGGTAGAAGGTTCTCATAAGACGTTACATAATTTTATACAACTCTGGTGATAAAGTAGCGATAAGGCACAACCATAACAAATACTTCGTGGAGTTACTGTGCCAGGATCTGCGGTGCAGCAAAAGGCGCGAGAAGAGACGCCAAGAATGTAAAGGAAGGTGTCTGAGTGAGGTGTGTGTGTTCAACTCAAAACTATGGGTGTGGTGTTATATTGGTCCCCTCTGTCTGTGGGTCGTCAGTCTGGGATTCTCAAAGGGTCGTACTCGTATTTCTTATTGATCCACTTAGCCGATCAGGGACCATTTTATGGTCTCTCATTATTCTTAAGCAAGGTGGAGAAAATTTAACGGCAGTAAATCGATCCACAATTTCTTAACCAATTAAAAGTGCTCTGTTTTGATATTTTTTTTGTTCGTTTATTTATAACAAAGACGGCAACAATTTCTTGATATGCTTAGAGATTTTTTTTTTACATATAACACAAGATACAGGGAACATATTGATCACTGAAACGGTCGATCAGAAAGAGAATTATTGATCAGGAAAGATGTAGAAATAGTCAACGGTAGTTAAAAAAAATGAACCTTCTGGTTTAATAAATGTCCTTTGCCGCAAGTGCTTTTATTTCTGCAAGTATAAATGAGTACAAAAAAGAATCTTGGTTTTGAATAATTGATGCAAGGACAAGTTAGTTCATAATTATTAAGTAAAGACAAATAGGAAACTCACCGGCACTGCCACCACCTACCAACCCGCACCAGAAGTGTAAATAATGATTTTTTATTACTGTATACTGTACACATCTTTGGTGCACATGTCGCGCCTCTCACGTCATCTCCCTCCAAGGACCTTTGATGCCAAAAGCTTCACTTATTTAACTAAAAGCAGTACATAGGGAGATGGCCTTAAGATGATGTACCGACCCCATTTGGACGTGTTTGTAAATACTGTTTCTTCTCTTCTGGTGCTGTTTATCCCCTGCGTGTTTTAACCTTCATTTTGTCTATACATCTTTTCTTAATCATCTTTTCGTTGTTTTTCCCCATTTATTTTCTAGTCATTATTTGATGTTGATTTTATAATTGACTACTGCGCTTCAAGAGTTAAGGTCTTTAAGTGCGTATACCAAGTCAATGATTACAGTACACTGTCATCAACAACTAGAAGTTATAAGAGATACAAGTCTATTCATTGTTCTTTTTTCCTCCTATCGTGTTTTCTTTTTTAATTGGTTTTCTTTAATAATTTTAACTTAAAGGTTTGTGTTTTCGTAATTTATTTTTTCTGGATAATTCGTCGAAAACAGAAGGACAGAAACAATAGTGGACTAAATGATGTTTCGTACAGGGAGTAGCTTATTAATATTTTTTTCTTTCACTGATGTATTTCAGGAAGATAAAGCGCTCCCCCGTGACAGATCACAACAGCCACCACCCTCTTACCACACCTCTTCTGCTCTACTTATTACATTACTTACAACCACTACCCTCTTACCATACACACTTTTCCTGCTATACCTATACACTACTTAAAAAAAAACCCCATATCAGCAGTTGCTCTTCCATCTTACCTCGCCTCTTGTGACAACCACTTTACTGAGGTAGGGAAGGAGGCTAAACAGTAAGACTCGTAAGTGAACTGTAACGTGATTGATGATGGGAAGTGTGGTGTGTTTGTAGGAGTAAGATGAGTATTTAGTGGTGGTCTGTGTGTGTGTGTGTGTGTGTTTTAAGGTGGTATTAACGCCACTATCTAGGCCTTCTAAATTCTAGGTCAGTCTCTCTCTTTTTTTTTCCTTTCATTTTCTTTTTTCTTTCGTTCTTTTTGGATTTCTTACTTTTTCTCATTTTCCTCTCGATTCTTTCTCTTTTCTCTAATCTCTCTCTCTCTCTCTCTTAATGATTATATTTTATTCTGTGAAATTGTTTTTAATTTTCATGTAATTATTTTCTGTGTAACCATCGTGTTTGTTGCACCAATAAGCTTCAGCTCTAACGGTTGAGGGACTTGAGTTTGGTTAGGTTAGGTTAGGTTAGGTTAGGGGCCATTAGAACTAGGGCCAGTTTGACCTACAACTTGACCAAGTCCTTTATGACATTCTTTGTGTAATTTGTGACGAAATTCTTGTAAAAATCGTCGTGATATTCATTGCAAAATTATTGCTGTAAATCTAATTAGAAATACTGTGAAGATATTTATGAAAGTAGTTGGGCAAAGTCGCTGTGAAATTAATTATGAAAATCTTGTGATAGTCATTGTGGAAATCCAATATATATATATATATATATATTTCTTTTTTTAATTATTGACGTTACAAGTCGCTGACTCATATATACTGTATATCCATTTTCTGTTCTGGAAATGTCAAGAGAAACTACAATACTATACGTTAATTGAATCACCATTGTGTTCTGATCACCGACACTGCACGGCCGGAACCTCTTGAGAAGAGTGATACCCAGAGTCAATGATTCGTTCATTTTTACAAGCCTTTGGTACAGAATTTACTACAGAAAATAACCTACGATGCTTCGATTTAATCACATTTTTATTATTTTTTTATTAAAACAATAAATACCTGGAATTGATATATAATGTTGACGTTTTAACACGATACCATAGTTATTAATAATGTTGACGTTTTAACTACGATACCATGGAGTTATTAATAATGTTGACGTTTTAACTACGATACCTTGAATAATTACTGCATATAATTTTTTCCCTTAAAAAAAAAAAAAAATTCGATCACCTGATGAAACTCAACCCCAACTTATTTCACCTAAAGATTAACCACCCTAATGCTGTCTGGGGGGATGAGGTGGGATTAGGTTAGGTTAGGTTTGGTGAGGTTTGGTTAGGTGAGGTTTGGTTAGGTGAGGTTAGGTTTGCCTTAGGGTGGTTAATCTTTAGGTGAAATGAGCTGGGGTGTAGATTCTTCAGGTGATCCAAAAGTGTGTGCCATCGTCGCTTAAAAGTACTCCTGGGGGGGGGGAGGTTATGCTGCTGCCATAACCAATTTAGATAAAGGAAGAGAGAGATGCGTGAGTCATGATGAAGAAGAGTGTTGTTGACATCATCAGCTGGTGACGTAAGTGATGGTTACGAGAGAGGGAGAGGAGGAGAGACAGGGAAAGGGAGATAAACTGAGAAAGGAGGAGGGGTAGGGAAAGGAAGAGAAGAAGAAGGTGACAGAGAAAGGGAGAGGAAGGAAGCAGAGAAGGGAAGAGGGGAGGAAGGAAAGAAGGAATGAAGCAGAGAAAGAAAGAGAGAGAAAAGACAGGAGAGGAAGGTAAGCAAAGAAAATGAGAGAGAGTAAAACAGAAAAGGAGGAAGGTTATGTAAATAATGGTTGGTAGGTGGGATATTGGAGAGAGAGAGAGAGAGTAAGTTATGGTGGAATGAATACAGTATAAATTTAGAAGCTGTGGTCCCCGGAGAGCTACAAAATCTGGGAGGACGGGTGAGACAGCTCGTGAAACGTTTGGGGTGGCGGATTTCGGGTGCGTCCTTGAGATTTTGATTTAACAGTATGTCTTTTTTAGTTATTATTATGACTAATATAAATATAATTTGTTTTATTCAATTGTTATTACTGTTATGGTATTATTATTATTATTATTATTATTATTATTATTATTATTTCTTGTTGTTCTTCTTGTTACTATTATTATTATTATTATTATTATTATTATTATTATTATTATTATTATTGCGACTATTAGCTTTCGACAGGAAAGAGAACTGGTATTATTTTGCTTTCGGACAACACGGAGACCTTAGGAATTCTATCTTTACAAGAGGTAGTTTAGACAACTCGAAGACACTTTTCTTCTATGACGTTTCCCTCGCAAACGACTAACTAATATATAAGTCGTTTGCGAGAGAAACGTCATAAAAGAAAAGTGTCTTCGAGTTGTCTAAAGTACTGATTCCAAAGATAAAATTCCCAAGGTTTCCGTGGTGTGCGGAGGTAGAAATTTACAAGAGATCTTATATACCAACGGCGGGAAGCTCATGAGAGACGGAGATATGAAGGAAAATTGACAAGCAGTGTTGTAGAGAGACAACACGAGAGTCATTATGAGGCAGCATGTTGAGGAGTGAGGAGTGAGGCAGTGATGTGTGTGAACATCTGGGGGAGAATGAGAGGAATTTAAGAGAGGGATGAATAGGGCAGAACGGAGGGGAGGGGGACGGGAGAATGAGGAGTGAGGTGTGTTAAGGAGCAAGGGAGAGGGTAAGGGAAGTGTGTTGGGAAGGATAGGAGCGGGGAAAGGAGGTGGGTGATGGGAGGGGAGATGGGTGATGGGGATAACTAGGGGAGGGGTGGGTGAGGTGTGTTGAGGAAGAGAGAGGGATAAGGATGTGGGTGATGGGAGGGAGAGTGGGGTGTTTATGTGGAGAGGAGAAAGAAGGTGGGTGATGGGAGGGAAGGAAGACACAGTGAGGGATTGAAGTGTGTTGATGGGAGGGGGGGAAGAGGCGGTTACCTGGATGACGATATGGAGGGAGGAAGGGGCCCCGTTGGATAATCTGTGTTGAGCTGGTCACTTATTGGGTATGTTAGGGGGGCGCTCTTCCTGGGTATGTTAGGGGGTACTCTTCCTGGGTATGTTAGGGGGGCGCTCTTCCTGGGTATATTAGGGGGTACTCTTCCTGGGTATGTTAGGGGGTACTCTTCATGGGTATGTTTGGGGGTACACTTCCTGGGTATGTTAGGGGCAACACTTCCTGGGTATGTTTGGGGGGTACTCTTCCTGGGTATGTTAGGGGGTACACTTCCTGGGTATGTTAGGGGGGTACTCTTCCTGGGTATGTTTGGGGCAACACTTCCTGGGTATGTTAGGGGGTACTCTTCCTGGGTATGTTTGGGGTACTACACAGGCTGAAACATCTGGTGGAGATATAATCAATAAGTGTGACTTAGTGATTTGTGTTTAAGAGGTTGTGGAGATGGTGGTGAGTTGTGAGTGAATGAGTGAGTGAGTGAGTGAATGAGTGAGTGAGTCAATGAGTGAGGGATGTGTTTATGAGTGATTGAGTAGATGGATGCGGGATTGGGTGAGTGTGTGAGTGACTAAATGTGTGGATGAGTTTGTCAGGAGTGCATTAATGAGTGAATATTTGGATAAGTGAGTGAGTGAATGAGTGAATGTGTGAGTGAGAGATGTGTTTTTGAGTGGGTGGGTGGATGGGTGCATTTTGAGAGAGAGGGTTGGAAGGTAAACATTTGATATCTCTTAATTAATGGTGTTATTTGAAATTTCTTAGAGGTGTGTCGTCTTTGTTTATGTATCCTGTGTCTGTGTTTATGTATACCCTGTGTCTTTTGTCTGTGTGTCTGTGTTTGTGTATACCCTGTGTCTTTTGTCTGTGTCTGTTTATGTATCCCCTGTGTCTGTTTATCTGTGTGGTGCTCTGAGTTTAGGTTCTGGTTTATGTATCAGGTATATGGCTAGTCTGTGTAAAATGTCTATGTGCGTTTATTCGTATGTGTATGTATGTCTGTTTGTATGTATATTTCATGCGAATCCTGCACACTTTTATGAAATATGCCGAGGATAATAATAATAATAATAATAATGATAATGATAATGATAATAATTTACGGTTTATTGAAAGAGCATGGCAGTCAGAAGGCAGAAAATATACAGTTACATAATTGGGGAATGGGTCTCTTGATTTACAAATAATATACAAGTAACATATGTGATACAAATATGATATATAATAAATAGGTGGGGAGAGGCTCAAACTACAGGGCATTTCAACATAGTGACAGTGCAAAAAGTAAGATTGACTTGGAGTGAACACATTGGTTGAGTACGAGTTGTTGGATGTGGTGTCGAACAGCAATTCGCGGATGAGGGATCTCGGGTGGAAGCAGGAGCCGGTGGCGAGGATGATGCAGAGGCTTCTCATCAAATTTGCAGATGAGGTCGTGGTGATGATCAGAAAGAACTGAGAGGGTCAATGTGTTCAGCACTTCTTGATACGTGGAGTAGGAGAGGAGAGAATAATCTTGCATGCCCTCTTCTGTAATTTTTCTAGTTGTTTCCGTTGTGTGCGTGCGTGCGTGCGTGCGTGTAAATTTTTTATATAATCATTATCAACAATTATATTATGTCACTATTATTACTTATAACAATAGTATCATATATTTTTATTATTATTATTTCTTTTATCAACATTATCATATACTTTTATTATTATTATATTTACTATTATTTTATCACATTTATTCTCCTTTTACTTATTGTCGAGTCTTGTTTTGATCACCCAATTTGGCACTGAGTTGAGGCAGGCCGGGGAGAGCTATCCCTGTGTTTACACGCCCTGCCACCACCACGCCCACACTGCGGCCACCACCCACTGTCACTATCACCACCACGCCCACACTACTACCACCACCCACTGTCACCACCACCAGTATTATTAGCCTACCATCACGCCACCATCCTACCACCATAGCCGCACTTTCTGCCACCAACCACTGTCACTATCACCACCACGCCCACACTACTACCACCACCCACTGTCACCACCACCAGTATTATTAGCCTACCATCACGCCACCATCCTACCACCATAGCCGCACTTTCTGCCACCAACCACTGTCACTATCACCACCCTACTACCACATCCACCACCACAATCACTACCACCACCACCACAATCACCACCAGGTTAGGTTGTCAGGATAAGTTTATTTGGGTTGAGTTTGGTTGTGTTGGGTTTAGTTACTCTTTGTTAGGTTATCTTAGCTTGGGTTTAGTTATGTGAGTCAGTTTAGGTTTAGGACCCACTTAACCTGTAACTATGACGTGGAGGAGATGATGTGACCAGAGAACAGACGGACTTACATAATGGGGAGGAGGACAACCCCACACTAGAGGAGACTACAGTACTGCTAGCTAGAGTCACTGTAGCTACATACTATGGCCTGTGTGTGTGTGTGTGTGTGTGTGTGTGTGTGTGTGTGTTGCTACGTTGTGTCTTCGTTTATATACTGTATGTTATTTATCTGTTAACTCTCTTGTCTCTTATTTATGTAAACTCCTAATTACGTTTCAGTGGTTAGGTTAGGTTAGGGTGGGAGATGGGAACGATGGTTTATTGATAGATATTTACTGGAAAGGGAACTAAAGAGTGACAAAAGAGAGAGTGAAGAGAGAGATAGAGAAGGAGGTGAGGGAGATCTAGAGAACGATAGAGATTAAAGAGAGAGCTAGAGAAAGACAACACATACTACACTATATAGCTCATTTACGATGCTGCCGCTTGCCACCCTGTGAGCTATATACGGCCGTCCCCAGGTCTTCCCGGTGTCGATCCTCAACCTATGCCAGTCTTGATCAAGTGTTTAATGGCTCCAGTACTCTTTTAGTGGCTTCGGGACTTTTTAAACTGCTCCAGTACTTTTTTTAATGGTTTCTGTGCTTTTTTGATCGTTTCAATACTTTTTAGGGGTTACATTACCTTTTAAATGGCGCCAGTACTTTTTAATAGTTCCGGTACATTTGTAATATTTCTGGTATTTTTAGTTATTTTTTAAATAAATTCGGTACCATGATAAATAGCTCCAGTACCTAGGTAAAAGTTTTTCTTATTAATTGCTTAGTATTTTGATAAAGTTCCGGTACCATTGTAGTTATCTCCAGTACTTTCGTAACACTTCAGTATCTTAGTAAATATTGTAGCTCCTGTGTGTTTTCATATTCTATACGTTATGGTAAGATCATATGTCTTAACCCCGATAACACTATACATAGCTAGTGTTGTATAATTACCTCATGGGGAACTTAAGTCAGCGCCATTATTTTACTCTTGAGGATAAACAAACGCCACTATGCCATTTTACCGATAAAGCCCAACCCTGCACCATCACTGCTCGCTCTTTCGTGTATGAGTCGGTGCCAATGTCTTTTTCAAGGGTAAATCGACGCCACAATGCCATTATACCTGTACGCTGAGGCCTTTATGTTACTCCTCGGCAAAGTCCACGCCATTATTGTGTGTTTTTCACGATACTAACCTAAATCCTCTCTATCACAGCGCCATTATCACACCACTAAACTAGAGTCCACGCCATCACAGTCCGCGCCAATAATGTTTCACTTTCTCACCGAGGAGTCCTTTAAACCATACAAACACCTTCATTTAACTCCAGACCTAAGTCCCACGCCATCCCAGCACCATTATCACGCCCCAAGCCTAAAACCCGGGCCATTATCCCCTTTACACTTCTTCCCCCACCCCCCTACCCACTCCTCGCCTCCCTACACTTCCTCCTAGCCTCCCCTATACCCCCTTTAGACCCCCTACACCCCTTCCTAGCTCCCTACACCTTTTCCCTACACCTCCCTACACCCCCCTTAGTCCCTCACACCCACATTCCTAGCCACAGCACCTTAAGCCCTCCCTAATTCACAGTTAAGTAACGTTAAGGCGACACATACAGCATACCTCTCCCTTACTCCCTTCCTCCCTTACCCCTTTTCCCCTCCCTTACTCCCTTCCCCTCCTTCCCCCTCATCCGTACCCTATAGACAAGAAAATCTTATTTTTTCTACATTTTTTTTTTTTTTTTTTCATTAAGAGGTTGTGTCTCGGCCAAATAGTGCCCGGGCCTCCATCCAGATAGAGGAGGGAAAAAATAGATGGCTTAGATTCCTTCTCTATAGTCGTGATGGAGGAAGGGGAAGATATACCCTCGTAGACCCGGAAATAATGGGCTGTGAATAGTTTAACTAATTCATTGTGAGGACTGTGGTCATTGTACGTCTGTTTGATCTGATCTACATGTTTTGTATGCCTTTAACTCAGTTAGTAATGCTAATGAAAATGGTAATAATAATAATAATAATAATAATAATAATAAATGCCAAACAATAATACTAATAGTAATGAAAATAGACTGTGGCAGTGTAGACTATGAACGGGCAACGTAACTCAATACGGAGAGACCTTACCTACCGTGTTCATACCTGGCCTTACCTCACACCCCCTAGACATGCTAAGTTTTAGAGGGATCTGACAGATAAGGATCACGGTCTTTAACACTGACTTTGAGGGCACCACACTGGGATGTTTTGGCGTCTCGCTCAAGTGGCAGTTTCGTTCGTTCGTGTCTTGTTCATTTGTAGTGTTTATTGTTTTTGTTTTCATGTGATGGTTATTAATTATTTGTTTGCGGATGTACTAGTGGTGGTGGTTGTTTATGTAATGTTTGTTTGTTGTTGTTATTGATTCCTTTTGGTAGTTGTGACCTTTTTTGTTTATTATATTGTTTTTATTCCTTTATTATGTATTTATTGATTATGTTCGTTTGTTATTCAATTGTGTTATGATAATATGAGGAACATGTGAAAGGTTTAATTAGGAGTCCACATGCAGAGAGAGAGAGAGAGAGAGAGAGAGAGAGAGAGAGAGAGGTTTGCGTCCAGTGAGTGATGTGTTTACAGTTGGGTTCGCTTGAGGCCGAGACTGGAATTTAACTTTCTCTCTCTCTCTCTCTGAACCGTTACCCAGTAAATTAGCTAAGATACATTTTATTAGGAAGCTCAGTTTCACTAGACACTGAAATTTGAAGCGAGTCGCATAGGCCTGCAGGCTGCCCGTTTGCTGTTCACAAGGAGGTACTTTACTGTACTGCCTTCGCTTACCTTTCTGTAAATTTTGGTACCTGTTGATAGCTGAGAATATCTTGGGAGCGAACCAGCGACCCTTGGGATGGGAGGCGAGCACTCTACACACTCAGCCGCAGCACCTTAATACCCACATTACACAGTAGTTTTCGCTTTTTGTTATACTCTTCAGAGTTTTATCTGTATTTTCAGATTTTGTCACATACTTTTTGTAAATTATGACTCGCCCATTTAGCTGTAGTTCTTTTATTAATGAAGAAAAAAAAAATATCGTATGAGAAATCCAGAATTCGGGGTCCAAACCCGCTTGCGCTCGTGTGTCTATGGGAGTCGTACCTGTATACTATAGTGCGTTTCTGGGTTTGGTATCGAGTTTCATGCCAACCTTGAACACGCGAATTTAAGACGGTAATAAAGAAACTCGGTTGTATTTGGGGAGATATATGCTGTATATTTTCCCAACACTTGATATGTATCTTTCCAACACGCCTGATGCAATTTATAACCTTCCAACAACATGACTTCTTGTTCCTGTTTAAGTTGGCATGGCACAATGTTAGGCTTACACACACACACACACACACACACACATTACGTTACATAAAACAGGACGCAGTAAAACCCAGCCCGAGTGGTGAAGTAGGAGGGTCAAGGGGAGACACAGTGACCATGGTCCAGCGGGGCAGACACGGGGCCTGGCCAAGTGACAATATCTCCCTGCAGGTGTCCTTCCCCCCACCCCCACCACACACACACCCCCATGTACACGTCTTGTTCAAAGTCTACCACATACACGCCTCGGCCACGCCCTGCCATATACCTATTTTGTATTTTGTCAAATTCTGCCATTTACACGTCTCCTCCACATTTGTCTTTACTTCCCACGCCCTCTACATCACACACGCCCTCTCCACCACCTGCGCCCTCCTCATAGCTCTGGGTTTAAGCTAAATTAACTCCCTCGTGAACATTCTAGCTTTGTGTCGTACATCTGAACGCGATATCTTTGTCTATATGAGCATAATGACTGTAGAAAGTTTGTAGAAGCTGTTGGATAATACTTGGAAATTCTTGGCATCTCTCTCTCTCTCTCTCTCTCTCTCTCTCTCTCTCTCTCTCTCTCTCTCTCTCTCTCTCATATTTATTGACAAATTTACCCGATAACTCTTTCCTTTTTTATATCATAGTTTTTCCTGGTCATATCTTACCTGCAGTACTTCGTTAGACTGTAAGTAATGTGGTGCCGTCACCTGTTAATGTCCACAAAAACCAGATTAATAAAAGACGTGAGTATTTTGGTCTGTTCTTACCGAGGCACACCAACCAGGGCGAGATAATAAGGCTGTCAACAATAGGCTGTCAGTAGAGGCTTTTACCAGTGGCTATTATGAGTGGCTGTCAGTAGAGGCTGTTACTAGTGGCTATTATGAGTAGTATCAGAGGCTGTCAGTAGAGGCTGTTTCCATAGGTTGTTTTAAATGAAATGGGATGTAACAAGTTCAGTCGTTTGAGGTTTTCAAAGAATAACATATATAGAGGCTCAGATGTTTGTGGTTTTTAGTGGAATGGGGAGTTTTAAAGTTTGTGTGTGATGTGTGTGTGTGTGTGTGTGTGTGTGTGTGTGTAAGGCTATAATCCCAACATTGGTCGACACGTAAGATAGAGGCCACAGACCTCTCCAGTGTTGTATGGGACCAGGTGTGCTTGGACTCGCCCCCCGTGAAAATATAGCCAGGAGGTGTGGGCGACGTTGTAGCTTAGTGAGGTCGTGATGGCCAAGATAAATTCACCTTTAATGGGTTGATTACGTCAACCAGAGATGTGCCAGCTGCAGCCTCCTCTAATCCTCCTGCGGCCCTCTCTCACCCTTCTCCTGTGGCCTCCTCTCACCCTCCTCCTCCCCTGTGGCCTCCTCTCACCCTCGTCCTCCCCTGTGGCCTCCTCTCCCCTTCTCCTCCCCTGTGGCCTCCTCTCACCCTTCTCCTCCCCTGTGGCCTCCTCTCCCCCTTCTCCTTCCCTGTGGCCTCCTCTCCCCCTTCTCTCCTGTGGCCTCCTCTCACCCTTCTCCTCTCCTGTGGCCTCCTCTCCCCCTTCTCCTCTCCTGTGGCCTCCTCTCCCCCTTCTCCTTCCCTGTGGCCTCCTCTCCCCCTTCTCCTCTCCTGTGGCCTCCTCTCCCCCTTCTCCTTCCCTGTGGCCTCCTCTCACCCTTCTCCTCTCCTGTGGCCTCCTCTCACCCTCTTCTTGCAACAGGCTGTGAGGTGCTCATGGCCTGTACCTGGTGTTAAATCCGGGTCCTTTAAACAGTGAAGGCCAATTTGGTTTACCTGCCCTATACTATACCTGATTGTGGTTCCGGGTCCTCAACCTGCAAGTCAGTTGGTTTTACCTGGCTTCTACCTGCAGTTAATTCCGGGGTATTCTCAGTGGTCAGGTCAGATCAGCTAACTTTTATTTGGGCTATACCTGGTGTTAACTCCGGGTCCTCCTCCAAACATTGCAGTTCATCTAGTTTTTATCTGGTTTCTACCTGGCGTTAATTACAGGTCAACTTTGTTTTACCATACGTGTACCCGGGGTTGATTCTTTGGGTTCCTACCATTAACACCCGCAGCGATAACCGTCTGGGTGACAACACGATCAACCAGACTGTCACTGTCTTTACCCTTCGCTACCACCATGACCACCACAGTCTGGTTGGTGAAGAGGAATGATTGTGGTCATGATGGTGAGGATAAAGAAAAAGGGAAGATAAAATGAGACTTAATTATCAGTTTACGTAGAGGTTTCTAAAAGTCACAGTTAATTGTGGGTTACAGTGCTGAAGATTTATTTTTTTTTACTAAAGACAGAAGAGACACAAGAGATCACCTGTTGTTATATACCCTAATATCTCTCTCTCTCTCTCTCTCTCTCTCTCTCTCTCTCTCTCTCTCTCACTAAGGTATACCCAGCACCTATAGTTCCCAGCTGTGACTATAAGGACATGTTTTGACTTCAGTGTTACGTCAGATTTTGTTGTAACTCCAGTGGGCTTCATTGTATCATTTTAAGTCGTATATAAAGGGTCGTGTGGTGGTCGTGGTGACTTGTTGCTCGTTAAGGATCATAGTCGTGTGGTGGTCGTCCTTGGTCGTCTGGCGGTCCAACCGTGGTAGTGTGAGGGTCGTCTGGCGGTCCACCTTGGTCGTGTGGTGGTCGTTCAGGGTCGTAGTCGTGTGTTGGTCGTTCAGGGTCATGGTCGTGTGGGAGCGGTCCATGGTCGTCTGGCGGTCCACCATGGTCGTGTGGTGGTCCTGGGTGGCGGTGGGGTGGCACTCACGGGTGGCAGGGTGCCATACGGGAGGTGCCGGGACCCGTTTTGGCACTTGGCAGAGGTACAGGTGCACCTCTCACCCCCTCACCCCCTTCCTTCCTCCGTCCCTCTCCCTCACCCCCTCCCCTCCCCAGTTCATCCCTCACTCTCATTTCCTTTCTATTCATCTTCCCTCCTTCCCACCTTCTTCGCCTCCCCTCCTCTTCTTTCTCAATTTGGTTCTCCCTCCCTTCCTTCCTCCATCACAGGACGTGGAAGTAAGTGCCCGAGTGTATGTTCTCTCTCCCACACCCATTGCTTATCTACTACCGATGGACAAGCATAATTGATGACACTACTACTACTAATAATAATAATAACCAAGGACAAACAAATACACGAACAAACAAACACCTCAAGTACAATATATCAAGAACAAACAAGTACAATAAATTAAGTCTTCCTTGTTTACAGCTTCAGAGTTTCATGTTGTCCACAAAGTGTTAATTCTGTGGCAGGAAATATTTTAAGCCATTTGGTGAACATTATCTAATATTTAGCTAAAATTACGAGACTATTAACCAGATGGTATCGTTCAGTGTCACTAGTCTGTGTTAGTCTCTCCTATAAGATTGGGTCACGTGAAGATTAGACCCCCCGCCCACCTCCTCAGCTTATGTCAACTGATGATTAAGGACCCTAACGGAGCTTGGGAGGTTAGGTTAGGTAAGGCCAGGTCATATTAGATAAGATTGTTAGGTTAGGGAAGAGTATGAGGGTGATGGGGTAGAGGGTGATGGGGTAGAGTGTGAGGGTGATGGGGTAGAGTGTGAGGGTGATAGGGAAGAGTGAGGGTGATAGGTAGGGTAGAGTGAGGGTGGCAACCATGAGGGGAGTGCCTGAGGAGTAAACACACACACACACACACATGTTGATAATGGTAAACACTGTCAGCTGTTGATGATTAGGTTTACCTGGCTGTAACGAGGAGCAGCTACCTGACTTTCAACACCTGGGCCGTGAGGTGATTTAGGAGTTCTGTTTTAGGTACTCCATATGTAGGAGTGGTATGTTAAGTTGGGATTATGATTATTATTATTATTATTATTATTATTATTATTATTATTATTGTTTTGTTGTTTTTGCTATTATTTATTACGGTGTGTTAAATTTCTGTTTGTTAATTGGTGTGGGAATTTACCTGCAACATACAGACATAAATACTGTATAGATAAGTTGGCTTCATAGATTTCAGCTCCTGTGGATGTAGTTGTGAGGATAACGGAGGTAGGACACTGAAGAGCTTCTACACTGTCAGTCTTGTATCATGTGTTTGGAACTTCCCCTTGATATATTTGATGCCTTAAACCTTCATCTGTTAAAAGCTTCCGGGAAAGTTGTTGTCGGGTTCTTCTTGGCAAATAGCCTGTATATCTCATATGACCTTCCTAGATTCCTATGAAGATTAGAGCCCCTTTAATCAGCTTATTTCACCTGGGGGAGGGAGAGGTGGTGTGGTTAGGGTGGTTCATCTTAATGCGAAGTAAGCTTGAGGGAGGAGGAGGGGGGGGGGGCTAATTGGGTAGCTCCCTTATTCTAGTCAGTCCAATATCCTCTTTCTGACATCTGTATCCTGGAAATACCCGTAGCTTAGTTTTGCTTCGAATCACGACGTTTAGACAAAACTAAGAGCTTAAAAATACCCGTAATTTGTATTCATTATCCGGCTTTGTTAAATTCCTTCTCTCAACGACTCTTCAGTGCTTTACGGAGAGCATCTATAACCCTCACATAGTCTGGTGTTGTACTACACCATATTACTGGATACGAGGACGAAATTTTGCCCTACTCTCCACACCCATCGCTCAACAGCCTTCCTTTCTTCTTCCTCTTCCTCCACTCCACACCCATCACTTTTTTTTTCACGGGGATTAGCCCACCCGGGCACAGGTCACTGACCCACACCAGGGTCTGGGGGGCGAAAATGTAATAATAATAATATTAATAATAATAATAATAATAATAATAATAATAATGAAGAACCATAAAGAAATACAAAAATGAAAAAAAGATCAATAGTGAGAAATGATATATGATTGGTGTGTTGTCAATAATACGAGAAACAATTGAGACCCTGCAAATGTGTGTAAATGAGGCAGAAAGTCAGATCAGCAACCTGGGATTTGGTTGTTTACCATAGACAACACATTATGCTTTCAATATCTTCCCAGGCGATAGTACCTCCCTGTTTGATAGCTGCCTACTGTCCAGTTCCTCATTCATCTGCGTCTTTAGTGGTCAGTGACGAAATACAGTCCCCCTCCACATCCATTAGTCAGTAGTCCTCCATTCATCCGCGTCTTTAGTAGACTATCTCTACTATTCTCTTCACTACGGGGACGCCACTTAAATTTTTTTATTTGGTTAACGCCAGACGATTTTACTCAGCTCAGAGGTGACTCCGTACACAAGGGGTTGCTGGTAATTGCTTTAGTAACATGACCGAGGGTAATCGTACTGACAAATCTCTCCACTTTATCTCTCGATGTCCAAGAGTTGAAGGAGTCTCGAGGTACCTAACATAACCTAACTTCACCTCACCTCACCTCACTTCACCTCAAGCGAGAGACACCTTGACGATTAAAATTTATCGGCCATCACAAGAGAGAATGTAAATAAGAATTGCCAGAATGATTAGCCACTGTGTCGAAACATTCACACCGCCAGCCCCCAGACACACCTTATCTCATCTCACTCCTCCCCCCAAGTGCTAATAACCTACCCGCCTTCCTCACTGCTACTGGGTGACCACGCTGTCTCTACCCTTGATGCCCAGCCACCTACGTCAAGCTCATTAAAAGAGATGGTGTGTTGTTAATGGAGATGGAGCACCTGAAGATTAGACACCCCAGCTCTTTTCACCTGTTGGTTAAACATCTTTTCGCTACCTGGGTGGATTGGGTTAGATTAGGTGAGGTTAGAGTAGAGTGGATTAGGTTAGTTTACGTTAGGTAAGTGTTAAAGTAAAAAATCATTAGGTGAAATAAAATGAGCTGCTGGGGTGTCTAATCTTCAGTCGATCCATGGAGAGATTTTTTTTGAGATTACAATGGAAGGTGAGAAATTTGTAGTCTCTCTCTCTCTCTCTCTCTCTCTCTCTCTCTCTCTCTCTCTCTCTCATATATTTAGATCGTGTACCAAGACCAGACAAAATGTATCACACACACACACACACACACACACACACGACTCGCTCAAATATATGATGTATATATACATTGGCGTATTTACACCAGGAATTTCCTTTTGCCACAAAGAGATATAAAGATAGTCAGTCGCATCCTGGGAGAGAGAGAGAGAGACTACGACTACTACCACCTCCACACCCAGCAGGGGGTCTATTTTGCTACTATGGCACAGAGTAACCCTGCACCAGTGCCAGCCAGCTGTCTCTCTCTCTCTCTCTCTCTGTCTCTCTCTCTCTCTCTCTCTCTCTCTCTCTCTCTCTCTCTCTCTCTCTATATATATATATATATATATATATATATATATATATATATATATATATATATATATATATATATATATATCTTTTTCCTTTCCCGTCTTTTGTGTGTGCGTGTGTAAGTGTGTTTTCTCTGGCACTCAATCCGTGTGTCTCTATTCCTCTCTCAGTAAAAAGATTCAGCCTACTGATGGAACCGCCTGTGTCCTGGCCTTGCTTACACGATCAGCTGACTTGAGGCTTCACAGTTGATGTTTTCCTCTCTTGCCGACAGGGGGCTCTATACCTCTCCCCTTTGTTTGTAAACATGAAAACAGTGTGTCATGCCTACTGGCCCCCAGAAGTGGGCCAGGCAGTTTGAGGATTGAATTGAAGAATTTTGTATTTTTGTATTATTTCGGATTTACACGGTCCTGAGTTAGATACACGGGGCGGTGGAACAAACACACACACACACACACACACACACAGATACACACACACACACAGATGAACTCGTAGACAGGTAAATACACACATATCAATTCAGACGCACATACACATAAACAGAGCTACAGCACACGAACGCGCAAGGTAAATACACAAATCCACACAAGTAAATACACAAACACACAGATAAACACACACACACACACACACATGCATATCTGAAAGTCATGTGGTTTGGTGACTGTAATACAGCCATTGTGTGTCCGACGTCACAGACACTCCCACCTCCTCCCCCTCCTTCTCCTGTTCCTCCTCCCGCCATGTCTCTCAACCATCACTACACAACACCGTCTTTCTCTCTACGTACACTCAGATGTTTAATTCCATCACCTGGCGTAATAACACTTTTGGTTTAAGAGCGCTGATAGTTGGTTGGGTTAGGTTGGGTTGGGTTGGGTTGGGTTGGGTTGGGTTAGGTTGGTGCCGTCTTATATAACAGGCTCCTCGAGGTTCAGTGGTCTGCATGACATAATATCACACACCAAGATGGCCGTCGTGTACATACAAGGGTTCAGAATTACTGTATGTGTAGAATACCATAACTAGATTGTGTTTCTCGTCACCTCAAGGCCAGAAGAATATTTTAACATACAAATGTAAGAATGGAGGAAACTGCTGCAGGCGTGTGGGCCGTTTACAACCAACCTTTATCACTGTCCAACCTATATTTGAAGCTTCCCAACGAATTCGTCTTAATGATGGTGTTTGGTAATTTGTTCCACTCATCCACTTCTCTATTTCCAGACGTATGGATGTGTAATAAATACGACAAGGAAAGAATCAGAACTGACAACTAAACATAATAACATGTATCAATTAGGAACGTTCTGTCAATATTCATAAATACAGATAAAAAATTCTCCTGATTCCCAGTAGTCCGCACGATCACTATTCCTCATAGCTGATGGTGCGAGAACCTACGTAAGTATCTGGTTAAGCTTCATAAGACACAAGAATATTGTCCAAAAGGCATTAAAATTTGTAGAAAAACTTAAAAGAATATCATCCAAACTGGTATTAAAAGCCTAGACCACCAGAACTAAGACACATTCACTCAGCAACAACAATAAGGAGACAGAATTAACTCCCAGAATCTCGTGCTTCTCCCCGACCCAGGCGTCTGTAGAGGCAACAAGTGTATTGGGTGTGAGATAGTGTTGTCCCGCTGTCAGCCAAGGGCGCCGTGCTTGACATTTCCAGCACCCCGACGACCTTGTCCCGAAATAGTGAGACATTCTCTCCTTTCCTTCCCTCTCTCCCTCCCTCTCTCCTTCCCTCTCTCCCTCCCTTCACCACTACCAATCCCCCTTTTCCCCTCTTCCCCCTCCACCCGTGGTCAGCAGACAAAGCTCCGCCTTCACCAACCATTCTTATTCTTACACCACCCATTATCACCATACACATCACGCCCTCAGTAGTACTATCCATTAGGGATATACAGTGATTAAATCTTATCTTATTTACTGTCTATATTTTATTGATTTATCCATTTCTTACTTTATTTATTTAGTTATATTTCTACCACCAAGGAACCTGATGGTCTAGACTCATACTCCCCCTTATCGAATTTATTTCTTGTATAAACACACACACACACACATACACACACACACACACACACACACACACACACACACACACGCGCGACCTAGAATTAAATATTAGCAACATAACTCCACGATTAAGTACAATGCAACAAAAACCTCACTTAGTAAGGCAACATCCATCAATGTGGTCAGGATAGGCAGGAATCGGTCAGACCACACTGGGCACAGACATCAATTAAGGTCTGGTGGATGGCTGGTCAAGTGTGTGTGATGAATGAAGTTTAGTACAGTATTATAGTAGTTGCCACTTGTTGAGCTTGCCAAGACTGTGTGTATGTGTACGTGACACACACAGACAGAGAGAGAGTGTGAAAGATTATGTATGACTTTCATCTCATCTCCCAAGTGCTGCTAAAAGATTGTATCGTATCATGGTAAAGTCTCAGTATAATAGTGATACCATTTTGGATATGATCTTAGGATATTACCTGAAATCGACCTGCTTGATACGTCCCTTCAACTGCACACACACACACACACACACACACACACTAATACTAATACTAATAATAATACTTTGATGTCACCCGGATTCGAGTATGACGATCATCCCGCTATGGTATATTGATGTGAGTTATTAAAGATGTCACCTTTGTTGGTGTGCTCTGAGGTAACTCGAGAGGCCGATACGGGACCGGTAGGGCCGTCCATAGAAGTTGTGCGTGTGGAGGACTACGTCTACTGCGTGAGAGACGGCGGCAGCGTCTCTCCGGAGCTGGTGCTTGTCTGCCTCGGTACGCAGTCGGGCTAACTCACCTTGTGTGGTGCTCCTCCAAGCGTTACGGTGTGGAGTAATCGTTTCCCAGGTGAGGGGGTCGATTTGACCCTTTTTCAGGTTTGTCTTAAGACTATCTTTATACCTTTTCAGTTGCCCGCCAGCATTACGTTTACTATTCATTAGGTGACTATAAAGTAGCTGCTTGGGCAGTCTACTGTCGTCCATGTAGGTAACATGGCCAGTCCAGCGTAGTTGTTCATGGCCAAAGGTAGCCTCGATGCTCCTACAGTTGGTGTCAGCGAGAATATTGGCATTTATTCTCTTGTCTTCCCAGTGAACTCGGAGGATGGAACGTAGACTACGTTGGGGTAAGTTTTCAAGTGCCTTGGGGTGCCTCCTGTATGTGACCCATGTCTCCCTGCCATATAGCAGGGTGGGGGAGGACCACTGCTCGATATACGTGTAACTTTGTAGATAATTTCAACTCCCTACAGCTGAAGACACGGGTACGGAGTTTGCCAAAGGCTTGAGATGCACATCTGACCAGATGTTGAATCTCTTCATCGATGTCCGCGGTGGTGGACAGGTGGGAGCCGAGATACCTAAAGTGGGCAACATTAGCATACACACACACACACACATATACAGAAAAGGTAAAGTAGCGTAAATTTGGTGCATACCATTTTGTACAGGCACACCTTCCACATGAACCCCGGACCCCAGTAAACAGCAAAACAGCGGATACGGTCCTTCCTCGTAACTTGGAGACGCATTTTATTGTTGTGCCCACGGTAATTAAAGATTCGCCTGGAGGAGGAGGGGGAATGGGGTAGTTAATTTCCTCGTAAAGATTAACTATATTGCGTCTAATTGGTGTTCGTGTTGGTATTTATCTTCGGTAGTCTGGTCTTTCGGTTTCTCTATTAATATGATGAGAATAACCTTTTTTATTTATCTTTTTCTCAAGTTTTACAATTTTCTTGGATTTTCCTGGTTAAGGCGAATGGGTTCTTATTTGCTTATTTTATTTTGTGATGTGTGTTCATGGTAGAATTTGTCTTGTGTTCTGTTAATGTGAGTTTGTAAGATAAAGAACTGAAGTGTTTTGTCTTGTATTAGTGAGTACAAGTGTTGACCGTGTTGTTGTTGTTTTTTGTTAGTTATTCATTGTTATTATTATGATTATTATTATCGAGTCTCTCTCTCTCTCTCTCTCTCTCTCTCTCTCTCTCTCTCTCTCTCTCTCTCTCTCTCTCGTGCCAGAAGATATATGTCACTGGCGGACGTAATTTAAATTGTTTTTTGTCTTTTTCCTGATATTTATTTACGTTTATTTTGCCTGTGGTTGTGCAAGAGGGGAGTGGGGGGTGGTTACGTAATTCTCATCACCTTTAGATTAACCCCAGCTTATTTCACCTTAAGATTAGCTCCCCAGCTTATTTCACCCTTAGATTAACTCCCCCAGCTTATTTCACCTTAAGATTAGCTCCCCAGCTTATTTCACCCTTAGATTAACTCCCCCAGCTTATTTCACCCTTAGATTAACTCCCCCAGCTTATTTCATCTTAAGATTAGCTCCCTTAGCTTATTTTACCTTTAGATTAACCCCAGCTTATTTCGCCTTTAGATTAGCCCCAGCTTATCTCAACGCAAGATTACGCCCCAGCTTATTTTACCTTGAGAGAGAAAAGGCGAGAGAGTATTCAGTCATGTCGTGTTGACCTGAGTGTCTTGTCATCTTCTCCCTTCCTCTCCTATCCCCCTTCTCCGTTCTCACTTTCCTTTCTTCCTTTCCTTCTCCCTCCCCACCCTCTTCCTTCCCGTCCTTTCCTTCTCCTTCCCTTCCTCTCCTCTCCCTCTTCTCCTTCTCCACTCCTTCTCCCTTCCCCTCTTCCTCACCCTACGCTCCTCTTCTCTTTCCCTTACCTACCCTTTTCTTCCCACTGCAATGTAAACAAACTTCAGGGGGAAGCAGGAAAGACAGACGCAGGTACGCCTTGGTTCATCCGTCCGTCCATTGACTGTCAGCTGGTTGATGATGACAAGTGACCAAAACAAAAAACTGAGGAAGGGTGTCGGAGGGTGTCAGTCTGAGCCGCTGTGTCTACTGAGAGGAGGAGGAGGAGGAGAACTCTGGCAGGGCTTCGTTTACTCCTCTCCCAGACACTCACTCTCCTCTCCTCGCCTTCCTTCCCGCCATCACCCTGCCCCACCTCTACTCTTTCTTTTTCTCTTTCTTTTTCTTGTTATTACTCTTTTTCTTTCGTTCTTTTCTTGTCCCCCCCCCGCCCTCTCTCTCTCCCTCTCTCTCTCTCTCTCTCTCTTTCCTCCTCCCCCAGGCACTCTACCCCCGCTCCTTGGCTCCCCAACACGTAATAAGTTGCCAAGTCTATCGGGTGGGTATGGTGGGGTGCTCCTCCCGCCTCCCTCTCCCCTTTGCACAACCATTTATACACCCGCTGCATCTTCCATATTTATCATGATTTTATGGTATCATTAAGTGGTTGGGAGGACCTTACAGCGTACGGCCTAGCAATATTCACACAAGGTAGAGAGAATAAGGCCTTAGTGTCGACTATTTCTGCCACACGGTTGCCAGTACTGGGGTTAAAATAAGTGGTGATGTGGTGACACTGGCGACGGGGAGGGTCGTGTCGAGGAGGGCGGGTTATTTGGTGTCTCAGTGCCGGCGGAGGAAGGGGTCGCGGGCGGCACCAGTAGTCTACTCCATCCTCACTCACACTCGCAGGCTTGATCGACGTGGACGGAAGCCGAGACTGACTCTAAATCGAAGGATACAACGGTAACGAAGTCCTACACGCTGCCACCCCACGTACCAGCGACGCCTTTTCTTGGGGAATCTATACACGTCTTCTAGAGTGACGTACAATACGTGTCGTTGGATCTACGCGCCTACGGACATGACGTGTTTACAGATGTTGCAGTATACACGTGTCTCTGAACATGACGTGCACAAGTGTACTATCCACGTGTCGACGAGCGTGACGTGTTACTGGTGCTACAGGATTCACGCGGCTAAGTGCATGACACTCGATGACTGGATCTTTCCACCATGACGTCCGCTAGTGCCCCTCCCGCCATCTTCCCAATTTCTCCCTTATCAGTCACATATAAACCTGGTTTAGCCTCACCCGATGTAAACCCAACCCTCGAAACTTAAACCTTTCCTGACCCGTTTAGTTTAATCCCCTTAAATCTAACTAGATTTACCTAGCCTGACTTGACCGCAACCTAATTGTAGCCTGATCTTACGAGCTTAGTTACACCTAACCACATCCTAACTCGGTACTAGCTGTAGGAGGCACACTAGCGGACTTCCTGGCGGTGAAGAGGAGTCACAGTCACGCCCGTCATGCCTCTCAAACGCCAAGATTTTATCTCTGGCGGCGCCGGAGGATCACAGCTTACTAGGCGTCTACTTGACTGACGCTACCGAGGCGCCCACCCCACCCCACCCCACCCCGACTACCACTCTTGAAGATGATGACACCAAGAGCACCACTCGTCACCGTCGTCGTCGCCTGCGTCTGTGCCCTTGACAGTACCTGCATTCCACTGTTACCACTGACAGTCCACACCACGACCCGCATTTTTCAGAGCTGCTTACCATGAACGACACCTCCCCCTCACCCTTCACCCGTTCTTTCCTTCCTTCCGTAACTGAGAGGAAGGGGTATGGGGGAGGGGGGGGGGGGTGGCACGTCTTGTTGCTATTCCTTATGACACGAATGTGATATCGACGGCTGCTATAATTTTTTTTGTCAGTTTGAGGGATATATGAATGTTTAAAAAAATGGCCGATTGTGCGACGAATATTTGAGTCCATCTTTGTGCCTAAGTCAGGGCCTGGGTGAACATCCTCAGTGTCGGTCGTGTGAAGGAAGTGACAAAAGTTAAAGAAGATGGAAGGAAAACTGAAATAAATTAGCGGGAAAGTGATGAAAAATACACAGAAAAATCAATGGATGGAAAACTATAATAAATTGACGGTAGACTGAAGTCAATGGCCAAAGAACTGAAACCACTGACATGGGAACTAACTATCGCGGACAACTGAAATAAATGGCTGAGGAAATTTAGTTAATGGCCAAGAAACCTGAAGTGGACGAAGAGGGAAAATAAATATGGACGGAAAGGAAGTGGGGGGACACACTCATACACACACACACACACACGGCGGTAGGCATCTTGGCATCTAATCCTGTAGTTGAAGAATTTGCTCAACGTCAACATAGTCAACACATGAAGGCCGTCGTCTCGTGTTTAGCGTCACATTTATTTGAGAAAGAATTATTGAATTATCTGTCGATGGTGACTCACATGTTTCACCTAGAAGAGTAAATAACTACACGTGTAAAGTGACTCGTTGATGTTTGTTGTCAATAATAATAAAAATAATAATGAGAGCGAGATGCGGTAGTTAAGAGTGACTGTCGTAATGGGAATAATTACGTCAGAATGAGAAGTCTTCTCTACGGATGTCACTTTCAGTATTTTATTTCCTAACCATTTTATTCAGCTCAGAGGGGGGAAGAAATCTTGACAGGATTTTAATGCAAAAATGTAATGTTTCTCTTCCTCCTCCTCCTTAGTGTTGCTATAACCATATTCATATTCCTCTCTTTCATCTACCAGTACTACTCGTATTACCTGTAATTATTATTTTAATTAATATCACTTTTATTTTCATATTTTTATAAATACAGTTTGCTTATGTAATTTTTTTTGAATACTTTTTTCATAAACAAAGTTTGTTATTTTGTCTCAGCTCTCCGGTCGTTCTGAGTTTAAGCTTTACGTGTGATTTGTGTTGTTGGGTTATGATTGTTGTTGTTGTTGTCTTAAAAGATGTGATCGTAAGTGTGACCCGTTGGTGGGCGCAACATTACGATGGCGTCAGATTAATCATCAGTAGTGTCGTTGGCTGCCGACGGTAGATTGACGGTTCATAGCTCTTGAGAGTTGATTATCTAAGTGAGTAATAAGTACTTGGCATAGGTGATGGTAGACGTTTGGTAGATGGCCACCACAGTGAACCAGTGGGCACCTCTCCAGTTTCCTAGCTTCCTGCCTCAGTTATTAATACATTGTAAAGTCTGACAGCAAACTCTGTTCTCTAGCGAGAGTTACCGGGACGCGGGACCTTCGTGTGTACCTTCCTGACTCACTCCTGCCTGGCCACGACCACCTGCTGGGGGAAGGGGGGGGGGAGGGGCATCTCCTGTCGGTGGGATGACATGCCAAGCAGGTGTATATCATCTATTATTAAACACAAGATGATGCGCCAGGTGTGGTGGGTTAAGAAGGTTGTACCTGGTGAGGCTCCCGTGACTCGTAAGTCTCAGCCGTGATCCCTGATGGTCACAACAAATTTGGAATCTGATTTGAGGATGTTGTCTGAATAGCTGACCATTACCTGGGCCTTGTTAGGTGACCACGGTGAGAGTCCTGACCGTCGTGTAAGCCAGGTCCTCACCAAGTGTTCTGGTCTACGGCGACCATCATCAGATCTCAGTCTCTCCCAGACCAGGCCCGGTAATAAACATGTTCAAGGCCTTCGTCCAGCCAACTTTGCGAAGGTCGTCTGTTGCGTGCGCGTTCATACTTAAACCACACCTGTTGCTCTGCCACATCTTCTGTAGTCTCGGCCGAAAGTTACATAAAGCCAAATATTCTGCAATGAGGGTACTAGAATCACTAATTTAACTTCCTTGCCGTACAACGTAACCTGGTGGGAGGGGGGGGGGGGGTATTAACGTTATATTCAAGTAGAAATCATACCGCAAGTTGTTTGATATGACCTCGACCCCGAAACGTCTGTCAGGGACACTGAACATCATCGCTTCCGGCCAGAGCTCCCGACACTTGGCTTGGGCATCGCGTGCAGTATCTAGTTACTTTGGTGTTGGGGGGGGGGGGAGATGGGGAAGCAGGTGGGTTAGGGGGAGATGAGTGGTGGGGAGGAGGAGCCAGACATGCCTCCCTGCAGGCTGTAGCTCTACCAGTGTCACCAAACACAAGATCAACGTCAGCATTCTCCCGCTGCCAGCACCAACACCTTCGTCCCTCACAAGGTTAAAAAGACGCTGAAATACTACGTCCCTTTTCCCTACGACACCCAACCCGACCCGACCCGACCCGACCCAACCCAACCCGACCCGACCCGACCCGACCCGACCTGACCTGACCTGACCGCTGCCCGAGTCTACCCTCTCGAGGAAGTACCGATGATAGCATGGCGTTATCTATCCATTCGTCTCCTGTGACTAACCTTGAGTGTACTGAGTCACAGTTTTGCCAAACAACAGAGCAGTGGAGGGAGTTTTGGGTGTAAAGGCAAGGAGAGTTTTGGCCGGTGTAACACGGGCCAAGTGGCAGAATTAGACCCCATCTTGTCCCAGCCAGCTAGCCAGCCCACCATGTGGTCGAGTATACTTGGATCTTGTGAGCCAGCTGCACCACTATCCTCCCTCAGCTGGTGGTAGTAGTCCCATAGGTCTAACCTGTTTCCTTGGCAGGGTGATTCATCTCCACCATCTGGCTCGTCAGTATCATCACTGCCTAGTTCCTCAGCATCTCCACCTGCAGCTCCTATAATTTTATTTGTAGCCGTCTGTCTGCTGTAGTCAATGGTTCCACATGTCTCGACACTCTCAGTCTTCTTACCCAAGCGTGTGTGTTGTACAGGTGACAGGAGATGAAAGTGTGAAGAGTTATAAGGGAGGAGTAATGGTGGTGAGGGAGAGAGTACTAGCATGGTACACGTCAAGTAGGGTGTCCCCAAGACACGGCAGCCACCACCTGCTGCTTCCCGCGTCCCCCACACCCAAACATGGCCAACACACACACCTGCCACACACAAGCGCGTGCGCGCTCTGTAGCAGGTAGATGTTTACACAGGTGACAGTTATACGATCAAGTGAATTCCGGAGGCAGTGAGTGTTACGGTAGAGTAGAGGAGTACGGAGAGAAGAGAAACTTGAGAGATGATGATCTGTGGTTACGAAATGTTGTGCAAGAGGAGGTAGAGGAGAGGGACTAGCAAAGTGTTCCAGGATATGACGTGAACAGGGATGAACAGAGGGACGAAAAAAGATTGAAATTGGTGGATAAGAAAACAAATAACTACTATAGCTACTGGAGCATATTAAGGGAAGGCTGTTGACTTGGGTGGGAGGACGGGTTGAGGGTAACCCACCCGTGTGTGTGTTGGCGTGGGCTGGGACCTCCCATAACTAGACTACTCACCTCGTACTTGGTGTACTTGATGTACTCTAGTATGAGGAAGACGTGGTCTCAGTGTTTACTTGTGGTTTATACTTGTCATACAACATATCGGGATCACAAATATTTTCGAGTCATCCTTACAGTCTTTAAATTATCCATTACTTTAAGCTTCATTTACCGAGGTCATCATTTTCTTAGAAATGATATTTGGTTAAAATTAACCTTTACTCTTGGTTCTATCTCACTAACTCTTTCTCTCTCCCGAACACCTCATTATTGTTGGGGAAACATTTATGTTGCCTTGTTTCCCTGCAGCCAGCAAGAGCTCTGGTGGCCCAGCTTGCCATCCACCGGCGCCTTTAAATGCCCATTTTGTACGTGGACTTACGCAGATGCGGGGGTTGGCAGGGAGTGGTGCCAAGGGGCGGGCGCCTACCTGTTTGTTTTCATGCACCCAGCCCAGCCGTGCGTGTGCTTGGCCGTGCTGAGGATGTTAAGTGCCAGCTGTAACTGATGTTCTCTTACCCAACTTACACATGTTTTAATTTTCAGGGTCGGTTTATTGTGTTGATAGAAAAGTGTGTACTAAGAGGTGGAGGCAAGCACTGTATATATATATACAGTATATTGACGAATATTTCTGAGTTAATGATAAGTTATAGTGTTTGTTGATTTACACTGGGACCAAGTAATGATGTAAGGAGTGTGGAGTAGAGGAGAGGGACCAGTCAGTGTGTGTGGGACCATGTGGTACCCGTGTCACTGTCCCGACTGTGATAACATAGAGGTCAACAACCTGAGGAACGCCGCTGCCTGGGTGAACAACGACATGGGTTCCTTCCCTGTGATGCACGGCTTCTTGACGCTACCCGCCGGCAAGATGGGCGGCGGCAGCGGGTACCCGGTCCACACCATGGGCATACAGCGATCCGCCACCTGCGGCTTCCTGCCCTCCCAACACTACTCCCCGTGGAAGGACGACTTCTCGGACCAGCAGCAGCTTATCAATGGTCGCCTAGCCATCACGGGCGGTAAGGTTCAAGACATGAACGGCTACGACGACGAGGACGACATAGTCAAGGCCAAGCTGACAGTCAGGAGTAGCAGCAGCTTGGGGATGAGCAACAACATGACGCACGACATGAACAACTTCGGGGAGGAGGGAGGGAAGAAGTCCCGAGACTACAGCGACGACTCCCTCACCCCAGACAGCACGCTGCCCGCCGTCATCCGTCGCAGAAACAGGAACAGACGCAAGCAACTGGCTGTTAGTACCGCCCGCACCACAGTCTTCCTGCCGCACATGCTGTCTTCACCACATATACTACCTTCAATATCTTCACCACACACACACACGCACATTGTCTTCACCACACACTGTCTTCACTACTCACATTCTTCACCACACACACTCTTCACCACACTCTGTTTTCACCACACACTGTCTTCACTACTCACATTCTTCACCACACACACACTCTTCACCACACTCTGTCTTCACCACACACTGTCTTCACTACTCACATTCTTCACCACACACACACTTCACTACACTCTGTCTTCACCACACACTGTCTTCGCTACTCACATTCTTCACCACACACACTCTTCACCACACACTCTTCACCACACACATCGTCGTCTTTGCCATCCGTCTCCTCATCATTCCCTTTTTTATTTCATAGTCTTTCACATACTGTATCATTGTCACCCCCTGTGTCATAATATCACCCCCTGTATCATAGTATCGCCCTTGTATAGTATCACCCCCTGTATCATAGTATCACCCCCCTGTATCATAGTATCACCCCCCTGTATCATAGTATCACCCCCTGTATCATAGTATCACCCTCTGTATCACCCCCTGTATCATAGTATCACCCCCTGTATCATAGTATCACCCCCCTGTATCATCACCCCTTGTATCCTAGTATCACCCCTTGTATCATAATACCACCCCTTGTATCATAATATCGCCCCTTGTATAGTATCACCCCTTCTATTATACTGTCACCCATTATATTATATCACTCCTTGTATAATACTGTCACCTCTCTCTCTCTCATATTTCAGTGCCTTCATACTTCATCACAACATTCACCATTTATTTTAGTCCATCGTCATAATCATTTTCTATGTCATTTAGAAAGCGTGAGAGATAGTGTCCGTTGACGGTAGTTATGATGACGTGTGCATCTTGTAAACCTTAGTGTGTGTGTGTGTGTGTGTGTGTGTCACCCTCGCCAGCCAGTGTGTGTGTTAGTGTCATGGTAGTGGCTGTCATGTGTCACCCTCGCCAACCTGTGTGTGTTAGTGTCATGGTAGTGGCTGTGTCATGTGTCACCCTCGCCAGCCTGTGTGTGTGTTAGTGTCATGGTAGTGGCTGTGTCATGTGTCACCCTCGCCAGCCTGTGTGTGTTAGTGTCATGGTAGTGGCTGTGTCATGTGTCACCCTCGCCAGCCAGTGTGTGTGTGTTAGTGTCATGGTAGTGGCTGTGTCATGTGTCACCCTCGCCAGCCAGTGTGTGTGTTAGTGTCATGGTAGTGGCTGTGCCTCATGTGTCTCTGGTGTTCGCAGACCTCAATGGTGGAGCCCACACCGGGCGGAGTGGTCTGGGAAGGGGACAATGCCAAGCCCCAGCCACGGACACGCTCCCATAGTGTGTCTGACGACCAGTGGGCCCAGATGATGGCCGCACAGACCAACAGCACCACCCCGGCGGAGCCCACGGAGGTTCCCACAGGACCCGCTTGTCCCCCTGGCCACATCCCCGCCGATATGTCCTCCTTCGCCGGCACCCCCACCCGGCGCGGCTACAACACCGTGACTAACTCTGGGCGAGGAGGTGTTGGTGGTACCCTGGGACGTGGAATGGTGTCTTCGGCTTCTGTGTGTGACCTCAACACCCTGGCCCAGCAGCAGCCCCCACACGGCTTTAGCAACGCTCACGCGGTGCGTTCACTCACCCACATCTCCACCTTCAGTAGTTGGTTGTAGTGAAGTATTCACGTATTAATTATTTATGTATATGCCATAAATTTATTGTTTATATGATTCGTGTTCTTCTCTCACTTGACAGGCCAACAGTTTCCAGCAGCTCAACATGATGGGTTTCGGCAGCGGGATGATGTGGGGTGCCCCTTGTGACCTGTGCCAGGCGCCGCCCATGTTCACAGGTCACCCCAACATGAGCGGCATGAAGCGCACCGCCTCCAACCTCTCCATGAATCTATCGTCGGTGGGCAGTGATGTGTCAGGGTATCCGTGGTCGGCGCCGCCCCCTCACATTCACCATCACGTGCCCATGTACCCCGGCTACTATCCTGGTTACCACCCACATATGGCCCCGCCGCCCATGGGCACCCCTATGGGCCTCAATATGTCAATTCCTGACTCCATGCACACGTTCGGTAAGGTACCGTCCTCTCCAGCTCCCTCAGTCCGCTCCTCCTCCCACCGTTCACACAAGTCTAGCAAATCCAGGTCATTTAGCGCCGCCGACACCAGTGGACGCCGCAGCCGTAACCGTAAAGTGAAGCGCTCAGAAGAAAGTGAAGACAGTCGGTCCTCGTCTGTGAGTGAGGACGACGGCGATGTCGACGACCGGGAAAGCAAGTCCGGGCACGGCGGCGTGAGCAGCCTGGCCTGGCAGTGCGACCATTGCACTTTTATCAATTCCGGTGGTGCGAGAACCTGCGGTATGTGCTCCAAGACCGTGGGAGGCGGTGGCCGCACTAGCCGAAGAGGCAGTGAACGACGACGCTCTGAACGACGACGGGAACGACGAACTGATCAAGAAGATAACGACCGAGATGTATCCGACTATGACAACGACGGCGGCGGCGTAGTGAAAAGTAACTTATCCTTTAATATTAAGGAGAGTAAGCGAGAGTCCCGCACCAAGGGGTCGGGCTCCAGCAAGAGTAAGAGTAAGAAAAAGTCCCGTCGGCGAGACAGCTCGGGGTCACACTCCGAGTCCAGGAGTGAGGGTGAGGAGGAGGAACAGTTGGAGAGGCACATGCGGGACCTGAGGGTGTCCTCCTCCTCCCGCAGGCGAGGCAGCGACCATGATGGAGGCAACAACAAGGACAGAGACAGAGACAGGGAGAGAGTCTCACGCAAGAAAGAAGGTAAACTTAGGTGGAAGGACTGAACTCAGACTTATGTGCATTGCGTGCGTGCAGTATTGAACATTGTTCTGCAAAAGACTGAAGAACAAATATTATTCTGTCTGTGCATCACAGCATATTCTTTAATAAATACGGGCATATATTTCATGACTATATTTGATGTGACTTTTGTTTATTGTCCATTTTTATGCTGCTTCATGTGTTCATTTTGCAATGTCATTATGATCTTGCTAAATAAATGCATCAATTTCGGACATGAGTTTCACTCAGAAATCCTAAAACCGTGTTTCCTGTATGTTACAGGAAGCGTCGGTCGCTTCAAGAATCGGGGCAAGAGCCACTCGGAGCGGTCGAGGACACCAGGGCGTCAGACGCCGAGGCGCGCCAGCCCAGCTGATGACGAGGGATCCCTGGAAGGCAGCTCTGACCACAGCTTCCCAGAGGACGCCCGCGGCTCCCACCACAACACCCTCAGTGCCGACCACAACGGACACCACAACTCTCAAGATGGCACCTTAGTTGACACGTTGGTATCTGAGGCCACTCTCAAAAATGCTAAGAAATCTAAATCAGACAGTAGTGAGCGAAAAAGTAAATCAAGGGGTTCCAAAGCGTCCAGTCCAGCTCGCAGTGTGCCTGACGAAGTACCTGTACAGGAGGAGCCGCCCCAAGTATTTATTCTTGAGCCAAAGGTTAATGGTGAGAAATCTAGGTCACCAAGTCCTAGACTTCGAGTTGAGAAAAGCAAGTCCCCGGCACTGTCACAAAGGACGTCTCGAGCTGACGGTGATGACCCCAGTTTCGCTAATACTCTTGACGACATAGCAACGATGGGGACGAACGAGGTAGCGGACCAAGATCTGAACAGCCAGTACCTGGAAGACCGCCCCCACAGTGCTGACTTGATAGTGGAACCCCATGACGACGTACCCGTGGTCAACTACATTAGACCCGAGACACCAGAGGATCAAGTTATTGATGAACCAAAAACTATAATTGTTGGGCCTGAGCTCGTGATACAAGCGGAGCCTCAGCAAGTCGCAGTCAAAGAGCAGCCTGTGGTAGCTGTATCAGATGACACTGGACAAGTAGATAAGGTTAAGCCACCTGAACCACTATATGAACCTAGCTACGAGAGTGTAGCAGACCCAGCTGCACACATCGTGGCTCCTGTAGTTGAAGTACAGCCCATAACCAACACCAGAGACACAGACAGAGAACAGGACAATTATCAGACAGCGACTAGTGGAGCCGCTGATGAGGAACCCCAAGTGGGGGAGAAGCAGGAGGAAGACGTCGCTAACGATATGACCTTACTACCAGAGGTCAAAGTCAAGCAGGGGTCACCCATGGACATCCGTGGGGAGGTACAACGCTCAGCCTCTTCAGGGTCTTCACTAGGATTCAACTCGTCACCCCCTGACAGGCAGTACACACCCCTCAGCTTCTCCTCCTCAGACGCACAATTTTACTCTCCGCCGGACTCACCGGACTTATCCCTCAGCGATCAGCTCCAGGACAAGCCACAGCCTGGCCACACACAGGTGAACCCTAAACACTTCTCACTACACAGTGTATACGAAGGTCTCCTCCCTCTCTCTCTCACTTTCTCTCTCACTTTAACATAATAAATATTAATCTTTTCACTTGATATCTTACTGTAATGTACTCTCTCTCTCTCTCTCTCTCTCTCTCTCTCTCTCTCTCTCTCTCTCTCTCTCTCTCTCTCTCTCTCTCTCTCAGTAATCATCTATCTGTATGCCACGTCTCCACTCTGTCGTATACATTTGTCTGTTCATTACACAACCGAAATCGGGCAGCAGTTAAGACAACCTACTATGAAGACATCTTGTGTATATATATATATATATATATATATATATATATATATATATATATATATATATATATATATATATATATATATATATATATATGCAAGTAGAAGTGATAAAGGACTTTTGGCTTCAATGGGCAACCAGAACCTTCATAATTAAGGTACCAGTTAAGTAGTACTTGATAACCAGAAATGTGTACTTTTTGAGGAGGAGTTGTTAAACGAAGCCATTTTAAGGTATTCACTAAATATATCTCAACAGAGGTTTAATATTATGCTTAAGGCATAAAGAGCAGACATACTCAGAAACTTGCATTACTTCAACAAAATCCTCGAGTAGATTAACTAATGAGTACTCTGAAAGACAGCAGACAGAAGAGCTTATAACTATACACACAGACAAGACATCTTCAGATTCCTCGAAAACAAGAAGCAGACTGACACAGTTATAAAGACACAAGAGACCGCAAGGACTTGTGATTATTTTGGAGATTTGTAGAGCAAAAAACAAAAGAGAACTGTTTGTTAGAAGAGGGACCAATACTTTTCAAGTAATCTAAGGACAGACTGGAGTGAGACAGACTGGAATAAGACTGATACAGACAGATTGAATAAGACTGATACAGACAGATTGAATAAGACTGATACAGACAGACTGTGGGAATATTTTGTTGAGTTAATCTGACGCAAATTAAGGACATCTGTTGATAAATAGGTACAAAATACATCGGAGACTAAGTTCACAAGTTCGGGAACTGGAAATTATTATTCGAATTATTCCTGTACAATAACGAAGTCACTGAACACTCTATGTAGGGTGTTGGACACTGAATATAAAGTGTTCAACCCTAAATATAGCGTGTTGAACACCGAATCTAAGGCATTGGACTCATAACTCAGATCTGCAGCACCAACTATAAGGTGTTGAACTCTTAACACGGTATAAGGTGTTGAAATTTTAATACAGTATTAGGTGTTGAACTCTTAATACAGTATAAGGTGTTGAACTCATAATACAGTATAAGGTGTTGAACTCTTAATACAGTATAAGGTGTTGAACTCATAATACAGTATAAGGTGTTGAACTCATAATACAGTATAAGGTGTTGAACTCATAATACAGTATAAGGTGTTGAACTCTTAATACAGTATAAGGTGTTGAACTCATAATACAGTATAAGGTGTTGAACTCTTAATACAGTATAAGGTGTTGAACTCATAATACAGTATAAGGTGTTGCACTCTTAATACAGTATAAGATGTTGAACTCTTAATACAGTATAAGGTGTTGAACTCCTAATACAGTAAAAGGTGTTGAACTCTTAATACAGTATAAGGTGTTGAACTCATAATACAGTATAAGGTGTTAACTCTAAATACAGTATAAGGTGTTGAACTCATAATACAGTATAAGGTGTTGAACTCTTAATACAGTATAAGGTGTTGAACTCTTAATACAGTATAAGGTGTTGAACTCATAATACAGTATAAGGTGTTAACTCTAAATACAGTATAAGGTGTTGAACTCATAATACAGTATAAGGTGTTAACTCTAAATACAGTATAAGGTGTTGAACTCATTATACAGTATAAGGTGTTAACTCTAAATACAGTATAAGGCGTATTTAGTTCGTGTTTCCCAAGTGACTCCCAACACGTACAAATATATAATTAAAGTACACGTAAACACTCCCATACACACACGCACACTACGTACGTGAACACTGACTTATAAACATGAACAGTCACGTACACATCAGCATTGCACCATATACACAGGGTTACTACCCCACCTACACTGACACGTACACACAAAAAGAAAAGAAAAATAGATAAGGATTTGGAAAAGAAAAACCAGAGCAAGATTTTTTAGGAAATGGGAAAAGTAAAAATGATGACTATTGAAATTAGAAGTAGACACAAGGAAGATATACGTAGATAATAGTAATAATAGTTTACTGGTGATGATAGTAGTGAAAATATAATAGAATAGTACTATTTGTATAATAATAGTTGTAGTACTAGTGGTAGTATTAGCATTATGATAGTTGTAGTATAGTAGCATTAATAATAATGGAAGCCCCTCGAAATCGAGGATGGCCGGCCCAAGGGCCTCCTAGGTGTGAATTTGTTAAGGTGTAGAAGCTGTCGCCAACACAACAACCACACCCTGAGTTAACGAGCTGCATGACGCAGTGTCACGGAATAGTCCGAGAAGACCGTACAACTCGCCAACTTCTCTGGCTAACCATTACCCCGGAATACGATCCGCAAATCGATTAACATCCAGGTTCCCAATCACTGCTGGGTAGACAGAGGCAAATGGCGTAAAGAAACTTGCCCATAGTTTCACCCTGCCCGGGGATCGAACTCGGGTCCGCTCGCTTGCAAGGCGAGGATGCGAGGTAGCATTATAGTAGTAGTAGTAGCAGTATAATAGTAGTAATAGATGTATACTAGTAGTAGTAGCAACAGTATAATAACAGTAGTAACAGTAATAGTAGTAGTAACAGAGTAATGGTAGCAGTATAGTATTAGTAACAGTATAATAACAGTAGTGACAGAGTAATAGCAGAAGTGTAGCAGTAGTAACAAAATAATAGCGGTATAGTAGTAGTAGTAACAGTATAATAGTAGTAGTAACAGTATAATAATAGTAGTAACAGTGTAATAGTAACAGCTGCAGATATTGACTATGAGGCAACAGTCACTGAATGCCGTATAGACTTGCGGCTCAACTAATTCAACACAGCTAGGATAGCTACTTATGTATTAGGATACTTAATATTAAGGTAATAAAATGGTGGCGAAGATGTGGCTATTGGTGGAGGCTGGAGGCTATTAAAACAAAACAGTATTATAGTTATAGCAGCAGTATAGTAGAAGTAACAGTATACTGTAATAATAGTAGTAAGAGTATAATAACCTTAGTAACATTAAAATAGTAATAGTATCAGTAAAATAGTAGTAGTAGCAGTATAGTAGAAGTAACAGCATAATAATAGTAGTAACAGTATAACAATGCTGTCCTGTTTGAGAAAATAACAGGAGGGATGGTGTGGAAAAAGGCACTGAAAACTCAGGGAGGGACAGGCCCTTCAGGTCTGGATGCAAACGGTTGGGGAGTCATCCTCAGCACTAACAAGTTTGGCCCCGTAGCAAGTGATCTCTGCACTGCCATTGCCGCCCTTGCAAGAAAGCTAGCAATCTCGTGCTGCCAACACCTCCATGCTCTGACGGCATGTCGTCTCATTCCCCTGGATCCAGGATATAGGCCTATAGGGGTGGGGGAAGTGCTGAGGTGGATCATTGGAAAATGCATAATTGAGGTGGTAAAGGATGATGTCAGGGCAGCAGCAAGGAACCTGCAAGTTTGTGCTGGCCACCAGGCTGGAGGGGAAGCTGCCATTCACGCCATGAGAACGATATTTGAGCAGCGTGATTGTGAGGCCGTTTTCCTGGTGGACGCTTCAAACGCATTCAACATACTTAACCGCAAGGCCGCGCTGCACAACATCAAGCTCAAGTGTCCAAGGTTTGCAATGTATGTTGAAAACACCTATAGGAATCCATCAGACCTCTATATAGTAAACAACAAGGCTCTAAGAGGTGATACCATCATACAGTCAACCGAGGGAACAATGCAGGGGGACTCTGTTGCAATGGCAATGTACGCAATAGGCCTATCAGTGGTCCAACACACAATAAAATTTGAAACAACTGAGGTCAAGCAAGTGGCGTACTATGATGACCTTACAGGAGCAGGAAAAGTGGAGGACATCAAAAAGTGGTGGGACCTGGTAACAGCACGAAGTCCACAAATAGGGTACCACCCAAACGCCAGCAAGTCCTTCCTCATTGTGAAGCCAGAACAATATGAACGGGCAATGGAAGTGTTCGGTGGAAGTGAGGTCAAAATAACAAAGGATGGCTAAAGACAACTTGGCGCAGTAATCGGCACGACGGACTTCAAGACCGAGTACGTAACGGGAAAGGTGAATGAGTGGGTTTGGGAAATCCAATCTCTGTCTGAGATTGCTAACACAGAGCCACATGCGGCTTTTGCGGCAATCACCCATGGAGTCAAGCATCGCTGGAACTACTTGATGCGCACTATCCCTGATATCGGACCCCTCCTCCATCCTCCGGAAGAAGATATCAGCGTCAATTTCATTCCCAAATTAGTGAAACACCCTCACTTAACCCCAACAGAAAGATCACTCCTTGCACAACACAGCTAGGATAGCTAATTATGTATTAGGATATTGAATTCTAAGGTAATAAAATGGCGGAGAAGGTGTGGCTATAGATGGAGGATGGAGGCCATTTTAGATAAAAAAAAAGTAATAATAGTAGGTATGGCTATTGAGGGAGGCTGGAGGCCACATTTATTTAAAAAAAGTAGTAGTAGTAGTTAAGTAGTATTAATAGTATCGTAGTAGTCGGAACAATACTCCGGAAGATAGCCTACACAACTTTAATCACAACCATCAATATTTTCTTAACAACCCTCCAGAATATTAGGGTTGAACAGAGCAAAAAAAAAATCGTCAGTTGTTTTGCTTTTGTCATTGATGAAAAACAAAATTCAAATGAGTTCTTTTTTACTAAATTATCTGTTAGTATTAGTCAGTTTTAATATGGTGTCGCGGAGGTGAACATTTTGGCATGGTTATTGGTTATACTTGTTGTAGAGGCGTAGGATGGGTAGAGTCGTGTTGTAGTAGTAGTTTTCGTCATTGTTGTGTGTTTACGTGATCTCTGGGCGTGGTAGGATTGTAGTCGTGGTATCATGTTGTAGGTGTCGGCATAGCAGTAGTAGTGTGCGTGTGTAGATGTAAAAAAATAGATGTGGAGGTAGAAGTGTTGCAACAGTTACAGAGGTCGTAGACGTGGGTGTAGCAACAATCGTAGTTGTAAAGGTAAAGCAACAAGTAGGTGGGGGTGAAGCAGCGAGTGTAGTGATCGTAGATGCGGATGTAGTAACAATAATGGTAGTGATATAGGTGAAGTAACATAAAGGGGAGGGTGTAGCAACAGGTGTAGTGATCGTAGGGGAATTGGTGTAATAACAAGTGTAATGTTGGAGGCAGTGGTAGTGGTGGTGGTGGTGGTGGTGTTGGAGATGTAGTAACACAGGGTGTGGACACAGACGGTGCGGGCCCGGGAGGACGACTATCTGGTGACGGCGCTGGAGACGATGCAGCTGAGAGCTGCCGAGGACCTCAAGTCGTCCAGGGAAACCATCAGGTCGTCCTTCGAGCAGCTGCCCTACTCCGAGGAGGTGAGTGTCCTCCTCCAGGGCCACTTGGACGCAGAGGTCGCTCGAGGGACAACTTGAACGAGGGGTCAGGGACAAGAGGGGGTTGAGTCACTCTTTAAGAAACAACAACTTATATTTCATCTAACTTTCTCATCCGTCTTGTATCTTGAGTAATAATGAATTAAGAAATCTAATATGATACTTATATTTTCCTAATTACTATATTTTGCCTTTGTCTTTATTTGCTGTTACTTAGTTTAAGATATGATTAATTACTTTTCCTTGCCGTACTTAAGTTTTATTTCAACATTACTTCATATAAACTTACTTAAAAAGGTCTTATGCTGTTAATATTCTCTTCTCGTGTGAACTCTTTAACCCTGGCCAGACTTTGCTTCAGTGTGTAGCATTATTAACATGTTTATTTCCTTTCAGCATTTATAAATAATCTATTAACACAGTGACATAGACAAATAAACAAGCAAACAGACACAACAGATAATCAAACAAACAGGTGAACAAACAGACAGGCACAAACACTTACTGAAGATTACTGGATGCCACGAGAGGGTACCAAAATATTCTGATGTCCATTTGGTACCTTAAGTGAGACAGAGTATACCTCTTAATTCACATGTGTTCTGAATACATACTTAAGCTTCTTTACACATAAACATATAACACACACACACACACACACACACTGTATACCCAAAACAATAAGTACATCTGTTTATCGCACTATACACATTCACCTCACAACACCACCATACTCACACACTCACAACGCACTATCATATTCAACCACTGCATCATACTCACCATTCTCAGCAACTGCACTGTACACACTCACAAGACACCACCATAATCAAACACTGCACCATACTCAATACTTCACCACTGTACCATACACACAAAACACCACCATACTCAACCAGTGCACCTTACCATACTCAGCCACTGCACCATGGACACTCAGCTCACAACACGTCACCATACCCATCTCTCACGCATCACCATTACCATTAGCTTTTTAAACACCCTGCTAACCCCAGCCTAACGCTTTATGGGGGCGACTCAAATAGGCGAGTGATGATGGGGAGAACGAGAGAGACCGTGTCCCGGAGAGGCCAGCCTCAGCGGGAGCTATTGTTGCCACCACCACCATCACCACTACTACTGCTGCTGCTGCCACGACCCTAGGGGCACCGGCTTCTGGTGATGGATATGAGTCCTTGAGCTTCCAGGATGCCTTGACTCCTTCAGATGCGGCGGGTCTAGCTCGCTCTGTCTCTGATAAGGTATACTGTACTCCACCACCAGTCGCGTCCCGGTACCTTCGTCACTAGTGTCTCTCGGTACACTTTTAACCCCCCCCCCCCCGCCGCCACCCCACCCACACCTGGTTGCCCTGATCTCCACCACCTGTAGTGCGCCATTATGCCCCTTTAAAATGATCTCCAGGCGGGGCATTGATTCTCACTAGTTAAAAAAAAAAATGCCTCACCTCACCTTCTTGGTAAACAGAGGCACCTTAAAACTTAATGTTGTAATAATTCCTTTTTCTTACGTAAAAATTATAGGCGTTATTGATGGTTAAGCAAATTTGCAAGATATATTCCTTTGTGATTGACAATGATGGCAGTGACATTAAGGAGATTAGCAAAATTTTTTATTATCTCCTGTATGTGTTTATCAGTCATACTCATTTAAGTTTATATAGGACAGGTGTTTGGGTGTATCGATATGTAAGGGTAGTTTAGGGTAAAGTCAGAGTTATTCCAGGGCCCCAAGATACCAACATTAGGGCAAGATGACACTCCTTGACTCCAGTAGTGGTAAGGGTCCTGAGGGCTAAGAACAGTAAGAAGAGGTTGTAACAGGACCTAAGGGAAGGGTCGTGTAAGGATCACCTGAAAATTAACACCCCCCAGTTTATTTCACCTGAAGTTTAAACATTCTAACGATAAATTAGCGTTAGGTTAAGTTAAATTAAGTTATTTATGTATTAAGTTGATCGATTAGGTTAACGTTAACATATTTAATCATTAGACTCAAGTGTAAGGTGACTTTGATCACTGTCATCTGGGCAGACTCGGACCACTGGAATCTGACCCTAATTACTGTAATCTGACACGGACCTTAACCAATGTAATCTGGCACTCACCCTGACTATTGTAATCGAACTGACCCTAACCGTTATAATCTGGAACTGTCTGACCACTGTAATCTGGTTCTCGTCCCTGGCAGGCCCTGAGCGTAGCGGGCCAGGGAGAGGACGATCTGAGCGCCACTGCAAGCCTCGCCGCCCTGTTGAAGGAGGTGCTTTGTCCCCCCCCATCCCTCCCTTGTTGTCGATACCCCCTTACTTGGCGTGGGCATGGTGCTTGTTTATTGTTTTATCTTCGTTGTTTATCTATTGACGTAGTTATGTGTGGAAGATGGGCGTCGTTGTTGACACTATGGGCGTGGTTGTTGTTCGTGTTGACCTTAGTTTTATGTGGCTTGGGCACCGTAGTGAACTTCTTTCGTGTTTTAATGTGATAAAAAAAAATTCCATTGTCAAGGGATGATGATGATGGCGCGATGCTGTGTTTGTTTATTTGTTTGTTTTTTTTTTGTTATGTTTTTGTCTTTGTTTTGTATCTGTTTTTTTTTCTCGTGTTTTTCCGTGACGAAGATTTTAGGAAATTTTTTATTGTTTGGTTTTATTTATTTATTTGTGTTTTGCTTATACATGTCATTGTTCTTATATGTTTACAGTTGTCCTTGTATCACGTACATGTGACTGTATAACGTACATGTACTCATTTATACATACGTGCTTCCTTGTTTAACGTATGTATGTCTTGTCCTGTAATTTGTACGCGTGTCCTTGTCCTTGTTTAACATACATGTGTCCTTGTAATACGTACATGTATCCTTGTGTTACGTACATGCATCCTCGCATTCTTTTGCATGTTGACATTGCCTTGGGTTAGGATCTCAGTCTCTGGATTAATTCACCATTCTCACAGATAAACCACTATTCTCAGATAAACTACTATTTTCTGGAGGTATAAATCACCATCCTCTAAAGGGCACAAAATCAATCACCATTCTCAGATATAAATCATTATTCTCTAAGGCTACAAATCATTATTCTCTAAGGCTACAAATCATTATTCTCTAAGGCTACAAATCATCATTCTCTAAGGCTACAAATCATCATTCTAAGTAGGCTAAGATCGTCATTCCCCCGCCCCCCTGACAGGCCGAACGCCAGAGCAGGACCTTGAGATGGGGTGAGGAGGAGGTGAACGAGAAGTACCTGACAGTGGAGGAGATCATCACCAAGAGGCGTCAGGAGGCCATGAAGAAACAGGGCCTCGAGTTGGTCCAGGTTCTCAGGGTAAGAGAGAGAGAGAGAAAGAGAAAAGGGAAGAGAGAGAGAGAGAGAGAGAGAGAGAGAGAGAGAGAGAGATTACTCTATATCACAATCGTCTATCATGATTAGTTTCGGAGCAAATCACTTATAATAGATATTGTATATACTTGTATTTTCCTGACCGCAGTACCACTATAGGTATCTAACTGATACACTACAGCATGTACTCTTCACATGTCAGACGCTGTAATCTCTGTATTTAACGCATTTGCTGTACCTGTACCTACAAAACACTACACATTCTCGTAGCTGTACTTAGCTCATCACACCTGTAACTCAGGTTTACTTTACATAACTGCTGTATAAGCCATGTTTATTTCACCTATTCCCTGTCAGCGAGTCATTTTCCTCCAACTATTTCTTCCTTCCATCTCTTTCAGGACGCAGAAGACGCAGGCTACACCTCAGAAGATGTATCCATTGCCCTGACACACTGTGGGGACAAGAACCCCCTGGAGTGGCTGAAGGAGAACTGGCGACACATGGTAGACACGGTCTCCACCCTGGCCACCAACTACGGCCAGGAACGACGCGTCAACGATATTGGCTCCATCACGGGGGCGGAGGCGAGACTGGCGCTGAGGGTACACAAGGGTAACATCTGGGCCGCCGTCACCGAGTGTGTGGAGGAGCGGCAGAAGAAGGTGAGTGTGTACCTCTCCACTCCACTTTGTCTAGATAGATTAATGTGAATAGATGTAGATGGTGATTTTATTGTGTCAGTATATAATGGAATAGTGGTCGGATAATATTATTACATTGATGATAATAATAATTATAGTAATATAATAACTTTGACAGTACAGTAATGGTGATAATGATGATATTAATTCGTTATTTTAAGAACTCAATGACAATCATTGACTGCTTGATTATTTCGTATCACTAAATAATCGATTGGCTGTACCGCTGGTTACCTGAGCTATAATAATGAGTGAGTGAGGATGACACCAATGGAGTGTATCTTGCACAGTTCAACGAGATCTACGCACGGGGTAAGTTCACGAGGGAAGCGGTGGTGAGGTCCCTGGAGAAGCACGACGGCGACGCTGACGCTGCTTTCCTGGAGCTTAACAAATTCCAGCTCCAGCCCTTCATGATGAAGATCTGGGGCGCGACCAAGGTGAGTCTTATTAAACTCATAGACCGGTGGGATCCCATATTACGTAGTTCCTAATTTCTGTGAAACGTCACATCAGTTGCCGAGGCGGGGTCTTCATCATTATGGGTCTCGTGAAGTATAGGAACCCCAGCTTGTATTACCTGATTAAAACATCTGCTTCTAAAACCCTTAAAATGTACCTCGATACCGATCTTCCTCTTTGCCAAACTTTCCTCTCCCTTGGAACCATTCTTGAAGAGACAGGTCGTGTCTTGTAATGTTCAAGACTTTAGTGCAGTGGTTGATTCAGAGTATATCAGTATGTGTGTCGCTCGGAATTAAAAAAAAAATACCCTGAGCAGCTGTAAATGTAAGTGTGCGAGTCTGGTATCTTAGTTTGGACTTAATATTGTGCTACCAAAGTGCCTCTAACCCTTTCATATGCTGCTCAAAACTTGTGTATTAACACAAGGTACTGTACTCACACTCTCATTGTCCTCAGCTTCTTCAGGTTCGAGTATATACAGTATATCAAGTGTTCTCTACCTACAGTGAAATCTTTAGCAGCCAATGTGTATGATTGACACTGTGTTTAAAAATTTCTTTGCACTTCATATTTAATTTAATATTATTAAGTTAAGAGATATATAGTAATATAAAAATGAGACGCTCCCTCCCTCGTGTGGAGATGATAGAGCGATGCCAGGGTGTAAGCGTGAGAAACTCCTGTCATGACTCGGGTGAAGAATAGCTAACCCCCAACAAGGCCTTCTCTGCCCGTATCCATAAGGAGATGCAGCAAGAACCCCAACCGAGCCCCGCTCCTGCCCCACAGCAGGAGATCCTGCCAGCCCTTCCTGCCCAGGCGGATGTCTCCCGTCCTGCTCAAGAAGACGTCCCTCAAGCACCCACCTGGAAGGACGCCTCTACAGACACCGGCCTGGCTGAGCAAGGTAATGTTGGGACGTATTTATCACCACTTCTATTACAGTGGACTCCAGTCTGTCTCCTGTTATTTCCCCCCTCTTGTTATGCTTAGTGAGGGTGTCTTGGTCGCTGCTTGTATACTCAGACCACTGTATATCCCCCCCCCCCCCTGCATCAAGAATGGTGTGTCAAGCCCTTCATGGTTCTGTACTGTATCTGATTTTCAAAGTGTGGCCTATTTTCTCCATTTCCTCCATATGTAAGGAAGTGATTCTTTGGTTGTGAACGAGCAGACCTTCAGTTTAACATAGGTTCCATAGTGTAACTAAATCTTAAATCAACCAATTTTCTTGGATAAATACCCATCACCATCCTTTCATGTAAGTATAAACAAATTGGTATCCGGGCCACCACCTCCCCCAGGTCTTTCCACGTTATTATTACTCATCAAAATGTACCAAACACTATACACATTTACTTACAAAATACTCAATGAAAATAACAGCTACAACTGAGAAACTATCAATACTATACTCCCAAACAACAGATTTCGAGGAGGAGGAGGAGGAGGAGGAGGAAGAAGAAGAAGAGGAAGAAGAGGAAGAAACAGATGACGAAGATGATATCTTTGAGAACACGTATGCCAACATTGACCATATAAGAGAGGAACCACAGGTGTATGCTAATGTCCAGAAGATATCACTGGTGAAACCTAAAGAACCTGACTCACGGAAATTTAAAAAGATGGGTAAGAGGTCAGACCGCCGAGAAGACAGAAGACCCGTGACCCCAAGCGGACTTGATCTGAGCGCCCTGGACGATGATGAGCTGTTTTCCGCCAGCGAGGTGACAGGCCTGGAGTCTGACGAGGGTAGGAGAGAGACAGAAGTGTGCGACCCTTCCTCACATACGCGACAACCTCGAGTAGCACTCACTGTGTTTTCACTGCATTTAGAGCTTTATGTAACTCATCATATATTGATGCTCTCAAGCACGCTTTAAACGCATGATATTTAATGCTAGTAGTTTAGTTCGTATATTACCATATGCTTCTTAATGCTGACGACAGACCGTGTTGCTTTCGTTTTGATTAGTAGTGAACATAGAGCTGGAGGGGATGTTCAGACTGTTCCACTCCTCAGCTGGCACATTATTTAGGGACTGTAGGAAGCTGTTGTAATCAGAGTTCTCCTACAAGTAGTGCTTCCCCTGTACAGTACTGTCTGGGTGCACCTCTAAGACACAACCGGATTAAAGTGAAGTAACGACATTTTGTAGTTAGTTAGATGTTGGTAGCGTCCTGTTTGCCCTTTACCACACAAATTAATGACAACGATGAATCAATCTGTAAACGGGATTAATACTTTAATTTACTTTTATTTTTTTACAATGAAATGTTGTATAGCAATGACTGTGGTAGATAGCATGAAGAATGTTGACCATTTTGTAGGTGAAAGAGGACAGTGTTTAGAGTACATAAGTGTGGACATTAGACCCTGGTGCCGAGCATAACCAAGTACAGTACAGCACAGCCGTTTTCCATGTCCGCTGCCAGTTTCTTGTGTAACCAAAATCCTGTGATTTGACACAACACCTCCCTACGTGTTGTAGGTATTGTGTAAATCTAAACCAAGATATTTTGTTTACTACAAGAAACAATACATTTCCTCATTTTGGTAAAACATTAGGATGCAGGAACTGTGCTTGACCCATAATACAACAAAGATCTGTGCCCCGAGACTGTGAGTGGCTCCTAGGTTCTGGCTAATGCTTTGAATAATAATAATGTCATTAATAGATTCTTCTTGACTGCATATACTGATGATGATAATATGTTACTAATGCAGTATTATTGATATGAGAGATCAAGTCACTTGAGTAAGCTTTAGAACAGCAGCGGCGTGTGCAGAGTAGAGAGTAACAGAGATGAAAGCGTAAAGCAGCGAGTGACGGCCGTCTTCTCCCTCCCCCCGTAGAGTCGACCATAGAGGAGTTGCTGGTGGGGCTGGGCAGTACCCCATACTACGAGTATTTCACAGCCGTCGGTAATGGCGGTGGTGACGTTTGTGTGGCTACGCTTTACTAAATACACTCACTACTTAGCTTTCCTCACAGCTTGGTACTTTGTGATTGCTTAATACCATTACTGTATAATATATTTGTTTTGTTCGAGGACTAAACTTTTAACAGTTGCTTGTTGGTTGATCTTTAATTAATCAGATAGTTGCTTGTGTTAACACTTTATAAGTTCTCATGTACTGTATATTTCCCGGCAGTTTTTGACACGGTTTAGACGAAAATTAGAACATTTTGTCATATCGAAGAAGGGACGAAGTGAACCTCCACCATCCTGGCACCTGACATTCATCACCGCCCTGTGTTGTATCTTATGCTCGTACCATAGAAAAAGCGCCATTCCAGGCAAAAGGCGAGCGAATGTTCGTCTGGCGTGCAGGTCCCATAAACTTTTTCATAGCGGGCAGGAGGGAGGGGGGTGTATCTTCCATAGCTGGGTGTAGGGGCACGCCGGACGCTGTTGCCCGTGTTGGTGCTCGTTTTTTGGTACGGGCCTTAGGGAGTGACGCCATTTGACTGACACATTTTGGTAGTGGTTGTGTGTTTTGGACTCACTATACGACAGCTAGGACTGGTAGATACTGGTGTTTTGAGACACCTTCCTCAGTATCAGCGGGTAGGTCTTAACCCATCCTTCTGACACACACACGAGTGAATATTAACCCACCACTATACAGGAATGTTACGCACATCTTATGCTCTAATATTTGTTACATGAGTGAAGTCTTAAGAAAGAACACTTAATTTTCTGTCTGGTATCATCACAGGGTATTAAGATTTCCCTAAACTTGTGTGTAAGTGGAGATAATGTCTGAATTAGAACTGTAATCTACTATAATCTTGCCACTGACGAATTTTCACGCCTTGGTCTCCGGGGATTGTTACAACACACAACCACAAAACATTTTCTCACTTCCGTTTAATTAATGTTGTGTGAGAAAGACAGAAACAACACACTATTCCCTTCCCCACTAGAGTGTTCTGTAGTAAGGACACATCAACCTTCTGTGTCCCCCCTTCCGTATTGTTTGGTAAGGACGGGGCACATTGATCTCACTTCCCTTCGGTGTTGTGAGGTAAAGACAAAACAACAAGCTATGCTGCTGGGCCTTTAAATAACAAGTATACAGTATTTTTAACAAAGATATTTGGAAACGGGGCTAGTGCAGGGCGACTAAGGCCTTGTTGATCTGTGATATAAGTGCCTGTCATGTCGTCAGGTCACAGCACTCCTCAGGATGATCTTGTGTGGGAAGCCCGCGAAGTTACTAGGTTTTGTTTTGTCGTGAACTCACAGCATTGTCTGGGGTTCTGTCACAAGCTCACAGCATTTACTGGACATGTGTCGTGAGCTCACAACACTTGCAGCTTGTGTTGTAAATTCGCAACATAGAACTTAAGTCGTAAACCATGTAGACTTGGAAACTCACAACACTGAAATTGTATCACAGATTCACAACACTGAACTTGTTACAATTCACAACACTGTCTAGGCTTGTGTAGTAAACTCACAACACAGGCGGGATCTTGTGTATTAGTAAGAATTTGTAACAGGAGCTTAACTTACAGACCTGGACGAGATGGAGGATTCAGAGGAGGAAGAGAGCGAGGATGAGAGTGAGGAAGAGAGCGAGAGGGAGATAGAACCAGCTCACGAGCCCCGCGGTAGGCTCTCACTCACCTATTGTACTGGCTTCTCACTCACTTAGCGCTTTTGGTGCTCGCTGAGTTCGCTACATATTCGATTTATCCGCTATACTGAACTTATTTACCTCTGAACGCTCGCTTAATTCACTCAATACTAATTCACCTCACATTTTCGCCTGCTTAGGTAGCAGTGTATCAGCTTTGCTCTCAAAAGACTAACAAATTTAGCGTCTTTATTTGCTCTGTTCACCGCATATTCATTTTACTCTCCGAATGCTGTTTTAACTGACTGTGCAGCTACTGGTGTTATTCACTTCCCTCGTTAGATGCTCATTTAGCTCACTCTACACCTGTATAGCTCAGTAAACTTGCTTGGTTTGCTTATCGTTTATAAAGTTTGTTAAGTTTATTTTTTAAATAGTTTAATTTGTGCTAATATAGGTCGAGCTGAGTTTGCTAGATGTTTATTAGGCTGATCAGCTATTTGTTTTGATGTTTATCAAATTACTTACTGCAATATTATCCCAAATTATTTCTATATATTTATATGTTGTTAATGTCTGCTCATGTTATTTGTGGCTGAAGTTTTGCTAAATACTATAGATATAATTAGTTCAATGCATAGGCAATAATTATATGAGAGTAATATCTATATTTTATGTGCAACATGTGTTAAGTAGACAGAGTGAGTTGCTTATAAAGATGTGAATTAATGTCAGAGATGTGTAGAGTGTGCAGTGGAGAACGACCTAGATCCTCTTATTACCTCGCTCCCCCACACCCAACACCAACACGAAAGCTGTCGAATGGCGTGCACCATCACAAAAACTGACACACACACACACACACACACACTTATAAATGTTGTAGTTGAAATATCACAAGGAACATCTTTACAATTTAACATACTGTAGAATCATCATACATCACACCTATGATCAGATTTAGTAAGTGATTAAGAAATACCCTCGGATGTTTTGTGTGTTTACCAGGACGCGACTTTAAGTGACGTCTTCTTCCAGATGCATTTTTCAGTCTTGGCCTCCCACTTCTTTTCTTGTCGCTCTCTTTACTGACCTGCTTCTTTGACTGTTTCCTTGTGGTGTTCCCGGCGTGGCTGGTGGCAGACGTGATGTTGTCTCCGGCTAGGGCGTCCTCACAACTTCTGGAAGAGGGCTTCTCGGATTCCTCTTCTTCAGGTGCGGAGTTTCTTCTTACTCACGCTACGCACTACAGGACCCTCCCTCCCCCCTTCCCTCCTCTGTCTACTTAGTATCCTCCTCCTTGTAGTTTGCCTGGACCACTACCACCTCCCTTTATTTCTCCAGTACATTTCCACCTCCTGTATCAGTCGTCCACCAACCTAACCCACCTGTCCACCTTCCCAATCAGTCGTCCACCAACCTAACCCACCTGTCCACCTTCCCAATCAGTCGTCCACCAACCTAACCCACCTGTCCACCTTCCCAATCAGTCGTTCACCACCCCACTGCCTCTCAGATAGTCGCTTGCCTACCCCACTACCTGTTCTGTCTTTCCCACTACCTGTCAGCCACTTAAAGCAGCGACAGTGGCCTATATATGAAGTTTGTCGTTTGTTGTGTTGTAATTCTTTTCAGATTCCCCTCCCTCCCTCCCCCCCTCTCACTAACTGTAATGATATTATTTCGTATTTCCCCCTTCTTTCACCTTTATCCCCCCCCCCCCCCCTGTTTCTATCCCTCCTTCCCCCACCTCTCACCACATTTCCCAGCGTCAAACTCTCCCTGGCTACTTCCTATACTCACTTCGTCTCAGATATAAAAACGTTTCGGTTCATAACAATATTGTTTTGTTTTGTTTTGTTTTGTTTTGTTTTCTTATTTCGGCGTTTTTTTTAATCGAGAGAAATAAATAAAAAAAAAAGAGAGAGAGAGAGAGAGAGAGTCTTATTAACATTGAAGATCGTTTGCTACAAGTCCGTAGTGCAGTATTTTGCTTGTAGTTTCAGCGTAAATATAACTAATAGTGTGAGTTTGGGCTGACTGTAAACTTAACGTAGTATTAGAAACCTAACAGCGTCTTTCATTGATCTCGAGGTTTACAGCGCTCGTAGAGTAGCCGATCAGTTCAATCACTACACTGCAGACTTCGGACAACACGTCATTCTAAAGTGGTAAGTGTGTGTGTGTGTGAGTGTGTGATGAAGAGAGAAAGAGACCCCCACGGCATTTTTTCTTCATTATCCACCTATATGCACCTGTTTGGCTTATAACGAACGCTCTTGAACCTGTATATGTGGATCTCTGTGACGCTTTTTGCCGCAACTCGACGCACTAAAAAAAAAACACTAAGGGGAAAACTCTAACAAGCCTCTGACACCGAGTACAGGACATTGGTCACCTTGGGTATCAAAACCCCTGGGTCATGATGGTGTTTTCTCTGCACAGGGGAATCCCAAGAGGAGAAAGTGGAGATGGAGGAGGAGGAGGAAGATGAAGAGGAGGAGGAGGAGGAAGAGGAAGAGGAGGAGGAAGCGGAAGAGGAAGAGGAGGAAGCAGTAGACAACAATGATCATGAGGCGACACAGCAGACGATTCAATTTGTGAGGAAAGAAGGTAGGTAGTGAGTGGCCCTTTCCTAGTCGTGTGTGTGTCTGTCCTAGCTGTAACCACCGTGACAGCCAAGTAGGAGGACGTATAAAATACTCCTCTCTGCCTTGATTCACAGCTCCCCGTCAGCCTGGCAGGAGCCGCTCTGCCCAATCAAGGTCACTTTCCTGGTGGTGTAAGAAAAGTTAAGTTAAAGTAAATCCCTTTAGATAACAAAACTGAAAGTGATTTTGGAGTTTGTATATTCAAAGGGTGAAGAGTTAACCAAGGTGTGTGTGTATGTGCGTGGCGGCTTGTCCCTAGTACTACTGCAAGGCTTGGGTGGCCATGACAACCTCCCTACGCTGTTGTCATGGTAACAACGTCCTTATGTCACGTAAACAGTGTAAGCATAAATTCCTTTTCTCTATTTTAAGTTTCGTCCTGCTGCAAAACTTCCTTTTGTAGATTAAAATGAACATGAATACTATCAATACTTTCTCTTGACTGCTATCTATCTATCTATCTATCTAATATGTTGCTATTAGCATGCTTTCTTCAATATTTCACTGACATTACGCAAGGCTGTACGAGTGTGAAGATATGGAGGTTTGGAGTGCCTGTTCTTAATATTGGCTTTTAAATTATACATTCCATACACTAACAGATGCTCGGGATATGCCTCTACAGCATTCCCTCCATCGTCAGCATATTTAAAATATATTTCACCCAATCATTCTTTCAGTTTGCTTCTTTATTAACGAATATTTTGTTCAGCTTATGTCGGGAAAATATAAAAAAGAAGTTGATCGGGATTGTGTATGTGACGTTTCAATTTAAATTCTTAAATTATCGTGTGAGATGTTTGGTCACAGACGTAAGTAACATCGGTGTAACAGTCGGGGCAGCGGCGAGGGTTCCCGGGCGTCTGTACCATAGTTGGGGGATGGCCTGCGAGGCTCCCCGACTTTACTCGTACCTGCGCAAATAAGTTCTCTTCATCACCCAAATCTTCATATACTTCACTCTTCCAAAATAATTTTTTTTTACTCCGATTGTATGTCGTGTGGTCGAGTAGTTTGTTGTTAACGGAGGGAACGTCTGTCCCCACAGATGTGGTGGTGCACCCTCTCAAGGCTTTCACTCACTACGCTGATCTCTCAGTCTCAGAATACTCCGAGGAGCCTCGTAGTCCAGCCCCTCCGGACTGCATGATGTCCCCCTCAAACTTCTCACTTGACACTAAGTCTCCCGCCCGTCACGCTGGGACCTTACCGCCACCCAAGGGCCCGCTACCAGAGGCTCCACCACCCGAGGACCCTCCCATGGTCAACCGCACACCTGATGAAGCTCCCACCTCCACGGTCCATGTCAGTCAAAAGCGGATATCTAAGAAAGCTCCGAAATACTCGAGTACTCTGCATGTGAGCCTGTCAACTCAAAGAGAAGCGTATGAACACACTACTGATAAAAGTCCTGCCTCCCGGCTTCAGCCTGTTTATGCGTCCGCACCTGAACTGCGTTTGGAAACCATCGAGGCAGCCGGCACCATTCCGTCTGATCAGGATAACTCCTCTCCGCATCTCACACAAACCAGCATCCTAAACGAGAGTAAGTCTGCTCCTAATTCCGTGCTGAACTCCTTAGTCGCTGAGAAGTGTGATGAGAGTGATGACGATGAGGAGTCCTTGAGCGTCACTACTGGACGGTTGAGTCTGTCTCTCAGTGCTGCCAGTATTAACGTTAAGTCGGAAGTCATTCAGACGGAGCAAGTAGTGGCCGTGGAGCATACACACGAGACAGAGATGGGAGGAAAAATGCGTGACGACCCCGAGGAGGAAAAGGAGGACAACACTTCAACATGCTATGAGGCAATAGAGGAGGAGACGGCAGCTGTGGAGGAGGGTGGCGGGCGGACCTCAGGTAATATGTGGTGTTGGTGGCGTCAACTCTTAGTGTCCTGAGGTGTTGTCCGCTCCTCCCCCACACTCCCACATCTGTCACAACCACGTCCGTTCATCATATTTATGACTTGCATGTTCCACTAACCGTATTCCCTTACCATCCTTGTTTGGCATTGTCTTCATTTCATTTCTTCTGTTGTACTTTAGCTGCTATTTCTCACTCGTAATGATTTTTTGTAGTTTGAGTTTCATTATATAGAAGTTTAAACTAATAGAATAAAATGCTGATTGAATCTCTTTTTTAACGACAGAATCAGAGGAGGAGGCGCCCGAAGAACCTAAGGAGCCAACCAGGGTGAGGGAAGTGGTACTGCTGCCCTTAGACGAACCAGGAATGGCCCAGACCCGCACTGGTCCCGTCACTGTCCAGAAGGCCTCCGTCATTGTCGGGAAAGCCATAGCTAAGGCCATGGCTAGGGAGACGTCAGTCCGGGAGTCTCTCAGTCGGTCAGTGACTCCTGAGGTACAGGATGCTCCCGTGGCCACACCGGAGCCTTCAGAGAGCGAGGAAGAGATCACTGTCCAAGGTGAGTTGGCGTGGAATTTTACCACCTGTAGATGACCAGATCCTCACCACCTCGATTATACAGAATATAGTATGAGGGTTTATTTTATTGTGAATTTTGATATTAGGATCAAAACCTCACCAATAAGCGATTGGTATTAATGTTAACTTCCACGAGTAGAATACGGGGCACCTCATCAGTTTTAATTTCCGAAGAGCTTTGAATTTCTAATGAAATGTCACAATTAGCCATTGCTTTTATAGTTATAGAAATACATAATTTAATTCAAAAATAAGAGAGTGCCCACCCACAGGCACGGCGTCCGACTCTGATGAAGACGACCACCTCCGTACCCTGGACACCATCCCTGAAGAAGGTACCACCACAACATTCTCTCACTCACTCTTTCCTTTATATGAATTATACCAATTGCATACTTTGGCTTCTACTTATCTAATAACAAACTACCGTATATGTGGTATCAGTCTTGTTTCCTTCGCCTCGGCCAGGGGCAAGACTAGAATATTTGATATAGCTTGTGAATGATTGCCACCCCATCTTCTTGTCGCTATATAACTTTGACGCCATTGATCGTGGCTGGTAGTATTCTAAACAATATTGATGTCGTGCGTGTCGCCATGGCTCATTTCAGAGGAGATCAGTGAAATGACAGAATCTGGTCGAGTCATATCCCGACCTGCATCAAAGAGTAAGTATCTTCTCGTCAGCTTGTGTGTCGCGTCATAACAGTGGTGTACTTCCTTGTCAGGGCTCTTCATGTATTCCATGTGATACAGTGATATCTATTACTCGTGTCATGAGTGTTGCTGTAATGTTCTTTACCTTAGTGTTTTGTTTTGTGTCGTGTGTGGTGTTTGTTATGTGTATCAGAACCAAGTGTTTAGGCTGTCAGTGTGTATTAGCATTACTACTTTGTGATAGAAGTGTGTAGAAGGCCTGTATAACATGCTGAATTTAGAAAAGTCTTGTGTTGCGTTCTTGTGCAAAACTGTTTTGTTACGTTTATTTCTATTTTGTTATTTGTATTTTGCTACAAAATTACCAACAGGAGAGTATCGTTCGTTTGCAATATATTAGGACTATATTAAATAACTCAAATAGTTTGTAATTAAGTATAAATATTAGTGAAATGTTTTGTAACCTTAGCTTAAGTGAAAAAAAAACTTACATTCCTGGCTAGTGAGAGGTCATAGCTGCAGGTGATTCACCACACAGGCTGCCTAGGGCGCTTCTTGCTTGTAGCAGCTTTCAGCACTCACAGCTTAAGCTAATCTTGACCTTTTTCTCACCATCTTCACTCAATTTCTCTTCTTCGTCTGGGTACATCTTCCCTGCTCTGGCTATGCACGCTCTCTCTTCTAGATCTGTTTCTTCCGTTCAACCCCACGGACGTGGTGCAACTTACCCCCGTGTCTCGCTTCTTGAAGGCTGTAGGTGTATCCAAGTCTGATGTCTCTAGTAAGGACCAGCCTGACAAGGGTATAACAGACATAGGTAAGGAAGTCACCGCAGGTGCACGCACTAGTGCTGGCGACCAAACATTAGCAGTGCTCCCACCAACGTACTACAACACCCTCCACACCTATTACAACGAAACGGACGGCACCAACGCCGCAGAGGAACAGCCGGTAAAGTTGACTCCTGACGACTATGAGACCATGTATGAAGTCAAACGAGAGCTGGACAGTCTACGAGACACCAGCGACGCCACACTTGATAAGATCAATGCCCTGGTCACCGACCTCCCCGAGGCTGACCGAGGGGACAATGGCGAAGATGAAATCTATTATGAAGAGGTGACTCTGAACTCTGCTGACGAAACCTCTAAGGACCAGAATGATGCTGAGAGCGAGTCTTCGACTGTTCCTACCTCACGCAGGAGGCGGCGGCGGCGGCGAAAGGGGCGTGGCTTAGGTGGCAACGCAGGTGGGGGTCGTGGCAGGAGGCATTATTGGGGGAGGGCAGCAGTGTGCTCCCTGCATGCTCTCTCAGACGGCATGATAACAGTATTTACACCTCAAGTCCTCAACCTTCGTCCATATGTCTTTATCACTATGTATTAATGCCTCAATAAAACAGCAGTTGAAGCTTTACTGGAATGTTATTAGTAGCTTCTTAACATACAGTATATTGTACGATTATTTTTAAATTTCCCTTTATTAATTTTTTATGAGATATGCTAGATTTTTCTTCAGGCTTTAGATAAACGCCCACCACTAAGCACCTTTAAGTGCATGATCTCTAGCTAACTCAAGACTCGCCTGCAGATTATATATTATGGCAATGATTGATATCATCTGTGAAGTTACAGCTCCGACACTAACACCACCACTTAACCCGATGGCTTTTTATTTAGGGGCATCTAGCAGAGCTGATGTGAGCGACACGTCCATCGCCAGTTCATCCCCAGTCCCAGCCTCCTCAGCAGCGCCCTCGCCAGTCGCACCGTCACCAACACCATCATCACCAGCACCAACAGTACCAACTCCGTCACCAGTGCCAACAGTACCAACTCCATCACCAGCACCAACAGTACCAACTCCATCACCAGTGCCAACAGTACCAGCTCCATCACCAGTGCCCCCACCAACACCTTCACCAGTACCAGCTCCTCCCGAGGCTGTACAACCACAACCATCCCAAGAAGACGAGGAAATGGTGACGACAGTAACCATAAAGAGAGCTGGTAGGAGATCCAGGCCATCAGACAATAAACCTTATCCCGTCATAGAAGTAGCGTCTTCACTTCCACAAACCAAGGAAGACACCACAAGCAGTCCAGTGAAGCCAGAGTCTGTGGCAAGCACTTCAAATCGACAAAGGACGAGAAACACTGCCAACGAGGACACAAAGAGCAGCACCCCTAACACCCAGACCACCTCCCCCTCTACCTCCACCCCTGCTGCTCCCTCCACCACCAGTGCTTCGCCAGCGAGGAGAACGAGGAAAACCTCACTACCCGAGTCATCCGGGGAGTCTGAGGACGAGGAAGGCGGGGTGAGGCTTCATAGGGTGAGCGTGGAGGATCTTCCAAAGATCCCTCATCTCTTGGTACAGGTAACTTGGCTTTAATGCTTCTCTTTGCCCCTCCCTCAGCTAACAACAGACAAGGGGGACGATAATGCTCGACACTAGACTTCTCGTAGACTCTTTCTGTCGTAAACTTGTTGTGAGCAAAATCGATCCCTTGTCTAGTAAATGCATTTTGATGATGCATGTAACCTCATCTTAAAATTTACTTGATTATAGTCATAAGTGGTGTTAGTGGTCGATCCTAACTCTAGTATTGCATATTGCTATGATGTAAACCATTTCTTTTATCTTAATGACAATTTGTTTCTTCAACATACTGTATGTAATTTTCTTCCAGTACTTTCACTCAACTCAAGTTCTTAATATATTAAAACATAATACAGTAGTTAGTCTCTGCTTTGGAGGGAGTGCCGACTATATCTAACATATGGAAAGTTTTTCAAAAGAGTTGCTGCAGTACACTCCCACTGTCACCACGAAGATGAAACTTTTATCAGTATTTAGGTTATTGTCTTGACCCTACAGTCGGATCCTTAAGAACTTGAATAGATCATGGGAAAGAGTTCAGTTGTTTCTTGTTATTAGTTGAACATTGTGATAAGTTCTCAAAGTTTCACAGTAGTTTGAGTTATTGATCAGAGCTTCTTGTTGAGAACAAAACTTTATTTTTGTTTCTAGTTCATAGCTGAAATTAAGTTAGCTGTGCTGTCTTAATATCTTGTGTCCAGCTGGTTTAGTTTATAACTGAAAAAAGGGACACATTGATAAGTGAACCATTACGTTTTAATTTAGAAGTGTCTGTGTCTGCCTGTTCTTGGTAATGGCCCCCCGTGCGGCATTCCATAGAGGGTAAGTACATGATAAAGTCCTGTACTGTGTAGCATCCCTCTGAAACTCTTGTGTGTGACCTGACCTGATCTGTACCTGAACCTGTAGTCTAGTTGACCTAGCAGTCTTTTATTTTGCGTGTGTGCTATTGTTTGTACTTCTTATTTTCTGTGCGATTATCTAACCACTCCCATCAAATGGTCTACAACACTTAAAGGTGAAATTGTCTTTCATTTGATTTGTCTTAAAACTTTATCAATAGTTTTTAACCAGAAAGAAACTTGAAAAGCTTGAAAAGTGTCCCCAATATTCCTTATATAACAGAACTACATGTTGACTGTACTTGTCATTTGCTGGAAAATTAATATTTTGGTTCTTTCTCTTGAGTGCATTAGTAAAGGTTTTGGCCTGTGGTGGGTTTCAGCCACCCATATGACTTTTTTAATCAAGGTGGTTGTTAGGAGTCTAAAAAGTCATCAAAAAGTTTAATGGGTGAATAAAAAAATAAAAGATGAGAATTATACTTTTTTATTGAAGTGAATACAAATAGAGAGAAATAATTATTTTACTGCTAGAGAATCACAGTTATATAACAGAAACATGACTTGACTCTGTTACAACAGCTAACACGGAGACATGCATGCTCACCACTCACAGGGAGCTTATAGGTGTGAATATCAACACTGAGGTTGTGTGTATGTATTTATATGTATGCCTTCACCACACGAGTGGGAGTAGATGACCTACTGGACAGAAGACAAGTCCCATAGTTACCAGTGCCTGTTCGATCATCAAGGAATATTTTGATCCTACTGTGAAAATTATTTTAAAACGTGATAGATATTTTGTTGGAGGTGTCTTGTCGTGCGTGTTTACTATGGGAGTTCCTGCCACAGATCGAGGGTTTGAAGGCGCGCAAGAACAAGAAGGATCCGGATTACCAAGAGATGCGGGAGCTGAAGGAACAGATCCAGATGATGAGGAAGGAGCTGGAGGCCCGCATGGACGACGACGACGACGAAGATAGACCGGAGACACCTGATACTCCAAAAGAGGAGCAGGAGCCCACAAGCCCCGACATCATGCTGCAAGAGCCACAGGAGAAGCCCAAAAGCCGCGAATATGAACAACTCCAGTTCGACGTAAGTTGGGTGAATCTCACATTTCTGACTGACGTGTTCAGGCGTCTTCGCGATGGAGTATCAATTTTAAGTCTCTGGAGAGTCTTTTCCTCTGTGTTTCAACAGTGACTTTCTAACCTTGTTTCTTTCTGTCACATCTTATACATATGATCAAAGAAGGACGTTTTATTACCTTTCAAGAGTGATTTCTTGAATATATATTCTCCAATATGCTCGCTGCAGAGGACGGTACGGCGGCTGCTGGCGGAGGGTCGGGCAGGGAGCTACGAGAAGGCGGAACTGGCGGCACAGCTGCTCACCTTCAGTTTCGACGAGACAGACTCTCTTCTGGCGGCCGAGGAGTGTTCTTCCATCTACACAGCTATCCAGTTCCTGCAACAAGAGTGTGAGCTGTGTGCCGAGAAGCACCCAATGAGGAGGGTGAGGTCTTCTGTTTTATCCATTAGCTCTTAGTATAGCTGTTAGAATAAACCTTGATATTAATCCCGGTGTTCATAACATGTATGTAGACGTTTGCGTTCCTTGGTACAGATGGTGTCAATGCTGCAGTGTATTCACCGCTGCTGCAGTGACTGTGCCAAGACCTACTTCACCTTCCAGATCAAGACCAAGAACCTACGCGAGGTCCGCTGCCCGTTTTGTAACGAGCCCGAACTTGACGCTAATGAGGTACAGTACTCTTACCTATCACCTCACATGGCTCATTTATCTTTAAGTTATTCTTTAGCACATTTGTTTTTTTCGCACAGTTTTTCATGTTTAAACTACAGTATACTGTATATATACCTCTGTTTTTGGTAGCTTTCAGTGTTGCATAAGCTAACTTGGGAAGTGGAGAGGTCTCAGTCAGCAATGGATTGATGATGATTGAATATTTACAGTATACAGTACTGCATTTCCATGTATACAATATGATGATCCTCGGCATTTTATTAGACAATGATAATAATAGATGTTCACCTGGCAGGAGATAGCCAACGAGTACCTGAACAACATGGATATCTTGCTGAAGAACATCCTGGACGCTGAGACCCACGAGCTATTCCAGAGGAAACTGCGGGACTGGACGCTCATGAAGGATCCCAACTTCCGCTGGTGTAACAAGGTCAGACGCACCCTCACACCTCCTCACCCCGAGCGGAGTTATTAGTTATATTATTACAGATTACTGTATCTGTTATTATTATTCGTGTTGTTATTAATAATACAATCATTATAATCAGTATTTTAATCATTATTATTAAGGGAATTGGTAGCAGGAGAATAACTAATAACATGAGAATAATTTTATTAATCTTATTATATCACATTCATATTAGTAGTGGGTGTAGCACTAGTACATTAAGTAGTAATAATAAGTGGATCTTTTCCTTGGCTCGGCCTGAATCACATTAACCCTGTTCTTGCGTCCCCCAGTGCTCGTCTGGCTTCATCGCCAACGCACGAGCGAGGAAGCTGATCTGTCCAGACTGCAAAGATGTGACGTGTGCCCACTGTCGTGCCCCTGTGAGTGTACCAGTGAGAAAGAGATTGTAGAGCCAGAAATAAGTCTTTAATTTTTTTTTATCAAATTGATATACAGTAATGAAATTAATACTTTAACTCAGTTTTTACCGTTATAATATACATTTAATTGATGCTATAGATTAATTACTTTAATTTGTACTTTTTCGTTTATTAATTAATTTTAATGGTTTATTCATGGTGTCAGTGGGAAGCTGCTCACGAGGGCATATCTTGTGAGGCGTTCACTCGTTGGAAGACGGACAATGACATGGAGGTGGCGGTTCAGGGCGTGGCCAAACACCTCGCTGAGTGTGGCATTACCTGCCCCAAGTGCAAGTCAGTACCTGCCCATATTTGTCTAATATAGTTAAACATTACTATTCATATACTAGAACACACACACACACATACACATAATTTAATGTAATTTTTATTTTGACATGACACGACAGCAGGTCATAACTTCCCAGTAGCAGAAAGTATTTGATAATAATAATTCAGTCATCTTACACATGGAGTTTTGAGGAGTACTGTAATCCCAAACGCATAAAAGTTTTATACTTGTGCTCTTTCTTTGTGGTAAGTTTCACCAGATCGGATGTTTAATGTAATTGTCTCCTCAGTATCAAGTATATCCTTTCTTCAAAAACTCATATTAATTTTGGGTGTGGTAATATGTTATTTCACAAAGCCACATTAAAGTTGAACATGTTAATACTGTACATCTCACAAATTTATATTTATTTGAACATGTTGCCCCTACAGATTTACGTACTCCCTAGCTAAAGGTGGCTGTATGCACTTCACCTGTACTCAGTGTAAATTTGAGTTCTGCTCCGGGTGCAGCCAACCATTCCGTCAGGGCTCCAGGTAAGCCCATACAGGAGTAACCCAGTCACCGGGTTAAAAAAGGAGTAGAGATTTAGCTAAATACGAAGAGAATCGAGCAATGGTCAAATGAATTATGAAGATCTTAAACCCTTTGTGTCAGTTCTTGCCAAAAATTAAGCAAAAACTTATATTCAATTGAGCTGCTAGTTATGTTGATGGATTTGTGGTTACATTCAGTGAGTAATAGTGAGTCTCCCATATGGACTTTGTAATGAATAACTATCACCGAGTAACAGTTAATTCTGTATTTCCCAGATATGTTATGTATGTAGTGAGTCACAACCTGTGCATTTGTGGTTACAGGTGTTCGGTGGGCCCTTACTGCGAGCGGCTGGGTCTCCACGCCCACCACCCGAGGAACTGCCTCTTCTACCTTAGGGACAAGGAACCACAGCAGCTACAGAACTTGCTCAAGGTCAGTGTACACGTCACCAACTTAGTTTTAAACTTTTTTGAGCTGATATAAAACAGTTTTCACATTGTTTCTTATTTCTGCTTCAAGGTAGAACAACTTCCACTAGTCCTGCCATTTTTGTTGTTAGAAAGATTAATTTTCACACGTCACTCTTGTTATAAGCGAAAACAGTGTTCATGGTCGTACTGGTTTGGTTTCAAGTTGTATAAACTCATAATTTCATAATACAAGTACTGTATACAAAATTAAGATTGCCAATACCCTTTTTTGTCAGAAAGTGTTATAGCGCCATCGTCAACACCTTAGTGCAGAAGGCCTTGTACCTCTAATTTCCACTCATTTTTCTGGAGGTACAGTATTGTATCATTAACTTCATTTTATCCAGCAGGAGGTCTTGTACATCAGACAAAGATCTTTCTTATCCTACAATATTTCCTGTTCCTCTAAATCTTATCCTGCAGGAGACCTTGTACCTCACAACTCCTTCTTACTCTACAGGACGCTGGGGTGAGCTTCGATACAGAGCCCCAAGGTGGACCGCAGCAGGATCCCCCGCCAGGAGGGACGCGACAGCTGTGTCAAGTACAGGAGCAGAAGGAGTTGCCTGATGGCCTTAAAGATGACATCTGTGGTCGTGTCGTACCTTCAGGATACGCCGGACTCTGCAGGTAGGACTCTTACATATCTTGAGTTCACATTTCGTGCTAATAGTCATACATTATTCACCCTTGTAGTTATACCTATCATCCTCATGAATATACCTCTCATCTTTGCAGGTATACACCTCAACCTAAGAGGTCTTCAACTTACTCTAACCGTTATTTTCGCCTTTGCAAGCATAACTCTAATCCTTACCTATACACTACTTTATACCTGTCACTTTAACAGGTGCTGTAATTGAATCCTAACAAGCATAACCCATACCCTTACAGATACAGTACATCCTTTACTCTTACGGACATAACTCAGTCACCTTACCAGAAGCAAGTATGAGTCACTGGGACAGTTCTGCAGTAGTGTAAATATATATGAATGACTGACGTTTTTCATGGTCAGTGTCACAATCACAGTAGCCAAGTCACGTATAGTGTGTGTGTGTGTGTGTGTGTGTGTGTGTGTGTGTGTGTTTCAAGATATCAGTGACAATCTTATTCCTGGTCGTGTTCCTTGTCACATCAGCCATACTGGGGGTTTTGTTTTGTCTTATGCTAAACGTCATGACGCCTGAGAATTCACTGTCAGAGCTGGTATTGACAGTGCTTGTCTATACACACTCAAAGACAAGTATAGTGACAATATTTATTCACCTACAGAAACATGATACTGGTAGGAGTTATGAGTACTGTACCTGTAAGTTTAGAAACCATATTAGGGTTGGTGGTACAGTAGTTAAAAGACCACAGTGGAGTTACAGTTCTTAATAAAAAAAAATACAATATACTGTACTGAAGATGACTGACTGTACTTACAAACTTACATACTATACTGAGGGATAAGAGTATAGTACTTATGAACTGTCATACTATACAGGGAGTGACAGTACGTACTCATAATCTTAGGCACTAGAATAACTATGTTGGTCACCATTTGCAATAACATTAATTGTTGTTCATATTTCAGTAAAACAGCTGTTAAATTGACAACACAAACATTCACAGACCTAATTTAATGATCATCATTGGCTGAAATATATTTTTCTTTTCGTTCTTGTTAGTCTCTCTCCCGCTATGGTGTAGAGTGGCTGAAATAAAGAGCAAACACACACACACACACACACACACACACACACACACACACACACACTTCCCCATCATTTACAGTGACTCATTCTCGCTAACTGCAGTAACAGAGGCGGTTCGTTATGGCGCCTCCCATCCACAGCACAATTCCAAGATATTATTCTGGTTTATCCCTGCCGTATAAGCGAGCATTTCTCTTGTAACACTATTTTTTTTTCTAGTGCCGTGTACTGAAGAACCTAAACAATACTGCAAAATCATTTTAGTCAGATTCGTTACTTGGAGATAAGTTTGTCTCTAAGGCGGAAAGAGAGTTTTAGAATTATCTATGATTGTTAAACAGATGTTATTTTTAATGTAACTTACAACTGATATAACATCTAACTTTTAGGAAGTAGTCTGTGCTAACGTTAACCTCCCAGCTACCCTAACTCAGAAGACCAAGCTTCCTTAACAACTCTGGGAGAACAAAAATTTTTGTGTATTTATGTTGCCCAAAGATTATTGTCACGTATGTAAATAGTTCACAAGAAAAACTGACATTAGCAGGAGGACTCAAGACTGTGTTGCTGAACCTCCTCAGTCTCGAGTTACGATCTTGGTCTCATAATAGAAGCGTCCACTGCATGTTTAAGTTATAATTCTATTAGGTTGGATAATACATAACAGTAGCACCTGAAATAGTTTGTATGAAGGTAAAATAGCCCAGAATGACTTCATTAGATTTTTTTAAGATTAATATTTTGATTTAAGGAAGCCAATAGAGAGAGAACACAGTTGGCTATATTTTTGTCAACAGGCAACCTCAACTACCTTATTGTCAGATTAAGGAGAGTTTTAAAGATGGTAATTATGATAGAAAGGGCTGCTAGAGATCACCAATTCGCTGGTAAATTTGTCAAAATTTGGATATTTGGTAAAGCAGTTACACTATATGTTTTTATATAATATTATAATGCTCATTAAGAATTAAGTACCATTTTTATTTTATTATATCTGCATAGTTGGTTAAGTTCTTTCACTGATACTTTTATATTAGTCAAAATTAGTGTTGAGGTCTAATGTTGGCAGAGAACTCAGTACTTGGTGAAACTTACTTCACTAAGGCCATAACTCGTACTTTATTGTGTGTCAAGACTATTCACTAACGCCATATGAAATTAACCACACCACTTCCCGTCCAACATGGGAATAACGAATAGAAAGTTGAAAGATCTGTCAACTTTCCCTTTACCTTCACAACATCTTTTGTCATTCCCCTGGTGAGCTTCCTCAGAGTCTTAGATTTCGAGTTTCCAGATACCCCAGAGTGTGGATCTCACCCTGAGTGTTCCGCTGACTTCACTGGACTGGTATTAATTGGTTCTCCCAGTGCACCAAATTGTGCTGGGAGAACCAGCCAACTCCTTTCCCAGATTGGAAAACCCTCGTGTGTATGTTATAGGTTGGGTTTTTGTGAAGAAGGAATGCTTGGTTAATAGCAAAGTCAAGTTCTATTTATCCTCACTGCTACAGGACTTGGAATTTTGCGAACAAATGATTAATGCGCTCTAAGACCAACTTCCTTCTTTACAGAAACCACTACCTTGACTATTTGGGTCGGTTGTGTTATAAAAATAAAATAGACCCGCTGCCCCTGATGCAAGAGGATGATTTGAGGTTAGTATTACGTCGGGAGGACATGGAGATTCCCAAGCGGCGACGTTGGGAATCTGACGAGTACTTCCGCAAGAGGCTCTCCAAGGTAACAGTCCTTTAATTCGTCATTTTCTCTCTTGTTTTTCTGGCAAACCTCTCCATTATCTCACTCCAGGTTACACTACACGGAATACTTGGTGGAGAAGATCAATACGCACAAGCTTGACCCTGTCAGCATCTTTGACGAGGCAGACTTGCGAGTCTGTCTCAGGAGGAACGGCAAGACCGTCCCCATCAGGCGCTGGGAGTCCGAAAAGTTGTACAGGGATAAGCTAATCAAGGTGTCAACTCCAGCCTTCTCCTCCTCCAGCCTCTGTTCTTCAGCATGCACCTTTAATTACTTGAGTTCCTAATGCTTGCTTGTAGCTTTTAGTAGACCTAGGAAGTACTGTAGTTATTGTTTGTAATATAAAAGGATGATTTTCTTCTAATCTTTTAAGTTTGCAGTTACTGTTTTACTGTTGTACAATATATGTAGCCTTAATGCACCTTATAAACTGTCAACATAACTACATTACATAGAAATGGGTTTTTTTTTTCAACAGTACAGTATACTAAGTAGATGTAGCGAAAAGTGGGAAGATAAAAGGCCCATTTAAGTTCATCTTGGAGTTGGTAATACTGTACTGTACTTGCAACCTCTGCTAGCTCATGTTGATACCCTATCTTTAATATGTCATTGACAACCATTCATTAGAGTCTTAAGAAATATAGTTTATAACTACGACTGAGAGTTCTTGCAGACCAACATTTCCTGCTAGCTTGTACGTGGTTACAATAATTTATCATTGACATTAGAGATATTCAACATGCCTAACACTTCTACCGGGGTTTGAGTTCCTTACTTCTCAGATATTAGTCACGTGAACCTCTGGTAGAGCTGTGTGCATGAACTGACTGATGGTTATAATCATATCTTTAGCCGTACCACTGTTTTTACATACATTATTTTGTCTGTAACGATAGATTCTATGTACAGTATATGATAAGAGTATGTAGTATTGCTTGCATTAGATTATCTCTAAACTTTGTAATGTAATAACTGCATGGATAGATGATTTAGCTGCCGCCGGCTATTACGAGAACTCTGTCCTCTGTAGTATCATATAAAATGTATAAAATGATGATAATGGCATTATTAATAACAAAATATCGTAACTATATTGATACTAACGGTAATAATAATAATAATAATAATAATAATAATAGTAATAATAATAATAATAATAATACAGTAATAATAATAAAATAATAATTCTAGGATTTGCTGTCATTATCAATGTAAACTATCGAACATTTGAGTAACATCTTCAGTCTACTATTTTATATTATTTCCTCAACTAAACAATGATAACACTTTCACGAGCAGATGCGTTACTTGGTGCCTGGAATATGCCTTAAGATATTTATCTGATGAAAAGTGAAAGCGGTTCTCATAGGACTGACTGCCCGTTCGGGTGTGGATACAGCACACTGTAAGGTATACTAAGCTTTCGGTATACAGGGAGGCAGCATGGCCGGTATTGCACTCAACCCCATTCACTTCCCCAAGTTGTAATCTTAAGTAGCCATTTACAGCTGGGTGAACTGAGAGTGCCCAGGGATCGAACAAAGACCCATGGAACAGGAAGCGAGCGCTGTTATCCACTCGATCGCCGCACTCCAATATTTATCTGAAGCATTTTTCTAAAACCTTGCATCATTGTTATGATGCTGTGAATTAAACTATTGAGAAATTTAAATTACCTCAAACAATACAGTGCTTTGTTTGACGATGGCAAACTCCAGTAATAAGATGTAAAATGCTATCTTTGGTATGACTTAGTACTCGGGTCTTATGGGATATATGTAACTTCAAGCTTTTGTCAGTATTGAAAGTGTAAATCCGAGAATATTAAAGTGATATCTTCCCCTCCAATGTCAGAATAGAAAATTATTATAACGTAGAGAGTTTGATGTGAGTGGAAATTCGGATAGTTCCTAATGAAGACATTCATGCCCTTAGCCATGTACAGTTAAGGCAAGTTCCACTGATTATTTTTTTTCTATACGTTATATTCACCTTCACAAACTATATTTAGATATGAAAGTTCAACTGCAGATTTAGGAATGATGTACAGCACCAATACTGGAATGCCTAAGTTGTGACAATATTATTTAGTTGTGTCTTAACATAGATAGGAATGGAAATGTATTGATGTATAGAAACAAGTTATAGGCTGTATCTCAGTTGTTGTAGCATAGTATTTGTACTGGCAAGTTGCATGACGAGAGTGTACCGGCCAGATCTTAAGTACAGTAAGTGACACTACAGTTATAGCTTGATGATGTAAATAATATTTATCGTATTTTCAGCCAACCTCAGGTGATAAGAATCGTTCTTATTGTGTCCCAACAGCTGATTAAGGAGCACCTTCCCCTGGGTAACCTCGACTAGTGCTGTAGGATCTTCGACGTTAAGAAGTATCCATACAGGACGCGCCGCCCACTCGTCTGTGATGTCTCCCACACCAACCGCACTACACTCCGTCCTTCGTCGGTATTGCCAAACCCAGCCGTGGGACCCAGCAACCTTGTGATACCAACAGTGGTAACCACCCGCATCGTAACGCCCACGTCCCACCAGAACCCAAGACGCCCCTCCTTCACCACAGCCATGTAACTTATTTACCTATGAAGACAAGTCTGATAGTGGTGGTTTCAACCTTACTGCAACAGCCTCGACGCTCAACCCAACCCACCAATTATATAACTTCTAATCTTGTTTCACCTTCGCTATTACAGTTCATTGTTAATTATTCTTGTTGTTTACTATTGCTGTAACTTTAATGGAAAAGATGAATATCCTTATGTCATCATGAAGTTGCTGTATATTTTAGCAAGGTCAAGTGTACCGCCTTCGTTGCCACTAACCCCCCAGATGTATGTTGTAGCAAGATTGTGTCGTCATAGGTCTGATGTTGAAGAATTCGTGAATGTAATTCTAAATTACACAGTTTATGAAATATATTCGATATATATATATATATACAGTATATATATATATATATATATATATATATATATATATATATATATATATATATATATATATATATATATATATATATATACACACACACACACGAGCTTTTTTTTTTTTTAGATAAAATGACACTAATTGGAAGGCGGCAAACGGTCACTCAAACGCTCGAGCTAAATGAGACGAATGAGAAAAATATATTGAAATTGTAGTGTACTAAAAAATATTGCTGACTCATGCTGTTTGTTTTAGACTGTGGTGAAGCAGTTCTGTCACAGTGATGAAAGTAAGGGTTGATCAATACTTCCCCCAGTGTGCTTCTTCCCGGTACCTCCCAAGTGTGTGTGTGTGTGTATCAAATAATGCAAAACCAACTCTAGTAGAGCCATAAGTGTGTATCTTTCGAGTCAAAATATGTATATGAGATGAGTTGAACCGCGTTAGTGCGTGACTGAAATCGAAACCTTCCGTCTTTTCCTAAAGTTACCTGGAGAGCTGTGGATAGGTCGTGCCCTGGAAGGTCGACTGGGCCCCTTCAAGTATCCTCGTTCCATCTCCGGCCACCATGAATGGTTTTAACCCTTGCAGCGAAGCATTCAGACTAGGCTGTGTCGTCCTCATAAGCAAGTCTGTACATTCTTACATCTGTCACATAAGGTTTATTATATACGTATTCATTTCATGTTTATCTTTCCCGTATTTACTTTGTGAGATAATTCACCACTTCTTTAATAACCCTGTATCCAAAGATTGCTATGTGGCTTCCTTGTGATTATTTATAGAGTTTTATTATGACAGATGTATGTTAGTGATTTATTTTTCACCCTCCAGACATCCACACGACATCCTCCCTGCCATCACAGCACACCACTCCCTCCCTGCCGTTACGCCAGAGCCTTCCTCCCACCACACTACAGATTCTTTCTCTGCCATCACACAGCAAACCTTCTGTCCTACCACACCATACCCTTTCCCATCAACACACTATGTCCACCTCTTGCTCCTAATATGTTTACATAATACATCAAATTCATAATTTCTTTGGTTTTATACCATTCATATACGCTCTATCAGACAATAATAAATTTAAACACAGTGCCCTTTTTGTCTTCCTGTGAAAGACAAAAAATTAAAAATGTACCAGCAGAGTGACCATCATCCAGGACCTCTCGTATTGCCGTCATCTTAATTCTAATTCTATGAAATTCTCTTCCAATTTCATCTCTCGTTGTCTTGAATAATAATACATACACTGAAGAGCCAAGTTACCTCTTATGAGTTTTTGGACGTTAAGTTATCTCTTATAAAACATTTGTTTCACGCATGTGAGGCTCCATACACTGGACAAGGATTCTCAATGGTTCTTACGTTTCCATTCGTATTGGTTTTTGTGAGAACACATCTAAATGACTCACTTGGTTCATAATATAATGTTCGTATCAAAAAGAATGTTGAGTTTGTGACGAGGCTCTACTATAATAAGTGGGTGATTCTTGTTCCCAGCTTAAGAGAAAACAAACAAGATGCGAAACTGAGAATTCATGTCCAGTCGCTCATGTGTTGTTTAGTGGCCCGCTGGTGCCCCGTGACGCTCACGCCGTTCCCCGTCATATTACTAATCCGCCGCTTATATCTCAACTCTCATCTGTGATGTTTGTCATGTATACACAGACTTTGGGACTAATAAATATATTATACCATGTAAATACGCATCAGATGTGTCATTTAACCTCGGTTACTGGTTGGTTGGTTGGTCAATGAATTTGTGAAAATGAGGCATAAATGGAGTATTAATTTTGGCTTATGCGTAGATGTGAAAGGCAAATGTCATTTTAAAATCTTTACGTCTAAATATATTGAAACAATCTCCATAACAGCTGTACAAGAAAGCGAGTGCTGTATAAGTGAATTGCAGTCGGGTAAGTCTCTACGGAGGATATCTGCCATGTTTCATTAGTATTGACAGCCATGTTTTATTGTCTAGTCTTTCAGAACGAATTGTACAATGAAAGACAAAAGTCGTGTCGTGAAATTTGGTGAAAACATATGCCGAAGGGCTAAACTTTTGGTGCGCTCCGCCTTGTGGTAGGAGGCTCTCATAATGTTTCACGAGTTATATTTAATCTTCGGACAAACTTGCGACACATCTCTTGTCCTTGATTGTACCTTTGTGTTTATACTTTTACTAAGTCACTACAATGAAGGAACACCAACCGTTGTCATCCATGAAGGTGACCACATTAGAGCTCAGGTTATTAAAGGTTAGGTTAGATTCTCAAAGGTTCGTGTGATGAATAGCACACAAAACTGAAGATGTACGAATAAACACGACTGGTTTGACTTAAGCAAAAGCAAGGAATATATCCAAAACTAGTACCAAATTTACACTGAGACCTTAAGTAGATATCATCACACAGCTACAGTTAGAGAACAAAGCATAAAGAACCTTCGGTTATGTTCTCTTATGCTAATTCTGTCTTGCTATGTGAACATGGCTTACTTTTAAACAATAAATTTGTGTCTTAAATTTTAGGTTAACTGGTCAATTGTATTCTTTCATTTTGGGTTACAAGAACTACTCATGACACGAACCATTGAAAATATGACCTAACCTAACCTTTGAGACTCTAGAGTCTGGAGCCTTGAAGTTACGATCTTCACCAAATCTTTACCAGATATCACAGACAAAACTCCCCAATCATCGAAACCTAAAGAATCCTCAACTATTGTTGTTTATCAGAAAAAAATTTCTCTCTCGAAAAAAATCGACCCTCCAGGTGAGATAGTGCTCTAGATTTTACTCAGTGCGTTAACTCTCAAACACACCACTAGACACAAGGTTCCATTAAACACCAATTTTAACAACACTGCATAATGGAATACAGTACGTACAAGACAACCAGTATTGAACATGCTTACAGCGGTTTGTACCATCATACCTGCATAAGTACTGTTCCGTGAACAATTTTTCGGATATAAATAACTAGTGCCATGGTCTTATTCCCCGGGGTCAGATCAAGTAGGTGCCCAGCATGTTGATGACCAGGACAAATGACTCAGTTTCGACGTGGATGTAATTGTGTGTGGCTGATGTGATTAGTTTGGTTGTTGTGATATACGTGTTAATTGTTGTGGTTGTGTCGTTTTGTGGAATTTCGATTTATTTTCTATCACTCATCCATCCATCATCCCCATTGCTAATCCACTGCATCATCTCCATCACTCATCCACTCATCATCTACATCAGTCATCCATTCATCATATTCATCAGTCACCCATTCATCATCTCCATCACAACATCCATCAGTCATTTTCACCATTCATCCATCCAACATCTCCACCACTCACCCATTTATCATATCCATAAATCATCCATCCATAATCCCCATCACTCATTCATTCATCATCTCCAACACTCATCCATTCATCATCTTCACTCATCCATTCATCATCTTCACTCATCCATCTATCATCTCCATCACTCATCCATTCATCATCTCCATGTGGATGACATAGGGCGGCGAAACAACCTCAGGATTGCCGGAATCCCTGAAGATATCCACGAGAGCTGGGAGTCATCCCAACGCAAAATTTCACGCCTGCTGAATGAACATTTTAAACTTCCTGAAGTAAAGTTTGACTGTGCTCAACGCGTCGGGAAACCCAACTCCTTCCGCCCCCGCGACATCATAGCAAAATTCTCATCCTCTTCTGACCGTGACAAAGGATTTTATCAACGCAGTAAACTGAAAGGCACCACTATCTTCGTCAACGAGGATCTCTGCCCAGGTACGACTAAAGCCCGTCTAGCAAATGGACCTGTTTAAAGAAGCCAGGAAACAAGGGAAACACGTGACGTTCAGTCATAAAACCCTTGTTGTGAGGGATTGGGCAAGTGGACACCCGCCCACTCACCCACCCGCTGTACAACCCCCCCTAGTCCCTCGAGAATCCCCTCCCCCCTGAGGGGGAACCAGTCACTGTCGCTATCACCTGAGGAGTTTTCCCCCCTGCCGGCCATCTCGAGTACTACACGTCTACCCTCTGTGGTGGAAACCAGCAACCCTCAAAACCGAGTGACAGGAGCACCTCCCACTCTATCTGGGAATCACCCTCAACAGTACCGGTCATCCTAATTCTGTTGGTTGTAGCACTTGTGAGTACGTTACCCCCCCCCCCCCCCCTCCACTATTATAATTTTCACATATCTTCCTTTTTCACACCCCAGTGACCCTGAGTTTTAACTGTTCCTTAATCATTATCAATGTTCCCACAATGATGATGCTAGTGTCATTCCCTTAGACACAATACTCCCTCATATTGATCCTGATGTCTTTCTACAAAACTCACTGGTTACATCAACCCTAAATGTAACTATTACTTTCCTGACTCTCCCGAGTTTAGTTCTAGTCTCCTACTACCTCATTCCTTCTCCTTGATTAGCCATAACATCAGCAGTATTCCCCTTCATCTAGATACCTTTTTAGATCAATGTTTATCTCTATTGCCCACAAATTTGATGTACTTGGGTTCTGTGAGACCAAACTCACTAACGATATTGACCATTTGTATAACATTCCTAATTATAATAGACACTGCATCAACACGTCACGCCACAGTGGTGGTGTCGCCCTATATGTTGATATCAAGTATAACACTGATGTAAGAGATGATTTAAAGGTTCAGGAGGAGTACATGGAGAGTGTTTTCATTGAATTACGCAACGACACACGAAATATCCTAGTAGGAGTAATCTTCAGAAGACCCCACACTAATGTAAGGAATTTTCTTGATAAATTTTCGGAACTTATCACTATCATAAGTTCAGAGAGGAAACATTGCTACATTACAGGAGATTTCAACCTTGATCTATTAAAATCAGAAACCGACACCTCAGTATTAGACCTTCTTGCTAACTGTCATTCTAAACTCTTCTTCAACACTATAACCAAACCCACTAGAGTAACTGCCGCCTCTGCCACTGTGATAGATCATATCTGGACTAACAACACTCCTAACAATCTTGCAAGTGGAATTATTTATAACAATATCTCAGATCACTTCCCAGTTTTTGCCATGTATAAAACAGCCACAAGACCTGAAAGGTCTAGTAGTGTCTCAATCCAATACAGAGACTATTTTCTTTTATTGGTATTGATGCATAGTATGTAATTTTCACTTTTGTTTTTCATTGCCTTCTTTCTCCTTTTTATTCGTTGTTTTTCTTCATTTCTTGTCTTTCCTCTTACACCTTTACTCTCCCTCGCGACTCGCACATTAACTTTCACACCATATTATCAGTGTTTCTATCACCGTGTTCAACTACAGCACTATCACTTCCTCTCTCTATCATTGGCTTCTGTTCCCACCACCTCCTCGCCTCTCTCAACCACAAGTGTCGCGAAGAACTTTTTCAATATTACCGGAAGTGTGATATATACAAACACACTGTTCTTTTATTTTAACGAATATGAGTAGGTATGAGTTTATTCGAGTAAAACATTACCCAACCATGTTATTTTTGTGATGGTAAACACACAATAGGTAGGGCGTGTCTGCTCACTATTATGAATGAGAAGTGAGGTTCATTCGTAAACACTGTACATTGTTCTACAAGGTTGACAATAGTACACCCATTATTATTTAGAAGAGTATCTGTCGTCTCATTATAATCATTTTTGTCAAGATTCATAATAAGTATAGTTAATTATGTTGAGAAGTAACCTTGGCTTGAAACAATGGGAGTCAGGATAACTTATTTAATTGGATTATCACCTAAAGGTACGTCGCCACTTGGGTTGCCGCTGATTGGCCAAGAAACGGGAGTAGGAGGAGCACAGGGATTGGGTCGCGCGGATAAACTGCTGCTGTTGATTATACAAATATTTGTACCTCTAGAACATTGAAATCGAATCGTAATTTGCATACTCGTGTGGGGACAGTAAATATCAACCAATTTTAGTAGAAACAAGATATGAAGTTCCCGACAAAACACTCGGTGCGCTAGTGATTTTAACGATTTGGTAGCTAGCAACTGAGGCTCCATCGCGGCCGGAACCGTGGGAGCTGTTGCTGCTGGCGGAAGGAGGGAGGGATGGGGGAAACTTAGTATCGTCCCGACACTCCTATTTCCCCAACGCAGGATTAACACTCCCCTAACAAGACGTTTTAGAACTTGCCATATGTGTTTAGCGTATACGGTTTACTACCGTAGTGCCCGTTCCTGTTGGGTGGCAGAGACAACACTAGAGTGAGCGGGAGGACATGTGCACTATGGACACCACCTCCGCCTTAGATGGGGATCTAGTGTCCAAAATAGACACCAGACGGGTGAGTAAATGGGAGACGTTTACTTTTTGTGTGTTTTATTTGATTTATTTTAGTTTTTACTGACTTACAGTAAGTTACAGTACAGTATATGTTCCGTGGTTAGATTTTTTGTAAATGATTATGAAGTGTGTTAATTATACCCACATCATGTATGTGTGTGTGTGTGTGTGTGTAAGGTCATTACTTAATCTCTCCCTCGTCCCTCAGAGCAACAAGCCGCTGATGGAGAAGAAGCGTCGTCAACGCATCAACCGCTGCCTTAATGAACTAAAGACCCTCGTGCTGGAGGCACTTAAAAAAGACGTGAGAACATGGAAAATTTTTAGTTTTTTTCTATCGTCACTTAAACACTTCTAGATCAGGCACTACTGCCCCCAAAATACTGAATGTCCTTTGTATTTGAGCAGTTTCCTTTACACATGAGAGAGCATGGTAACTCCACTTGAGGAAGGTTAATACCATAATGTGATCTTTTTACAGCCATCGCGGTACAGCAAGCTGGAGAAGGCAGACATCCTGGAGATGACAGTGCGACACGTGCAGACGCTGCACCGTCATGAGGTAACTGCGGGCGGCAGGCTGGTGGGTGGTGGTCGGGTGATGGGCGGCGGGAAGACAATGGGTAGTGACGAGAAAGCTAAGTATCGCGCGGGATTTATTCAGTGTGCCGTGGAGGTAACCAAATACCTGTCTAATATGAACGGGGTGCCCAATGACCTCCACAACAAGGTCATATCGCATCTCAACTCCGTCTCCAACAGTGTCACGAGCTGTCCCGGGGCGACACACACGCCAGGAGTACCACCTGGAGGAGCCAGTGTGATGGTGGGTGGGGGTATGGTCACTGTTGCCCCGCCCCTCACTGGCCACACGTCCCCTATAGCTCCTCCTCTTGTTATCACCACTGCCGCAGACTCCAGCACTGGAGGACTCAGCCTGCCCGAAAGACCTGACTATGCCTCCACCACTATACAATTCAGGAGTCCCCCGCCTTTGACATCCCCAAAATCGCCACCTGCCTCCACACCCACCACTTCGGTGACGGTGGGTGCGGGCGTTACTTTAGTACCAGCTCGGCTTGCGTCTGGTCAGGTGGCTCTCGTGTTGCCCCCTGGTACCGCCCTCCCTGCTGACACTACTCCTGTCCCCGTCGTTAACAGTATGAGTAATCAAGCACCTGGTAGTACTGTTCCAGCAGTTCCTTTCAGTACGTCGTCTAGAACAGACTCTACAAGTATTGACCGACTGGCGCCCTCCGCCAATACGTTCTTAAAGGACGCAGCAACAAGTGTGTCGTCCTTCAGGTCCGACAATCCTGTGTTTCCGCTCAGTTGTCACACTTCTAAGAATATCAACTTTACCCGACCAAAAAACTTACCGACTTTATTTGATGGAGAATCTAATATTTCTTCTAGTCAGATTTTGTTTTCCAGAAATCTTCCAGTTATTACTACTAGTAGTCTGATGGCATGGCAAAACTTGTCGCCAAAGGTCGACGAAAACAGCTGTTCTCAAACCACCGGTGCCACAACCCAAGTGCTGACTCATAATTTACAAGGAGTTAACCTCACCGCGTCATCCACTTCCATTGAAAATCAGGTTACACAGCACAACACGACAGGGACTAACGTCCCGGTGACATCGCCAACCTTCCCGGGCGGGATTCCAACCACCTCAGAGACGTGGCCTTCACCCGCCAACCCCCAGATCTCCCGAAGTTTCTCCAACGTTAGCAGAGAAGTTACCAGTGCTCGCTCGAACTACTCCGCTTCGTCGTGGTGCACTCTCGGCTCCTCCACGCTGGTGAAACCCACACCCAAGCTGCCACAGTCCACTCCTGCTGCAGCAGACACCGATCACTCTCAACTTCACACACCTTACTCTCTCACCATTCTTGCCACAGAGTCTCCTGCTGCACCGACGCCCTCCACTGCTTCTCCTGCTTCATTACACGAACCTCTAAATCTTGTGACAAACAACCAGTCGCGAGATGCCGTGTGTGGGCGTCGGTCGTTCAAGGCGGCCTCCGAGTTTCCCTGGCGACGACCCGCACCTTACTACATCCCACAGCCTGGCCACCGGTCACAACCATGGCGGCCCTGGTGACCACTGATCCTCGGATGAATGATTTACTTTCTACTAAAGTTCCGTGACCTAAGATGCAATTATTCCCTGTGTTAAGAATTATTCACCTCCAACAACTGCTTCTTTCAAGAGGCTCATCTTGATTCACCGCCGTGATTTGTGACACAACAGTGACTTGTAAACTACGAAAGAGGACTATTTTGTTAATGGTTTGTCACCTTGGTCTACAAACATCAATGTTTATTCAGTGGCCACGATTCGCGTCTCGTCCCACAGTGTAAATGTAACCAGTGAATTCATCATGATTTCTTTTTCTTCAAATATGACACGAATTTTGACGCCTCGAGTATAATTATGAAATTAGTGAACAAAGACAGAAAGTGATGTTGTAGTGAATTTGCATGATATAATGTTACCTATAGGAGCTCCAACGACTACTGTGTTGACAGGTTTATTTTATAAAATGTTTAAGGCGTCGAGGATACCTGTGATTGATAGTCTTGTTGATCTCGTGCACGTAAAGAAATGGAAAGATATCAAACTAGTGAAACAAGAGGGTGTTCCCTGTTTGTCATTCTATGCGACATTCCTCTGTGAGGTACTGTATTCATATCCTGGAGCCAAGCAGGTGACCCCTCCCGCACGTCCACCAATACATGACCCACTATTCTCTTGAACGGTATTTTGCTTATCTTAGATAAAAATAAGCAACTCTGATGCTATATGAATATAAACATAATATACAATTCTGTTTGTATATGTTTCCATAGAAAAAAAAGAAACAAACGCAATTCATAGCTGAAATCTCAGACCAGTATTAGTGAGTGTGAGCTCATACGAGTGTATGAGACTTACCTGTGCGTGTTGGTACAAGGTCAGTCACAGAAAGCAAATTAAAAATATTCTACTGAATTTTAAACCCAGATAACAGATGCAGTTTTCCGTACCTATGTGTGCTTATAGGTTCCACTGAATAGCTTTAATAGGGCTGTGATTAGATTTAGTTTTATAGTGTGTTGTGTTTGTACACATGATCCCTCAGACTCTCTTGAGACACTACAGGTAAGATGCGAAAAAGTTGGTTGTTAGAATAGTGGTTTCAAGTGATGGGGTATGAGATTATTATTATTATTATTATTATTATTATTATTATTATCATCATTATTGTCGTTATTATTGTTATTATTATTACTGTGACCATAATTATTTTTATTACTGTTATTATTAATATTAATATTATTATTATCATCATTATTGTTATTAGTTTAAAATCTACAAATAATAATGGTAGTAAATAACCATGACTTAAACTGAGGTCTCTTTAACTCGTGGCTAGAGACACACCTCACTGGTTACCGCACTATTACTGTAGTACTGTACTGGTAACGTGTTTACATTCCTCGTTCTCTATATTTCAGACCAACAGCCAAAGAATCTCTTTCATTTTCCATAATCTTGTGTTTGAGTAAAGTGTCATTGGTCATTAAAACTGTCTTGTTGATGAACCATTTTGTATTATTTCCTTTACAGTTGTTGAAATAGATCACCTGAATGTTGAACCCCCCGTCTAATTTTACACGAAGATTAAACACACTAACGCTTACCTAACCTAACCTAACCTAACCTAACCTAATCTAACCTAACCTAACCTAACCTAACATACCGTAACCTAATCCTGCAAATAACATTAGGGTTGTTAATCTTCAGGAGAAAAAAGTTAGGGTGCCTAATCTTCATGCGGTACATTGAGGTGTTTTTCCATCTTTGGTGTGTGTAGAAACGTAGTGTTGATACATTAGTGAAATAAGGTATTGATTGTTTTAATGGTGTGTCATACAGGCGCTGACTTACAAGATGATTCACTTATATTACTTATGTACTATTTATATTATATCTAACCTAACCTAAGAAACCTAAACTAAACTAACCTAACCTATCATAACCTAAAAGAGGTAGTAGGTAGTACACAGGCAGTAGGTAGTAGGCAGCTACCAAACAGGGAGGTACTACCGCCTGGGAAGATATTGGAAGCATAATGTGTTGTCTAATGGTAGACCCTGCTGCCATATGGCATCACGAAAATTGTGACCAAGTCCCAGGTTGATGATCTGACTTTCTGCCTCATTTACACACAATTGCAGGGTCTCAATTGTTTCTCTTCTTATTGCCAACACAACATACATATATTGTTTCTCACTCTTCATATTTTTTAGTTATATTTATTTTCATTTCTATAATTATTTTGGTTAATTTTTTTTCGCCCCCCAGGACCCGATGTGGGTCGGTGACCTGTGCCCGAGTGAGCTAATCCACCGTATAAAAAAAAAAAAAACATAACCTAAACTAAACTATAATCCCGTAATACTGACAAAAACTGTCTTGTTATCCTGTAATGCTGACGAAACACAAGTAATCTTGACATACTGACAAACACTGACTTGTTATCGTGTAAAACTAACTTCAAATCTTATATGTACTAACACACTCTGGCTCGTAATTCTCTAATACTGAGAAAACACTGACTAGTAATCCTATTAAATACTGAGTAAGAAAAAAGAAACACTGACTTATTTAACTCAATACACCAATGAATCCGTCGACCGTCACTTGTTTATGGGCAGCCCTGATAGTTTACGTCCGTTTCCTGGCGCTGGTGGGAAGAAAAAGTTGATGTAGATATCCCTGTGTGTGTGTGTGTGTGTGTGTCTGTGCAAGTGTGTATGTATGTATGAATGTATGCATGTATGTAAGTATGAATATGTATGTATGTATGTATGTATATGCTAGTTTAGTGTGTGTGTGTGTGTGTGTAAGACGTCAATAAAGAGAGGGAACTGCAGGATCATTACTTACCTGTTGGAGGAAGGAGCACAGGTAAAGAACCACTCACAGGAGGGAAATCACCTCTGATTATTCGTGGGAAATGTTAAGGTTTTATTATTCTTGAATGATGTCTTCCTAATTTATTTCTCTTCTTTCCCTCTTATTCTCTCTCTATCTCTTTTTTGTTTTTAATTCTCTCATTCTGTCTTTTTTTATCAGTCTTCCGTTTATCTCTGATCTGTATAAAAGTCATAGAACATTTACATAAACTAGATACATTTTATGTCTTTATTTTAATTTATTTAGCTGTTTTTTCTTTTTTTTTAGTTTTTTCTTTTTTTTTAGATTTTCTCTAACCAACAGAATTATTTAGATTTTATATTATTGGATGGTGAAAGATTTTATATTTGTTCAACAGGAGAGACTTCAAGTATAAGACAGGTACTGATCCAATCGAATAAACCATGTATATTTATGTATGTATGTGTGTACTGTAGTTGGTCAGCATACTCGCATCACACACACATGGCCCTGAGTAGGAACCTTAGGATGAGACGATTAACATATCTCTTTATTTCATTTGCATATAATTACCGAATCAGTATAAATTGACTGGCTGTTTGTATCCCCGTAGTTATCGTTAGCCAGTGCGGTTTGGGAGTTATCCGGTCTTCACGGGCTACTTGTTTACACTGGATTATATTGCTCGTTAGTTTAGGCAGGGTGTGGGTGTTATCTCAGGGGCAGGTTCGTGCGTCTTAAACAAATTCTTTCCATCTTCGAACACAGAGAAGTGATTGTGATGCCTGTGATGTAATGGTCAGCATGCTCACCTCGCAAGCGTGCGGACCCGGGCTCGATCCCCGGGCAGCGTGAAACTATGGGCAAGTTTCTTTACGACATTTGCCTCTGTCTTCCCAGCAGTAATTGGGAACCTGGATGTTAACCGATTGCGGATCTTATTACGGGGTAATGGTTAGCCAGTGCAGTTGCCGAGTTGTCCGGTCTTCTCGGACTATTCCTTGACACTGGGTCAAGCAGCTCGTTAACTCAGGGTGTGGTTGTTGTGTTTGCAGCAGCTTCTACACCTTAATTCACGCCTAGGTGGCCCTTGGGCCGGTCATCCTCGTTACACGAGGGGCAATCATTATTTATTTATTATGTATGTATGTATGAAGGCATATTTGTATATGTGTTTATGTATTTGTGTATGTATGTATGTATGTATGTATGTATGTATGTATGTATGTATAAAAGTTACGTAGAAGCTGGCAGACTAGAAGGTAAATTAACAAAACAGAATCTTCACAGGTAAAGTACACACACACACACACACACACACACTTCTCTACCATCTGTTGCGAACGAGGTGAGTGAGTGAGTGTGTGTGGTCGACTCATGAAGAATCTCACAGTAGTTGTCGGAGAGTTCTCATCCCCAGGACGTCCTACACTCGTGGGAACCCTCAGACGTCCTCCAGGGGCTCTAGGACCTTCCTCTAGCCGTGGGAACCCTTGTATGTCCTCCTCCAGGGGTCTCTAGGATATTATCTTCCTGGGGCTCTGTGACGTCCTGCTTTTCGGGTTCTGTGACGTCCTCCTCAGGGGCTCAGTGATAGTCCTCCTCTAGGGGCTCTGTGAAATCCTCTTCAGGGGCTCTCCGATATTTTTCCCCTAAGAGCTCTGTGACGTCCTCTTCAAGGGGCTCTGTGGCGTCCTACTCTAGGAGCTCTGTGATATTCTCCCATAGGGACTCCGTGACGTCCTCCTCTAGGGGCTCTGTAACGTCCTCCTCTAGGGGCTCTGTGACGTCCTCCTCTAGGGGCTCTGGGTCCTCCAGCCGTGGGAATGTCGGGACATTTTACACTCATTATAACAAAAGTGTCCAAGAACTACTGTTAGACCCCGAGAGCTCAATAAAACATAACTTGATATTTACATGAAAAGACGGCCCGAGTCTCACAGGCGGGGAGGAGAGACACCATTATCTGAGCCATAGATTATTATCTCTCTCTCTTTTTTCTCTCTCCCTGCCTATCTCTTTTTCTCTCTCCCTGCCTATCTCTTTTTCTCTGTCTGTCTGTCTCTCTGTCTGTCTGTCTCATAGTAAATTTCTGCAAAATATTGTGGCTGGAACTTACAGGTAATACACTGACATTACTTGTTACCACATACTCAGTGACTATACACTTTTTTCCCCGGCTTGATTTGGTTAATTTATATACAGTTATTTTACATTCACACATATATACAATAATAATACATTAATCTCCACGAAGAGCTGTGGGAAAGACTCAACTCACCGTAACTAATTTCAAAACCTCATAAATCTCCCCTTGCACTTGTAGAACATGTCTAATTATCCCAGCAAAGAAGAGAGATTAGTTTTGGGAATGTCTGCATGATTCACACCGACTCGTTCTCAGGGGGTAAGATTTTCACACCCAGGAGGTTTATTAATCCCTACGCACGATCGATCACTACTGAAGGCGAATTGATGAAGATGACACGACTGGGAACAGAATGTATGTTGACTGTGAATGTAGGTTCACTGCATAGATGTTTGGGTTTATACAACGAATTTATTGGGGATTAGATTCTAGACTCTCTCTCTCTCTCTCTCTCTCTCTTTCTCTTCCTCTTCCCTTTACTCTTCCGCCACCTCCTTCTCATTCTCTGTCTTTCTTCTTCTTTTCTTCTTCTCCTTCTTCTTCTCCTTCTTCTTCTCTCTCTCTTAGCCTTCTCTTCTTCCATTCATGTACCTCTTTTTCTCTGTTTCTTTCCTCTCTCTTTCTTTTTTCCCACTCCCTTTCCATCTCCTCCCCTTCTGCATTCTCTCTTTCTCTCCTTTCTCTCTTTCTTATCTTCTTTCCTCCTCCTCCTCCTCCTCCTCTCCGCCCTTCCTCCTCCTCCTCCCCACCCTTCCTCCTTCTCTCCCATTTCTTCCTTACTACTCTTTTCTTTCTTGTTCTCTTAACCTCCTTCACCCCCACCCTCTTCATTTCATCTTCCTTCCTCTACCTCCTCCTCTCCTCTTCCTTTCCCTTTCCCCACCCCTCCTCTTCACCCACCCCCCATTCATCCTTCCCCTTCAGCGTCTGGTACCCCCCCCTCACCCCCCACCCCCACACACTTCCGTTCAAGACGCTGTGGTAATCAGAACTCGATAATATGCGAGAATGTGTGGGAACGTTAGCTGGGCCCACGAGAACCCGTCCCCCTGTGACAGTACACAACGCCAGCCCAGCCCCACTGCTTATCGCCTTGCTGGGATTGTGGGGCAGTGGGTTGATTGGAGGTTGTTGGATTGTGGGGTGGTGGGTTGGTTTATTGAGGATTGTGAGTTTAAGGGATAGTGAGATTGTGAGATTGAGGGGTTGTAGGTTTGAATGGAAGAGGAATTGTAATATTGTTGGGTTGTATTGTTCTACTTGGTGTTGTAGTCTGGCTAATGTGAGATTGTGGGGTTGTAAGGTGCTAGTGCAGATTTTAGTATCTCCTGTGGTATTTGGGGTTGGTACTCCATTGTATGTATGTATGTATGTATGTATGTATGTATTCTATCCATCTACCTATCTATCCACCCATCTATCCACTTATCTATCTCATCATTATCCATCCCACACCACCACACCTCATTCTCAAACTACAGTCGCCGGGTACACTAAGTCGCTATCATTCTATCATCATTCTGCCACGATTAAACTCCTCCCCAATTCGCATAATGGCAATCATCATCCTGGTGGCTTCTCTTCATCTTACTTAGTCTTATTATCTTTGTTTTTGCAGCACTTTTCTCCAACTTTATTGCGATAAATTTACCGTCTAACGTCTTGGTTCCCACACAGCTTGCTATTTGCATCGTCTTCGTGTGTGTGTGTGTGTGTGTGTGTGTGTGTTCTTAACCTTATCTTCTAATTCCTCGTTTCTTTATTTTTCTTTGTCAGTTTTCTTGTCTTTCGGCTTTTTTTTATTATTCTTGATTCATTTTCTTATTTACTTTAAGTTAAATGTTATTCATTAGGTTAATTTTATCCTTATTGTCTTTTTTTTCTTCTTTTTTCTTCTCTCATTTATTTTCGGTAGATTTGGAGACTTGCAGGTGAAATTATTAGTTTGATATGATTTAACAATTAAAGAAAGTGAATGAAGCATTTTCAGTACCAACACATACATACATACATACATACACACATACATACATACATACAATGGAGTACCAACCCCAAATACCACAGGAGATACTAAAATCTACACTAGCACCTCACAACACACAATCTCACATTAGCCAGACTACAACACCAAGTAGAACAATACAACTCAACAATATTACAATTCCTTTTCCATTCAAACCTACAACCCCTCAATCTCACAATCTCACTATCCCTTAAACTCACAATCCTCAATAAACCCACCACCCCACAATCCAACAACCTCCAATAAACCCACCACCCCACAATCCAACAACCTCCAATAAACCCACTGCCCCACAATCCCGCAGCCCCCCACAATCCCAGCAAGGCTATAAGCAGTGGGGCTGGGCTGGCGTTGTGTACTGTCACAGGGGGAAGGGTTCTCGTGGGCCCAGCTAACGTTCCCACACATTCTCGCATATTATCGAGTTCTGATTACCACAGCGTCTTGAACGGAAGTGTGTGGGGGTGGGGGGTGAGGGGGGGGTACCAGACGCTGAAGGGGAAGGATGAATGGGGGATGGGTGAGGAGGAGGGGTGGGTGTGGAGGAGGGGTGGGGAAAGGGAAAGGAAGAGGAGAGGAGGAGGTAGAGGAAGGAAGATGAAATGAAGAGGGTGGGGGTGAAGGAGGTTAAGAGAACAAGAAAGAAAAGAGTAGTAAGGAAGAAATGGGAGAGAAGGAGGAAGGGTGGGAGGAGGAGGAGGAAGGACGGAGAGGAGGAGGAGGAGGAAAGAAGATAAGAAAGAGAGAAAGGAGAGAAAGAGGGGAATGCAGAAGGGGAGGAGATGGAAAGGGAGTGGGAAAAAAGAAAGAGAGAGGAAAGAAACAGAAAACGAGGTAAATGAATGGAAGAAGAGAAGGCTAAAAGAGAGAGAAGAAGAAGGAGAAGGAGAAGAAAAGAAGAAGAAAGACAGAGGACGAGGGGGAGGTGGCGGAGGAGGAAGTCATGAGAGTGGTCTTGGTGTTATGTTATGCTCGACGGTTTAAAGGAATTTTGCGGATCCCTTAAGTCGATGTTTTTACGTTAGCAATATTTCTTTTAATCTTGCTCTCAGTGTGTGTGTGTGTGTGTGTGTGTGTGTGTGTGTTTGAAAACCTAAGATATATTCAATACACAATAAATGAACCCAAGTGGACAGTTATCCTTCCCACCACAAACTCTTAATAAGTTCTGACACCTGAAGGAGGAGGAGGAAGGTGTGTGTGCGTGTGGAGTGTTACAATGGGGCAAATGACAGATGACAAACATCTGTATGGAAAATAGTGCTACTCTACACTTTCTTAGCAGCAGCCGAGGAGACCTGGGTGACGCTGAGAAGATAACGTAACACTTCTCCATACGTCACCCAGCAGCAGCCGAGGAGACCTGGATGACGCTGAGAAGATAACGTAACACTTCTCCATACGTCACCCAGCAGCAGCCGAGGAGACCTGGGTGACGCTGAGAAGATAACGTAACACTTCTCCATACGTCACCCAGCACCAGCCGAGGAGACCTGGATGACGCTGAGAAGATAACGTAACACTTCTCCATACGTCACCCAGCACCAGCCAAGGAGATCTGAGTGATGCTGAGAAGATAGCGTAGCACTTCTCCATACGTCACCCAGCACCAGCCTAGGAGACCTGGGTGACGCTGAGAAGAAAACGTAACACTTCACCATACGTCACCAGCACCAGCCTAGGAGACCTGGGTGACGCCGCTGTTGAGTTGACGGAGAACATGAGAATCATCATCAAAAGTACATCTTGTGTGGAAGGCTTTTCAAGTTACCATAGAACACGTGTTAAGAAGTAGACAAAAAGTATAAACATTGATGAAGAAACAAGAAAAAGGAAATCAAACAGGAAGTTACTACCGCCTGGGAAGATATTAGAAGCATAATGTGTTGTCTAATGGTAGACCCTGCTGCCATATGGCATCACGAAAATTGTGACCAAGTCCCAGGTTGCTGATCTGACTTTCTGCCTCATTTACACACAATTGCAGGGTTTCAATTGTTTCTCTTACCTTTGACAACAAAACATATATATCGGTTCTCACTCTTGATCTTTTTTCTTTTTTTTTCCATTTCTGTATTTATTTGTGAAGCTATTATCCCATCTCCCTTTTTTCCTCGCCCCCGATGTGGGTCAGTGACAGATAAGGAGATGAACAGGGTGAAATAACGCGGAACAGAGACTAAAAACGTAATCTAAAAACATCTGACTAATACCTACCCCTTCACCTACCTGTCTCACACTAATTACTAAACAAAGGTGTGACTCCTGCTCTGACGCATTCTGGCCCTTCTGTTCTTATTACCACCCCCCCCCCCCATCTTCCCCCACTTAATACGCCCCCCCCACCACTTATCATCACCCCCCCCCTTAATTATTATCCCTATGGACCCCTTCCATCACCCCCACCAACCCCCCCTTCCCCCTTGACACATTCAGACTGTCATCACAAGTTTACACACACACACACACACACACACACACACAATTATAACTAATATCCTCTTGGGCGTCATCTGGATAAGTCCAATTTAATTTAAGACAGGTGGAGTCCTGATGTCCTGTAGTACTGTAGTGATATGTGACCAGGATGGGAGGGTGGTCGGTTGTGGTGATTGTGGTTGCTGGTGGTTGGTTGTGGTTATGTGGTTGGTTGTGGTTTTTGGCGGTGAGTTGTGATGATTGTGGTTGTTATTGGTTGGTTGGTTGGTTGTGGTATGTGGTTGGTTGTGGTATGTTGGTGGTTGTTAAGGTATATTATGATGTGTGGTTGTTGGTTGTGATGAGAAATGGTGAGTAGTACAATGTGGTTGATGGTAATTGTACTTAATAGTTGTTACTGGTAGCTGTGGTATATATTCACATCAGGCTGTTTGAATTTATTTTAATGGTTATGGTAGTTATGGTAGATGGTTGTGGTGGTTATGGTAGATAGTTGTGGTGGTTGTGGTAAATAGTTGTGGTGGTTGTGGTAAATAGTTGTGGTTGTGGTTGGTAGTTGGTTAATGCTGCAGTCTTACCTCTAACGCACACAGAAACGCACATGCATCGACGCATAAACACTTACATGCTCAGCGAACCACACACACACACACACACACGTTCCAATGGGTAAACTATACAGGGGTGAACAGCTGGTCGTGATCGTGGGAAGGTGATTTGTTTGTTGAGCGTCCGTCCGTCCGTCCGTTCGTACATCTGTCCGTCCGTATGTCTGTGTCTCTGTCTGTCCGTCTTTTGTCTGTCTTTATGTTCGTTTGTATTTTCGTCTGTTTTTTTTTTATCTGTATGTTCGATTTCTGTTTTTCTCTCTCTGTTAGCCTGTCTCTTACTCCCTCCCCCTCTCCCCCCCCTCTCTCCCTCTCCCCCCCCCCTATCTCTCTCTCTCTCTCGATCCTGGACAATTACTTAATAATATGTCAATTATTTTTCTCAAGGTCTGCGGATTTGTTATTATTATTATTATTATTATTATTATTATTATTATTAGCGATTAGAGTGGATTAGATGTAGTCTTATTTGAAAGGATTTAATCTTTGCAAATCTGGATCACTTTAAGATTAACCCTCCCAGCTTATTTCACCTGATGACTAAACAATCTAACACTACTCGGGGTGGAGGATTCTGTTGGGTTGGGATAGATTAGTGTTAGGTTAGTGTTAGGTTAGTGTTAGGTTAGCGTTAGGTTAGGTTAGGCTAGGTAAGCGTTAGCGTTAGATTAGGTTAGCGTTAGGTTAGGTTAGGTTATGAAGAGTTGTGGTGACCATCGATAATCCATCTTGGTCTGCGCGTCAAGTTTAAGTGTCATGAGCAGGATATAGAAGATAAAGAGGGTAATGGTTAAGAGTGTGATGAAGGAGGAGTAAAAGAAAACGACAAAGAAAAAGAAGAAGGAGGAAGTAGAAGAAATATGAATGAAAGAAGGAGGAAAAGAAGAAGGAAGAGAAGAAGGAAGAAAAGAAGACACAATTGAGAGGTGGGAAGGCTGGAGGGCATGACAATGGCGTGCGTGGGTAAGGTTGGCGGGTGTGAGGTCTGGCGTGGGAGGCAGGCGTGGGACACAGGCCGGGCGTGTGGGAGAGTTCCCACGCTCACCGACCCGCTCCCACGCCACGCGACGCACCGGAAGCTGCCACACCAATGGGGGGGGGGGGGGGGGGATGGGGGAGGAAGAGGGGGGGGGGGTTAAGGGGGTAGGACGGAACAGGAGACGGGGGAGTGGGGAAGAGGAGGAGGTGGAAGAGAAGGAGGAAGAGAGGGTAAAAGAATAAGAATGGTGAGGAAGGCGGGGAAGAGGAGATGATAGAAGAGGGGGGGGGGGCAAAGGGAGAGGAGCAGGAAGGGAGGGAGGGAGAGGAGAGGGATGGAAACAAAAGAGGAGGAAAGGAAATGAAGTAAAACTAGGCGGATGAGAGGTAGCGGGGACGGGCACGAATAGAAGAGGAAGAGAAAAGGACGAAAGGGAGGGAATAAAGAGGAGAAAAAGAGGACAATGAAGATAGTGAGCAAGAGGAAGACGAAAGACACAAAGAACTAGTGAGAAAATCAAATAACCGAAAAATGAAAATATATGAAAGTTAAGACATAATTATTTGGGACAGACACAGACTACTGATGTACATATTATCTATGTACTCTAAGAAGTGAAAAGTGAGGGTAATAAAAAAGTTAATAACACTATTTTAGGCAACACTATTTTTGGTGACAATATTTAAAATGACACTTTTAGGAGACACTGTTTTAGGTGACGCTATTTCAGGTAACAGTTTAACTCGACACTACATTAGGTGACACTTAAGTTCCTCTATTTTAGGTGACACTTTTAGGTAACATTATTTCAGGTGACAGTATTTTTCGGTTACATTTTTTAAAGCAACACTATTTTAGGTGATAGCATTTATGATGACACATAAAGGTGACAATATTTAAAGTGCCAGTTTTTAAGGTGACAACGTTGAGGGTGACACTAAGGCGGAAATAGTCATTATGCTCAGAGCCGTCAATACACCTCACTTATTACGTTATTAAAGCTGACAAGGAAAAAAGGTGATGCTCGTCAATTGCTCTTTATAGTTAATAGCTTATCTAGCATAGATTTGCACACTTTAAGACTGTATAGTTGTTGAAGTGTCCTTAACCCACAATAACATACAAAAATACAAAGCCTGAAATTTTCATGAATAAACAGCTTGTCAAATACAATCATGTTTACTAATCACAGTATCTAAAACTACGTTGGGGCGGCAATTTTAAGTGAAACGACGAGAAGCAGAACAATTATCCCCCATAAGAATGAAAGGAAATAAGGGGAGGGAGGGTTGAGGTTTCATGATGATTTTTCGCTAAACAGAAGTCATTCTATATCATCAAAGTCTTAACAAAAGACAGTGCACATATTTTAAAGTATCAATAATATTCGAGATATCTTGGTGGTAGTAACAGACAACAGAACTTTATAAATATAGTTCGGTCTGGTTGCTTTACTGGAGTGCGGGTTGTGGTATACTGTTTGAAAGACGTAATTTATCACCATACACAAGGTACAGGTACGGGAGTTCTCGGGCAAGTTTTGACTGGATTTCGGGTTCAATTGAGGTTTTATAATATTTGTAATTGTAAAACATAGATTTTTAATAACAATAATTCTTAGAAACTAATTTAAGTGATTTTAAAGTAATCACATTACCATTCGAATATTTCTTATACACAGGTGTACAAATAGAAATTGCAGACATCTCATTTGACTTTTGTTTACATCCACTGTGAGAGCGGCCAGCGTGGATTCTAAAGCTCCACAAATTATTTAGAAAAGAAACTTTGAAACTGTCTTCTAGCTGATGGAGCCTCTCTTTGGTTTGTTTGAATTGTAAAGAAAGCTTGAATGATGATTTTTCTTGGAGATGCGGCGCAAAGCTTTTGGACGACCCGGCATCTTTGTTATTGTTTTTTTCCGTGCCACGGCGAGACGCGTTTGGTGCTACAACTGAGTGTCTGATGGATAAGTAATTTTTCTTTCCGAGAACAACGGAAATTTTGCCCAGTGTGATGGCCCCCTTACGAGCCCATAACCAGGACGGTTCCTATCCTCCATCGTAGGTGAGTACAATGACCAGATTCGTTTTTTTTTAAGTTAACACCAAATTTTTCTCATTGCTTCGAAGCCTTGCCTACCTTTGGTGAAGTCATGAGAAACAGGGTTGGAGGGGCCATAACATTGAGAGGGAAAACCAGTTACTCATTCATGTTTTGCAGGCGTGAAGTAAAATAAGAATCAAGTTCTAAAACAGACTAGCAGTCAATGTGATCATGACAAAGCTCCCCCTTTCCCCAAGATTCTTATTATGCGGTAGCGTTCGCTAAACATGTGCAGTAGTTACACAGATACTTTAAATAACTGTTACCTTTGGTCTCGGTTTCACACTACATACACTCATAACAACACCTCAAGACTATTACAGGCATCTGGCACAAAAAGACATACCAAACAAGAACACAATGGTTACATACATGGGATAAACGGTAGTTTAAAAAAACAAAAACAATCTATCATCACTGACAACATTGAATAGGGAAACAAAATACAGGTAAATGCACATACAAAAGAGAATAATGTAATGATAAAGAAAACGCCTAAAAATGGGGTTACATACATAACATAAAAAAAAAATGCTACAAAATACACACTCTGGAGATACTTCTCATATCAAAAAAGGTTCATTGAGGAGATCGATCAAATGCTTAATCGACACCACTGAGATTAAACTTAGACTTTTCAAGCTAGGTCACAACAACTCACTGTAACTACACAACACGGGCACAGTGCACACCTTCAAATGCAATCGGATCACTGCCTAACTGACCTTTTAATACACACAAACTCTAGAAATACTGTCTCAAAATTACTCGCCCCCTAGTGATAATACTGGACATGTGAACTTTTACTTTAGGTCTTCACTGAACAATACACAAGGAAAACATCAAGGTACTCTTTTGTCACTTTTCAAGAAACACTTACAGTGCAAACTCAAGGCAATGGTACTTGTTGTTGACAAACTCGGTATGGTGCAACACTGTATAAACTCTTCCCGAATTACACTGTACTCTAGAAAATCAACCAACTTTAAAGAGAACCATAGACATTTCAATTACTGAGTCATGCTCACAAAAATAATTGATAATACTGTAATAGTTTACGAGACTGTCCCCTCGGTACTCAACAAGTACTCACTGTCTTTTCAATTGCAATGATTTTAACACTGTTATCACTTCACACTGTACTCTGTTGTACTCACAATTGGGGATCCTTACATGCATTTTCAACAATCCATTTTCAAAGATTGCGTTCTTTTATGGATGTCCATATCACCACAGAGTCCTCAACCCATCAATGCAATTGCTGAAATTATACATGTATTAGATCTCCAAAAAACATAAAACACACTTACTGACAATGTCTGTAGGTCTACACTGCTAGAAACTAATGCCCTTTGCATTAAAATTATAAACTAGTAGAAACAACACAAAAACACACTGTACTCGGAAATATAACACAACCCGTGTTATACTAATAAATTCACTTGTCAAAACTGATGTCAATTGAGAACTAAAACACTTCCAATTGAAACCACAACAAATACATCCAATATGTCACAATTTCAAATAACACTGATTACATAACCTTAGTACAATTATGGCCTTCCGGTGACACTCAGAAATGAACACTGCTCACAACACTCTTAACACGGCAGATGTTCACTGCTCGCTCATTGTCTGTAAATATCACAGTATTAACTCGAGTGATCACAACCGTTGCTATTGTATCAGTGTAGAAGGCACCCAAAAATACTACCTTGGTATACAACCAACACTTTTCTGAGATTTCACAAAAAGAATGCAAAAAAAAAAATAAGTTATGTAGCTAACCTTTTTTTTCAGACACTTTTCAATACTCTGAACATTTCATGTTTCCACACTTTACTGTACACTTTACTTTAAAACAGATTTCTAATTTCCTTGAGGCAATTTTTCTAACCTAACTTCAAGTAAAATATTTACTTTGACTGTTTTCAATTTCTCCGTAAAACCACAGAATTTTTTTTTTTGCACATATCCTGAACTCTGTGTCCACACAACAAAATCAGTACCTAAAAAGTAATTAAGTTCCTACTCAATTAGCGCAGAATTACATACTATTGTACACTGGAAAAATTACGGAAGAAAATTATTAGCAATCTGAAATATTCATTAGTTACAGTGAAATGGTTATTAGGTACCTGTGCAGAGAAATGGTTGTTATAAATCACCCTTACAAAAAAATACCCACAGTATCACATTTATTCCTCCTGACCTGATACCATGTAAATTACATCCCACCGCTGCCACCATTGTAAAGAAGGAGGGGGTAACACGCAAGCTGCCACCATTGTAAGAGCGGGGGTACACTACTACTTCTTCTACTGAGCCACCGAGGCAACCCTTATCTTACTTACTTCTCTCTGTCTACATACAGGTATTTCAGTTCATGGTTACTAAGTAACCTCAGTTCTTTGGTAGCATGGCGAGGGTCTAGGGCACATGGGTATTGTAATTCTGGTATCAAGGTCACTTGGACGAAAATAAAGGTGAAATACTGCGGGAAAAGAATACCCCTAATACTCCAAGAAAAGGTTTATTAATATGAAATCAAAGTAGGGAAAAAGATGTTATTATAATACAACTCCAAGGTGCAACTCCTCGGCTTAACTCAACTACAATTTATTCAGATACTGCACTCTTATTACTCAGAACCTTACTGGTGTTACATTACATTACATACAGTTACCAGGAACAGCCCGTGGCTCTACTCAACTGCAGTTTCACTTAGATACTTTTACTTCTTACAACATTACTAGGCACATTTCATTATATACATGACAAACTTACATATGATACCTTCACAGACTGTTGTTAGTACATATGGGATGCACTCACAACACACAACACGTTATTACTGAAACGAACAAGTTATACATGGGTTCACTACCCAACATAGGATAATTATATTCAAGAATTATCCCCAAACATATACAGCAGACACTGTGGACCATATAACTTCCAGGAGTGTCCCAGGGTAGGACACTGGTGTCTCAGAACTGATAAGGGGAGACCTAATTGAGATGTATAAGCATCTCAAATGGCACTACAAAGTCGAGTGCCCTTACCTGGAGCTGGCGGAATGAGAGTTGTGAACTCTTGAAACAATCTGCCAGGGAGTGTTGTGACGGCACCGAGTGTGAGCTCTTTCAAGACCAGACTTGACAAGCACTGGAACAGGTTTAGATATATTCAGGAGCCAGTGCATGACCAGTATTTGCCAACAGTGTGTAACAGAGACGTGACCGATCGCCCAAGCGGCTAACGAGCCGATCAGTGATGAAGAGGATTAAAGTTGTGTTAGGTTACGTAAAAACAACACTATCAATATTCATTTTCTTTAATATGATAAAATAGAACACGAATGATAATAAAACATAAACTAAATAAAAACTCAGTAGAAGTGGTTATACGTATATCTGTCATTTTCTTGTTTAAGAAATGGAAGACTACTGCCCTTAAGAAAAATGAATGTCTGTTTAAAATGGGTGATATATAAACTGCTGGGTGAAGAAATGGGCGCTTGTGATAATACAGTATAACATGTGGACAGAAAATATTACACGATGCAGTAACCCTCTCCCCATATATATATATATATATATATATATATATATATATATATATATATATATATATATATATATATATATATATATATATATATATATATATATCACCGCTTATCAGCTTACTAGCCGTTCGGGCGGTTTGTCTGGTTTTTGTTACTTTATTTATTTTATTTTATTTATTTTTTACTTTTATCATCTTCGCCACTGATCGGCTCGGTAGCTGCTTGGGCACTGTTGGCAAGCACTGGACACGCACTGGCCCCTGAATGTATCTGTACCTTCTCCAGTGTTGGTCAAGTCTGGTCTTGAAAGAGCTCACACTCGGTAGAACTACTGTATATGTAGAACTACATTGTCCAGTTTTAGTGCAGGAGGAAACTGTAGTACCCTGAGGAAACCTGTGATGTTTGGTAGTGTTGCAAGAGGCGTAACTTTCTACAGTTGGGATTGTTACTTTATTTCTCCTTCAATAACATTTGTTTTATTTCTTTTATGTTATTTATTTTCTAAGTTTTTCTTTTCTTTTTTGTATTTCTTCCCATATTATTTTTTGTTTGTGTATTTCTTCTTCTTTAATCGCAGCTTTACTTAGTTATATTCTATCCTGAAGATTAACTTGGGAAAACCAAATTGTTCTGCATTTTTACACATTCGTATAATTATTATACTTACATCTTAACGCTACCATCCACCCAGGCTTTCTTTAGAAATATAACTTCTACAATGAACCTCTCACTGCAAGGGGTAGTGTGGTAGACACGAGAGGTTAGGCACGTGAGTATTTATTATGTTATATTCAGAGATGGCAATTGTTAGAAGGAAGGAGCGGTGATACACACATTCTACTGAATCGGTGTTTATTAAAATCAAATGTGAATATTATGACAATTTGAACCTTTACTCACAACAACATAAATTAGGTTAAATTATGATACTGGTGATAGTAATCTTATGGTTTCAATATTCAACCTGGGACAATTATATTCCTGATAATCCATCCACAATAATGTACCAGAATAATCCTTAGCACCAGCCAAGATGAGTATACCAGGCTTACAACGCTGGCCAAAACAACTGCTACTCGGCAGCGGCCTCAGCTGCACGCTGAAGCATGGTGCTGGAGAGCCCACTCTCCCTTGACGGGTTCTCAGGGCTCGTTACTCCCTCGGATCTTAATCTCGTTGCATTAGAAACATCCTGTCTCGGACATCTTGCCTGCAGGCAGCTATCGATACTTGATAGCAGCAGCACACACACAGTGCCTGAGAGACGATGAGTAGTGAGTAAAAAAATGGTGACTGCTCTTGTCGTGCACTCAGTTATATACGACCCGATGGCAACACAAGAACATGTTGATGTCACATCACAAATTTACGTACATATCCATTTAACTCAGTTGCGGTATACATTGGTCGATGAAAATCAGTGTTATAGTTCAGATTATTGCTTATACTCTAATCAGTGTTCGAGCTGGCACTGCAGTAATTAAACTTAAAAAAATTGCGCATACTGGCATTCACATTTTGTACACCATCATCAAAAGAGGGACAAGTGACCAGTGACTTCTCACCGTTAGATTTTAGGGCAATAAGGAGTTGACATGTTTCTTTCAAATGATTAATGACATTCTTAAATACAAAACTGACAATAATTTCAATACAGTCATCAGATTCTCTCACGATTGTGAATTAAAACAATCTGACTTCAGTGGCAAATGGAACTCTTGTACGTCTCAGAGGACAGGAATACGATTCTCACCTCTATTGCAAAACTAACACAAGGACTTACTTGACAATTTTACTAAAAGTAAATACAGTTGAAGCTTTCAACATGACTCACAATAGATCTTGAATATTTCAGCTGTAAGCAGACATATTTATTTTACAGTTACACGGACACATTTATTTGCAATTTTAAACATCAGAACACAACATGAGATGCTAAGAGATTCTGAAACACATGAGAGAAAATGGATGTCTCGGTATTACTGAATCAGTGAGAAAACGGACGCCTCAGTAGGGGGACTCAAGAAAGAAGTTATGGTTACATGTTTTATGGGCTATTAAGTCAGGAGTGGATCTAGGGGGGTCCTGGGGATCCAGACCCCATCTTTTCACCATAAAATTACAATACTTTTTCTGTAGTGCAGTATTGTACTCACGCAGTTTTGCATAGTAAAAAGTATTTACTATTGATTGACTTCGGAATATGTCCTAATATCAAGGGCGCATGGCTTCAAAAGGGCCTCTAAATGCCCACGATATTGGTCAGATTTCAAAAAAAAAAATTCTTTGGGGGGGGGGGGGGGCTGACACCGCCCTGTCAAAATCCTCCAGCAGGGTGGGCTCCCTGCGCTCGCTATGTTCCCCTACTATTAACTTCTTGGACTCCCCCTTTTGATATTCCTGGATCCGCCCCTGTAAGTGTAATATGACTGTGGTCATTATAGTGTTACACTGAATAACACCCTTCCTACATGTGTCCGGGCCAAGCAGGACTCGAACCAAAAATACAGTAATGAGTGAAACGAACATTACTGTTGTAGCACCACTGTATGAAATTACAGTAGGACATTACAAAACGTCCATTTACCTGTACTTTAAAACATACTTGAAAATATGGTTGAAAGTGAACTCTCACCAAGAAAGAGACGCGTGACTGCGCGCGCGTGCATTTTTTTTTACGGGATTAGTCCACCAGGGCACAGGTCAATGACCCACTACTCCTTGCACTGTCACTATGTTGAAATGAACTGTAGTTTGACCTTTTCCCCATCTAGTTATTATATATCTTATTTGTATCACTTATGTTACTTGTATAATATTTGTAATTCGTAACCCATTCCCCAAATATGTAACTGTATATTTTCAGCCTTCTGGCTGCCAAGCTCTTTCAATAAACCGTTAATTATTATTATTATTTTTATTATCAGGGCCTGGGGGGCGAAATAATAATAATAATAATAATAATAATAATAATAATAATAATAATAATAATAATAATAATAATAAATAATAATAAATAAAAAAGACTAATAGTGAGAAACAATATATGTATGTTGTGTTGTCAATAGTAAGAGAAACAATTGACACCCTGCAACTGTGTGTAAATGAGGCAGAAAGTCAGATCAGCAACCTGGGACTTGGTCACAATATTTGTGATGCCATATGGCAGCAGGGTCTATCATTAGACAACACATTATGCTTCCAATATCTTCCCAGGCGGTAGTACCTCCCTGTTTGATAGCTGCCGACTACCTACTACCTGTGTAGATTGCAAAAGAGAAAATAAATATATGGAACACAAATTACTTTAACTTGACATTCAATATAGTTTGATATTGGATCTTTAGAGGTCGATATTTGTCAAACAAAATTGGCCAGAGCTTTTAAGCTGCTTGTATTTTGTTCGATAGAGTTGTAAAAATATTGATAAGTATTTTTTCCTGTCATTCATAATTATTTGTCAGAAAATGAAACAATTCAAACCGCAATTATTTTCTAACGAAAATGAATACAGCTTTCGTTCCAGGCACATGTAAAATTTTTCGAGAATTTCAATACAGCTAAATGCCCATATAGTGTGTACATCGTGTATATTGTTTGTTTCATGATAGCCATAAAAGATTCTTAACTCTTTCCCTCTCAGTAGTGTAACGTGCACAAAATTCCCTTTGCAGGACTCGCATGCAGTGCTGGTGGCCGTGCACAATGTTGATCTCACACTACACACGAGTCGTTCTCCGTCCATCAGGTCGTGCCAGCCAGCCGCCACAACATAAGTGCACCATTATCTAACAAGACAGCGTGGCATGCAGTAGTCAGTCACCAAAGAAGTTACCTAGGCCAACGCGAGGGTCGACGGACGTGGACCTATTGTACCCCGGGTCGAGCTGTAATTGCAACGTCTTATCTGTTAAATCAAGTACGTCATCGTCATCACTTTATATATTTTATTTTTTTTTATGGTAAAGAGCTGCGACGGGTGAGAAAGCTGGAAGAAATATTCCACTTAGCCTTCTTTACGCGCTCGTGTGTGTGTGTGTATTGTGTGTGTGTGTGTGTTTGGTGAGTTATAGAGTGATATAAAAATGACACATAAAGTTGAGTGTAGAATGTATCTAGTATGATACCCATGACCTGCGACAGAGTGAGGCCTCAGCCCGTCCTGACCCACGCGAGGGAGGGACGGGGGGGGGGGGGGGGGGGGAGAGTACCAGACCAGCCCTAAATACCTCACATATCTCAGTCAACCTGCGTCTTGTCCTCCGTTTGTCCGGTTTACCTCGTGGAATATTTTGAGGGTAAAAAGTTCCTAATTGTTAACCACAACCACGATTGCGTAACAATAGTTTGCCTCAGAATTGTCTCACAAATGCGTTATGTTTTAATTTAGATTAGTTGGATGTTTTTTTCTTATAATTAGTGAAATTAAACATAAACGAAGCAACAAATGTTTTGAATGAATTTAAGGGAACTGAATCAAATCTTAGCCTCCATCACGGACCGTTGTTTACGAGGTGATGACACTTCGTACTATATGTGGTTATCGGCTATACATGGATACCTATATTATCAGTCCATATAGCACGCGCACTTCCATATACAAACAATACCTCACTAGTTGGGAATCGAACCCTCGACCTCTGAACAGGGTTCGCTATCACCGCGCCACTATATAGGACAACAAAAGCAATCTTAGGCTTTGTTATATTCCACAACAAAGCCTGTTCATTGTGCTTGCTAAATGTCATAAACCTCCATTGGGGATTGCCCGTGCCAACTATGTGGTCGGAGAATCATTTTACCAATCCAGCTAGGAAACACAAGGCTGTTCACACACAAAGGTCGAGGGTTCGAGTCCGACAAGTGAGGTATTGTTTGTATATGGAAGTTCACGTGCTATATGGACTGATGAGCCTCGTGTTTCCTAGCTGGATTCGATAAAATGCTACTCCGACCACATAGTTGGCACGGGCAATCCCCAATGTAGGCGACGTACTAGATTTAAAAGATAAGTAGTACAAGCTGTCAGATCTGGGTAAAGCAGGTTCCCGTTCTGTCATGCCCAGGTTAGTGTGGCCATGAGGACGACTTCTAAACACTGACTACTGCTTCGCTTAATCAAGGCTTGTGCTATCCTCCATTGTGTTATTTTTCAGTATTTGTGGGAGATTTTTAGTGGATGATCCTTTACCACCATATACAGAAACATTAAATAGCTGGAGGTCTGTCTCTCATTCTTTCTACACAACAAAATGAATAACATTTTCGAGAAGGGAAAATATTAATTCTTAGTTACATTTATTTATTTTATGTGTTTACAGCGCCACCCACCGACCAAAGAAGTGGCAAGAAGCTGAATGACTGAGTGTAAACCTGAAATGTTATTATTGCAGTAGTGCCCTTCAAGTATGTGTGGTCAGTTATATACCGTCACATCAGCCTCTTTGTCCAAGTTGTTCTTTGACTCCTATGCTGGCAAAGAATTATCATATTATTACTGTTGTATCAGCTCTAATGAATAACTTATTACGACGGTCGTCATTATATCCATCTAGAAGATAAATCAAGCTTCAAAAATGTTCTCACTAGTTAATGTTTCTATTACTGACTATTTAATCTCCACGCCCACGGGCTAATTTGTATTTCAAAACCAGACTCAACCCACCTCACTTTACGTCACTTTTGATAATACTAACATTAAGATGAAAGAAACAGGTCGTACTGAAACTCCACACATAATAATGGTAATGGTTGCTTCTCGTGTAACGAGGATGGCTGGCCCAAGGGCCACCTAGGCGTGAATCTGTTTAAGGTGTAGAAGCTGTTGACAAACATAACAATCACACCTTAAGTTAACGAGTTGCATGACCCAGTGTCAACTCGCCAACTGCACTGGCTAACCATTACACCGGAATACGATCCGCAAATCGGTTGACATCCAGGTCCCCAATTACTGCTGGGTAGACAGAGGCAAATGGCGTAAAGAAACTTGCCCATAGTTTAACACACACACACACACACACACACATTGATACTGTAAAAAAAAAATACTATCTTTACCAGTAAAAACAAACAGTAACTAGAATTCCTTTAAGGAGAAGAATAACACAAATGAAATATATAAAGTAATGACGGACTTGATTTATAAGATAAGATCACTTAGCTAAGGCTCGTGTACAACAGGTCCCCGTCCGTCGACCCTCGCGATGGCCCAGGTAACTTACCTAGTAACCGACTACTGCCACGCTGTATTAAGTTAGTTATTGGTGCGCTTATGTTGAGGTGGCTGGCTGGCACGACCTGGTGGACGGAGAACGTCTCGTGTGTAGTGTGAGGTCAACATTGTGCACGACATAGTGACTTTTTATTGACAAAAACATTTGATAAGGGGGAGTACTAAGATATAATGAAGGAACAAACATATGACATAATTTATGATTTTGTTGTGAGTGAAAGGAAACAAATATACCTGTAGTCACGTCAGCCCTTTTGTCCCTCCTTGGCCAAGTCTTATAAATTTTTAGTTATTTTATATCTAGTTATTAATAACAGTATTTACGTGTTTCGTAATTTTCTCTCGTACATCTGCTTAGATCAAACAAAAATACGACTAAATATCCTCTAAATATCACTCATTATTACAATAAGTCTGTATTGCTGAAAATTTTCTGGAAATACCTTTATTTTTATTTGTTTTTATGTTAAACCAGACCCAACAGCACCCGAGGGAAAGTCTTGCGGCTAATTTTTATAATGTTATTGAAGCTTTCGTTCATGAAAAACAGGTCATGCTGGTTCCTCCTGTTGCTTTGCGTGGCTGTGTGTGTGTGTGTGTGTGTTTCTCGTCTTCTTGTCGTCATTTGTAGTGTTTACTTAGTCAAAAAGACAACATTTCATGATATAATTTATCCGTGAGAAGAAAAAAAGTACTAACGTGTTTTTTCCTTAAGTAATGAACTATTTCTATATTATTATTACTTTGACTTTTTTTGTACTAAGCAGATCTTCACCAAACGAATGAGAAAAAAGTTAAAGGTAAATGAATTTCTCTCAAAAGCAACTGTATTAATTTAGTCAATTCAGCCCAGACACATACCTTGAGGCGGAGCGAGCACGTACCTCCCTCCCTCCCACCTTGACACACGCCGCACCTGCCCGTCTCGTGACCCGTCCACCAATCGTATCTCTTTCTTTTTTTATCTTTACTGGGTTGTGGTTGGCTGGAAATTGAGACCAGATATGTAGAGAACAGAACTATTGGGTTATTTAGTTATCATCATGTACCAATCATAGATGTAATTTTAATGTGTATCTGTCGGTAGGATTGTGTGTGTGTGTGTGTGAGTGTGTGTGTGTCATTCCAACTAAGGTGTACTTGAAGCAGGAACATCCCTACTAACCAGCTGCTTTATTCTCTCCCGGAGAATATATGGAAACAAGAAGATATTTTTGTCAATAAAAAGTCACTATTTCGTGCACAATGTTGACCTCACACTACACACAAGAGACGTTCTCCGTCCACCAGGTCGTGCCAGCCAGCCACCACAACATAAGTGCACCAATAACTAACTTAATACGGTGTGGCAGTAGTCAGTGACCAGATAAGTTACCTGGGCCATCGTGAGGGTTGACGGACGGGGACCTGTTGTACCCCGAGTCGAGCCTTATTATTAATGAGTGCTTATCTTATAAATCAAGCACGTCATCACTTTATATATTTCATTTATGTGTTATTCTTCTCTTTAAAAGAATTCTCTAAATTCTCATTTTTGAATATGATAGAAAGATGCGACAGGAGCTATAGCTAGGAAGACTGTGTGTGTGTGTGTGTGCGTAATTCCTTATGAGGTACATGAAGCAGGAAGATCCCTACTAATCAGCCGCCTCCATTCTCTCCCGGAGATTATATGGGAAAAGGAAGGAATCCCCCAAGACCTTAAAGACGCCACCATCGTCAATATCTATAAAAGCAGGGAAACAGATCAGACTGCGGCACTCCTGCGGGATCTTGCAAGGTTCTTCGAGTCCTCCTTGACGGATTCCTATCAGAGGCGGGAAACTACCCCTCGGAGCCCCAGTTTGGCTTAAGACCATCTCACGGCACCACTGGCATGATCTTGGCTACTCACCAGATACAGGAGAAGTATAGAGAAACCGTAAATGGCCTCCATCTGCTTTACTAAGGCCTTTGTCAACAGAGAAATCCGCTCGCTCCTCTGGCAGACCCTCAGTCGTTAAGGTTGTCCCTTTCATAAAATCAAGGCGAAGGATGGAGGGAGAGTGGGAGTGTTTCGTGTCTTTCATTTGGAAAGATAATCTGGTGACACTTCTATCTATCTATCTATCTATCTGTCTGTCTGTCTGTCTGTCTGTCTGTCTGTCTGTCTGTCTCACATCGTCGTCCTACCCTCGCCTTAGGTTGGAAGAAAACTGGTATAATTACAATATGTAAACATGTTCTTCTGGAGCTGTGCGTCATGCCAGACGTAACGGAGTGGCAGGAGAACCGTAGATTGAGATAACTGACTCAATTAACCTACTGAGACGATCTCTTATTTGTTAGAGATTACCCCAAGGTCTCTAGTTTACTAATGCGATTTCCTATTGGCTAAGATGTCTGTGGTCTCTAGCATATTAAGACGATCTATTGTCTGATGAGATGTCTCTAGCATATTAAGACGATCTATTGTCTGATGAGATGTCTCTAGCATATTAAGACTATCTTCTTTTGTTGAGGTGATGATGTGGTCTCTAACTTAAGGGAAAGGATCTCCAACCTGTTGAAGATATGTCCGTGGTCTCTTGGCTTACTGTCTCCCCACTGTCCTAAGGAGATATCGAACTTAGTTATAAAGCCATGTTGATTAACCTTGTAAACAGGATAAAGGATGAGAGAGAGAGAGAGAGAGAGAGAGAGAGAGAGAGAGAGAGAGAGTTTGAACTGGAGTAGAACATAATCCAGACATCTGAGGGTGATAACAAAGTGAAAACAACATAAAAGAATAAATTAACAACCAAAACTTTACACACACACACACACACACATATATATATATATATATATATATATATATATATATATATATATATATATATATTGTGTGAGTGTAGGTGTGTGAGGCCGCTTGGCAGGACGCCAACTCATACTGGTGACGGTGTAGGCCGATGAGTTCGCTACTTTGTAAACATGAGATGGGTCAGGAATATTTTAAACGAAATTGTTGCGTAAAACTCTGAATAAGTGATCAAATTATTTATTATTTTATGGAAAAAACAAATACATATATATACTATATACAGGTATATATATATATATATATATATATATATATATATATATATATATATATACTGTACACATTTGATTATGCAACATTCAAACTGAAATACTGTGGAGACTCCCAGGGGACTGGAGACTGAACGCTACTCAAATAGATCTTAGCCTGGGTGTGACAGGGAAGGAGGCCACCTGAAGCACCCGTAAGACATGGTTGAAGGGTGTGGAAGAAGCTCTAGAGGAGAGAATAACAGTTGTGGAGGAGATGGTGGAAAATAAAGTGTACAGAGACCGGGGCGTGTGGAGGAGACCCACCAGGCGTCGGGCGAGATTTTTTGTACCATCGTCTGAACATTAGCCCCTCCAGCGTATTTCACTTTAACCCTAACGCTGACCTTACATAACGCTAACTAACCGAAGCTAACCTACCTAGCCTAACTTAACCAAACACTAACCTAACCTAACCTTCCCTAAACTAACTTAAAATAACCAAATCCACCCGGTAGCGCTAGGGTGTTTAATAATCAGGTCAAATAAGCTAGGGTGCTAATTTACAGGTAATCCTCACAAAATAAATTATATAACCACTTATTCATCTTCTCAGACACAGGAGAGATCAACTCACACTTTATGTTTTGGTGTAGATGTGAATTCTTAATCATTCCTGGGGTGACCACCTTACCTGGACGAGTGTATGATGTACTATGTAGTTTTAAATGTTTAGGTTAGGTTAGTGTTTGGTTAAGTTAGGTTAGGTTAGATTTGGTTTGGTTGGATTTTTTGGTTTAAATTACGTCTGTTTAGTTTCGTTTGGTTAATTAGGTTAGATTTGGTTACGTTTGGTTAGGTTAGATTAGATTTGGTTAAGTTTAGTTTGGTTAGGTTAGGTTAAATTCCATCGTAATAGTCTCAGTGGCGGAATAATGATCAAAATTGGTTCTTAGGATCTCGTCGGCCCATCGTAAAACACACACACACACACACTCACGGTAATGAGAAGCCATGATTTGCTACTTAATATGCCACTATTTTAAAACGTATATGAAGGTTTTGAAAGATGGGAAGGTAAACTAAGAGAGAGAGAGAGAGAGAGAGAGAGAGAGAGAGAGAGAGAGAGAGAGAGAGAGGATAAAAAATATAAATAGAAGGTAAAAGTCGCAAAAGATCAAATTGGAGGTGTTAGCTCGCAGTGTGTGTGTGAGTGTGTGCTTGTGTAGGCAGGCGAGCGTGGGAGCGTCCTTGGCGGGGTGTTGGTGTGAAGGTGTTTGTTGTGTTGCTAGTCTGGCATCCCTCCTCCACCTCCTCCTCCAGCTACTGATCCTCGCCCAGCTACTGATCCTCGTCCTGCTACTGATCCTCGCCCTGCTACTGCTCCTCGCCCTTCTCGTCTTGCTACTGCTCCTCCGACCATTCTGGGTTATATTAGTTTACTATGTAGATTTCTGGTTACACCTTTCTATTCTGCTTCTCGCTCCACTTTCTGTTCCATCTTCTTTTCCACCTCCTGCTTCACCTTTCGTCCCACCCCCTGTTCCTGTTTTACCTCCTGTCCCACTTTCTGTTCCACCTCCTGCTCCACCTCCTATTCCAACTCCCACTCCACCTCCTGCTCCACCTCCTATTCCAACTCCCACTCTACTTCCTGATCCACCTCCTATTCCAACTCCCACTCCACCTCCTGCTCCACCTCCTATTCCAACTCCCACTCCTCCTCCTGCTCCACTTCAAGCTCCACTGTGTAGAAACCTCCTCTAAAACGGTCCTTCCTGCTTCAGGCTAATATCACTACAACTCTTTCCTAGGCTGGAGAAGTTCTGGACGCTGGGGTTTTCGTATCGCTGTGTTGAATCTAGAAATTGTTAAGAGCCTTGTTTACGGTGTACTAACAATCCCTAAGAGGCAGGACCCTTCTAGAACACTGCCTACCTGCAGCACATAGAAGCTAATTTAGTTAATTTAGTGAGGTCCTACTGCTGTGGGTTGGGACAGAACTTCCTCCTGAAGGTTTAAATACCCTTCCCTGGCTGACAATATTCCTCTTGAAGTCTTGTAGGTGAAATAGGAGAGGATGCTGTATGTCAAAAAGTGTTGGAGGATAATGGCATGGATTAGTGCCGAGGGGTGTCAGTTGGTCGTGTCATGGGCGCCAGGAATAGTATGAAGAGATCGTGTTTGTTGGGATGCCAATATAATAGTAGCAGTGCAAGCAGTGCACGCCAAGGGTGGTCAAAAGTGTGTCATGGCCTGGTCAGTTGCCTGACCCGCTATTGACATGGTTACTCGTTGTTCTCTCTCACGCTCTCACGCTTTTGGAGTCACAAGAAACAACGTTCGTTTTTATGAGGTCAAACCAGTTTTTCCTCCCGAGAATTATCACTGTTATCAGGTGCTTGCCCTTCGTAAACTGTTGTCACACTAACTATTTATTCCTTCATAAATTGTGGTCATATTAGGTGTCTGTCCTTGTGGCATAATTTTGATGAATGTCTCAATGAAAGACTTTTAATGTCGAGTTTTTTCTTTCTGAGCAACTGTCTCACTGAACTGTGTAATGTTGTTCCATGAAATTGTCTTTTAATCGTTGACTCTAAGTACCTTACTGGTCTTTATTTCTTTTTCTGAGGACTTGAAGAAGCGACGAGTGTTTTGGGTCATGTTGAGTCACCTCGCGATATAATGGTCACTTTATGATAGGAAGAGGATGAAGAAGAGGGCATTGGAGGAGGAATAGGAAGTTAGACGAGAGGGTTGGAGGAGGAAGAGGGGAATAGAGGAGGAGGTTGAAGTAAGACAGGGGTTAGAGGACGAGGAGCATTAGAGGTGGGTGGTGGAGGGGGGGGGAGAGGCTCTTAACTCTTCCCACTATCAGGTTCCCGGTGCTCAAAAAAGAACCCCCCCCCCCAGAAAAAACTTGCCACCTTCCCCCTGGCCAATACTTTTTCAAGACCATACTCCCCAGCGACCAACCCCTCTCCCCCCCCCCGCCACCCACCCACCTTACCAGCCCATCCCCCAGCAACCTGAGTGTGTATCTGGGAGGGTCCCGTCTCTGTTGTAACACATCAACACGATCATAGCCACCACCATCGCCTGTCGACACCGGGAATGAACAAAAAACTGGTCGCGTGTGGGATGGGCCAGAAAGGAGCGACCTGCTGATATTACTGCTACTGCTCTTACTGTTGTTGTCATTGTTGTTGTTGTTGCTGCCCCTGCCAAGCCTCTTTGTTTCTCCTGTGTACGGTATTGTGGTTTGATCAATAGGACCACCCGTGAGCGTCAGTGGGTCTGTTGTTGCCTTCCTCGTAAACTCTCCCGGCAAGTCTTCTGGGAGTGGCCATCGTCTGTAGTGTTTGGGGTTTTGTGTGTGTGCGTGTCTCTTTTTCCTCTCTAAACCTCCCGGTGCTATTGTAAGCCTATAAACAACAACAAACACCAAGCGACAAACAAACAAGTAGGAACAAAAAATCAACAACAAACAAGCAAGTAAATACAAACAACAACCTCTCTCTCTTCTCTCACTGCCAAGTTCCGGAAACAAGGCCGAGAGAGCCTTTGGTTTTCCCCAACACCACCACCTACCCCGCCCACCTTCATTATTGTAAATCTTGCAGTGTTCTCGGTATTTAGATGTACATTAGCACGCTAGTCGCCTACACCACGGTACTTGGACTGGATGGCGTTTCCTCATCTGTGTGGCCCGGTTTAGGAGTGAGGGGCGGCCAGTAGGCACCGTGGGAACGTCCTTGGCTCCTCTGAAGCAGGTGTGGCCCCCGCTTGCCTTCAGGACCTTGCTGACAACGACGCCTTGACTCTGCCGCCGTCATTGCCTCCCGCTACTGCTAGTGTCTCGTCTCCCGCTCTGAATAATTATTGTTTAGGAAGGCTGTGGTGTCGACGAGGCATTGGATGAAGTGATGATGTTTAGGATTATTTTTTGGTGTGTGTTTGTATGCTTGTATTGTTGTGATTGTTTTTGTTATTGCTGTGATTGTTGTTGTTATTATTTTTGTTGTTTTGGTGAGTGTTGTTTTTTGTTGTTGCAGTAAACAGTCTTAACTCTACAATATTTAGAAAAAAATGGAGACATTAAATTCACCCGAAAAAGGAACTTGAATACAATAAATAAATTATTCTACAGATAAAGAGAAGAAGTGAATAAATAGATAAGTTGTCAGTAAATAGATACATAATGGACTTTCTTTTTAACTATTGAGATTCACAGTCAGTCGCTAAATACACATGAGATATTTTGTCTGTCTGTCTGTTGCTCACACCACTCATTCCCCCCTTTCTCTCCCTCTCACACCTCTCACTTAGCCCCTTTCTCTCTCTCTCTCTCACACCACTCATTTCCCCCTTCCTCTCTCTCTCATACCTCTCATTCTCCCTCCACCTTCTCTCATACCTCCCATTCCCCCCTTTCTCTCTCTCTCATACCTCTCATTCCCCCCTTTCTCTCTCTCTTATACCTCTCATTCCCCCCTTTCTCTCTCTCTTATACGTCTCATTCCCCCTTCTCTCTCTCACACCACTCATTCACCCTTTCTCTCTCTCTTTATACCTCTCATTCCCTCCCTTTTCCTCTTTCTCTCACATCGTATCACAGTTTATCTCACATATCTTTCATCTCCTTCTCCTTTGTTTCTCATTCACCCCCCTCGCTTCCCCCTTCCTTTTCCTCTTGTCCCACACCAAATTCCTTGACCTCCCTCCTCCTCCTCCTCCTGTTTTCTTTAACATTTACCTACACAACTACGTATATAGACTGTGTCCCTCCCCCCCCCCTCACCCCCGAAAATAAAAACAATACTAGTTTTCTTCCCTAAAAACGTGTGAGCATCGCTTCTGGTAACCCACTCTTGGCTATGATCAACAAAGGCATAAATTGTCGATATTTTTTGAGTAAGGACACCTGCCTCTTATTGTCATCAAGTTCTTACAGAGACTTGGAATATACAGTAATTTAGTTTTTCTGATATAATTTCATCTTCACATTTTTTTATTATTAATGTTAGATATGTTATTGATAGGTATACAGTTATAGGTAAATTGTACAGGTAATAATGTTATGTGTAAAGGTATTATATAGGTATGGTTCTCATTTTTTTTCTGTAGTTTGAATAACTTGATGACCATTGACACAAACGTAGTCCTTTTGATGGTGTGGTAAGGTTGGTACTTCTGTGTGTGTGTGTGTGTGTGTGTGTTGGGGATACATGTATTCATAGGGTTTCACGCCAAGGTTCTACTCTAAGGTTGCACTTCAAAGTTTCATTCCAAGGCTTCACTCCACGTCTTTACTTCAGGGTTTCTCTCTAAAGCTAAAATGCTTCACCCCAAGCATTCAAAATAAGGTTTCTCTCCAAGGTTTTCACTCCGTCTTCAATCCACAACAAGGCTTCACTCCAAGGTTTCACTCTGTCTTCACTCTCTCTGTATTTTATCTTCACTCACACGTCAATCAAGTCTTCACGTGTGTGTTTATCTGTTACCTGGGGAGTTATTATTCAGGTATTGACTAGACACCTGCTGCTGATGCTAACACGAAGGCTGGTGTTAGGTCTCAAGTGTCGCCCCATCATCGTTTAACCTGTTATGTAATAGGGGATTGTCATTGCCTAATCTATTATAAGATTTTGACCTTATTATTACCCAAATTATCTTGCAATGTGGGTTCATATGGCACATGAGACACCTAACCTAACCTAACCTAACCTAACATAACCTGCTGTCCGGGTCCGTGAAGCATTTCCGAACGAACGATTATGGATGGAACTCTTATCAAGCACTTCCGAAATATCGTGAACCAATAAGCACAGTTACAGGTAATAGACACAAATACAGGAAGAAATAGAGAGAATTACACATGTGAATACAGTAATACAACTACATATACAAGTACAGGTATATAAATACAGTATAATGTATGTCTTGCTAAACGAATCTACATATGTTTACAAATACAACATACCCAGAAAGACAACATATATGAATATAGATTAATTCTGAAGGTTAAATATTCTTTTCTTAGGATAATGGTTCTCTCTCTCTCTCTCTCTCTCTCTCTCTCTCTCTCTCTCTCTCTCTCTCTCTCTCTCTCTCTCTCTCTCAGACACACACAGAGTCATGATCAGAGCTGTGATTGCATGGTGTTTTGGTACTATAACTTGTCAGCTCAACATTATTATCATTCATTTTGGGGTATACTGATCCGAGAGAGAGAGAGAGAGAGAGAGAGAGAGAGAGAGAGAGAGAGAGAGAGAGAGAGAAAACACATAAGCCAATATAAATCCCTTAATCTATTTATTTATAATTTTAGCTGTATAAGACACGCAGCACCATACTCCTTTCACTAGTAAGATATAAATTGTGGTGAGAGGAGGCGAGGAGTTACCTGGCGCAAGCTTCCTCAGAATCCAGTTTAGGTGCAGGTGTTACTAGACCACCACCTGCCTGACCCAGCCCCAATTACCTGTGTTTCTCTGCTCTTTTGGTGCCCGATCTTACACACAGCCACACTCTTTGTTGTTTGACCTTACACACACACACACTGATGTTTGACCTTACACACAGACACACTGATGTTTGACCTTATACACACACACACTGATGTTTGACCTTACACACACACACACTGATGTTTGACCTTACACACAGACACACTGATGTTTGACCTTACACACAGACACACTGATGTTTGACCTTACACACAGACACACTGATGTTTGACCTTACACCCAGACACACTGATGTTTGACCTTACACCCAGACACACTCTTGATGCCTGACCTTACGGTAAGCCACACTCTTTGATGGTTGACAGCACAGACTGACATACCCTGTCATGCCACACCCTGTGCTCTTTGCTTTTACAGACAGCCACATCATTTGAGCCTTGGCCTCACAGACAGTTAAACACTCTGACGCTTGACCTCGCAGACAGTCATACACTCTGACGGTTGACCTCACAGACAGCCATATTTTTTCTTATGCTAGACTTCACAGACAGCCACAGAATACAGGAAACATAATGCTTCAGAAAAACGAATAAATGACAGGTGTATTTTTCCCCCAGTAGACAGCCACTGACAGCAGGGAAGGTCAGAAGGGACAAGCCAAAAGCAATTGCGAAACTAGTATTTTCCACCCACAGACAACACATACTTTTTAGAGGCTGCTGATAGCTACAAGAAGAGAGAGAGAGAGAGAGAGAGAGAGAGAGAGAGAGAGAGAGAGAGAGAGGAGTAGCTTCAGGCACGACCGGTTCAGCATAAAACCCTCCATTTAAACCAGGGATTTAAATTGGCGATGAACATTTTGTTTCGGAAGGTGTGAAGTCGGTATTGGAGGAGAGGCAGAAGGAGGGGGTGAAGGACGTGTATGGTGGAGATAAGGGAACAAAGAGAGAAAGTACGAGAAAGAGAGGGAGAAAAAGAGAGTGAGGGGGAGAGAGAAAGTGTGAAAGAGACATGTCTCCCTCACTCACTTCCCTCACTGATTCCTCCACATCACCTCACATCTCTCCTCCCACACAACCCTCCTCCTCTCACTACCCTATCATGGCCGCCCATCATCAGTACCGGGTTGGTGTCTGGGTGGTTGGGTAGTGGGCACAGGGACCGTGGTAGCGTGGGAAAGACCTTGGGCACGCGCTGGGCAGGTGCTCGGCAAACCACCTTCCACGCCAACAGAATATTAAGCAGCTAGCATGGTCGGTCCTCCCTCCCTCCCTCCCTCCCTCCCTCTCACCCTCACTCCCTCCCCTGGTCGCCCTCCCTCCCTCTCACCCCCCCCTCCCCTGGTCGCCCTCCCTCCCTCCCTCGCTTCTCCTCACAGCTCCTTCTTTTATTTCTGATTCCTCCTTCTGTTTTTGTTATTGTTTCTTTCTTACTCAACATTATTCTTTCACTTCTACCGCCACACCTTCCCTTTCCCCTATTATGCATCATCATCATCATCTCCCTTCACCACACACTACCATCACCACAGCTCACCACACACCACCACCGCTCACCAGACACCAGCACCTTCAGCACAGCTCACCACACACCACCACCATTACCACAGCTCACCACACACCAACCTTCACCACACACCACCATCACCACAGCTCACCACAGCTCACCGCACACCAACCTTCACCACACACCACCATCACCACAGCTCACCACACACCACACATACACCACCATAGCTTATCACACATCACCACCATCACTACATCTCACCACACACCAACCTTCACCACACACCACCATCACCACGGCTCACCACACACCACCATACACCACCATAGCTCATCACACACCACCACCATCACTACATCTCACCACACACCAACCTTCACCACCCTCTCAATCACACACATACACTTATCATCGTCACACAGTTGAGCCATGAGAAGGCAGCTGCTGTATGCAATCACTCTTGGCTGCCTCCAGTGTTGTAATCAGGCAGGAGTAATGGTGTGGCTCTGTGGATCATACATTGGAATTATGTGCTTGGTAATGGATAGTAATAACTTATTCTAGGACAGTCAACTACAAAGGGATGCTGCTCTTACCGTGAATTATACAACTAAAGTTATATCCCTCCCTCATGAAAGGCATCCATCAATGAGGCCCGAAAAGACACACAATTCCCCCTCCTCCCCGTCGATCCTCCTCAAAAAAACCCTCAACCCCCCCTCCTCCCCTCCCCCCTCCCCTCCCTCCTCCACTCCCTCCTCCCCTCCCCCCTCCCCTCCCCCCTCCCCCCCCCTCCTCCCCCCCCCCCCTCCACTCCCTCCTCCCCTCCCCACAAAGAAAATAAAAACGACAATAATGGTGACTAATTTTCCTCCTGTATCGACCACTTCTTTATATCCATCAGTCTTTAAGAAACTCCGAAAAATTACAGCAATATTTCATAATGTTTCGTTAAGCGAGTAATTGTTAATAGTGAAGCGTCTCTATTGTTAGAGTAGAGGGGGATAGAGAATTACATTGATAAGTTAACGGGTTAGAGCTACTGTCTATGCCGGGTGTTAACAAAGTCTCTTGGTGTTTGTGTTCACCGAGTCTCTTGATATTTGGGTTTATAAAGACCCTTGATGTTTATGTTTACAGCCTCTTAATGTTTCAGTTTCCTGGGTCCTTTGATATTAGTGCTCTTAGGTTTATCATCTTCACTAACTACTCGTCTTTAAATGTTGTAATAATGAATTTCAGTATTAGTTTACAATTCCTGCACACGTCATCTTATTTCACCTGACGATAAGCCACCGTAACGCTACCTGGGGAGGGGATTAGGTTAGGCTAGTGTTAAGGTGGTTGATCTTCAGGTGAAATAAGCTGGAGTGTCTAATCTTCATCAGGTCCAAATCTATATATTTTTCTTCCATTGTTACTCTGCCAGATAAATTCTACGTACATTCGCTGCCTTACTTGAGCTGAAGTTGTCCAAGTGGGCTTGCCAGCGTTCACTATCTTTCTCAAAACGAATAAGTGTTATTTACGTGCGTATTAATTGTTAAATTTAATATATTTTGTGTTGTCACTATTTTATCATCACATTTCTTAATATATTGTTACCCAGCTGTAGAGTATAAAATGGAGAAAGAACCATCTGTTAATTTCCCACATGAACTGTAATTGTGTATGTCGCGTACGCTTGACAGCCCGTTAGTTTATGTGGATACAAAATACAGTTGACAGTGGTTTTATCATTACTGTAGATACGGAGACAGTGTGGTTGGTACTGCACTCGGCCTGTTTGAATACAAATGGTAGCTGCTAGACTGCGACATTAAGCCATTTATAACACCTGACACGAGCCAACTAAACCTACACTTACTCACCTTACCCAACCGAACCACAGACTTGTTCTGCTCTAGCTTCCTTTACTTAAAGAAATAACCAAGAATGTTGTGCTTCAAACAACAGCAGCGAAGGCGTCTCACCACAGCAGCTAAACTGGTGGGCTAGGCTGTGTGGTGGGTCAGTTAGTCCTGGGAAGATCTTTGCTCTTTATTTAGAAATTTTAATTGTATATTTTACAGCAAACTCCGACAATGGGGAGCTGAATCACGTATGCTGAAGGTTACGTTAAACATTTTCTTTCTGCAGTTGATATATGTGGTTTGACAGCGAATATAAACAAACTTTGAAGTATTCATGGCTGCATTAAATAAGTATTTACAATTTAATTAATTTTTACAATCATAACGTTAATTTTAAAGAAGAAAATAATATTTGTTATGAATAGTTAGTTAGTGGGCAAAACACATCAGAATTTATGATATTGTTTTTATTGCACAGCAATTTTTCCTATTGTCTCCTACCTGTAACTATAAATGGAGACTTATGAATTGAAAATACAATTTGACATAAAAGATGAACCAAAGAGGTTTTTTTTTATATAATGACACAAGTAAGAGTATGATTTATTATTTTACCCAAGATGTTCACGAGAAACCACCAGGGGCAGGCCAAAAGGGGCGATCATCTTACGCACCCCACAGGGAAGGGTTGACCATATGAGGGTTTAAGATAAAAAAAACAGTATGTCTTATGCATACATGGGCAACATTTCTACCGTTTGTTGTATGTGTGATCTTTAACACGAGTTTATCGGTTGTTGCTGGGTAGCTAACAAAATGTAGCCATCAGTGTGAAGGACAGACAGAAAACCTTTGAGTCCTGTGGTGCTGCTCCGGACACACCTGAAGTTTATAGTGGCAATTAACCATACAGGTGTAAGGTAATTAAATATTTATAACTGACGACGGAACAAACATTTATCAAAGCATCCAGACTAACAGAAATTAGTTTTAATGTCTCGTAAGAATGTATTTAGTAAATTTAGAAATACAATTATATAAATCACCACCAACTTGTCTCTATATAATCTTTACTGAGACGTTCAATTCACCATTTAAGTCATTAGGTAAGTGGCGGTCCGTAATATATCAACGCACCATTAAATTCGTACCCTAGAAAGGTGGGTCGAGGAGCGCTACTCTATAAACAAGAACAGAGAGCCTCCTGAAGATGGCTTAGTAAGGTACTGATAGTGATGTAACGCCCTACTAGTGTTCTATGATACGTTGTTAGTTGAACAAAACTCGATAATTACTGTACCTAGAATGTTCAGTGTACCGGGATCTTGTAAGTGTTGTATTAATCGTAGTCCAATAAAAAAGTTTAGTAGGGCTGTACCTTAAATATTTGCTATACGGAGGATCTGGCGGATACTGATGCTATTATGTTTTACGTCACATCAACAACTGAGATATGGTATTGTGCTGTTAATACTTAATTGTTAACTACTGAGACTCAAGTTGCGTTGTGTCATTTATTAACTAAAGTTCTGCGTGTGTATAGTACTGTTGGTGGACAGTTATTGAGACATAATATTGTACCACTTATACCAAGAGCCTGGAGTTAGTGTGTTGAACCAGTAGTCTACATCAGTGATTACTATAACCAGGTCCTTTAATTCTGTTCCATTTAAGTGATAGATGAAGTTAGACTCCGTGATTCCGTTCCTCTTGAGGGATCCATAAGGTAATATTGTATCATCTTGATTCTCCGTCACCCCCAGAGATTTATTTTAAAGGGCTGTGAATTGAATCTCAGAGGGCAGAAGTTATTGTATTGATCCCGTGAGTTTATGGAGGGTGATATAGTGATTCAAAATTAACATAACACTAATTTATTTTTTAGGGCCCTTAAATTACGTCCCTTAAGGCTGACGGTCTTTTATGGGCAGTGAAGATTCAACACACTGATTACTAACTCTTTGGTACGTAAAGAAGGGAAGAATGACTGGCACTGTTCTCGACCAACTTCACTTTCCCAATTGAGTCAGGTACACCCATTCACAGCTAGGGTGAACTTGGGGTACCTCAGGCGACACTTGGTAGGCGAAAGAGCGATGTACCCACTCGGCCACCGCACCCTTGAGGTCTTTGGGTATATTGTGAAAGTCTTCCTTACACACACACACACACACAGGTTCGAATAAGAAGAAGAAAGTCCATTGGTTTACACATACCAACGTTGGGTACGAATTCATTCCCTAAAGCCAAGAAAATTATTACGTCACCTGTTTAACCCACAGTAATAGTTCCTCGTTAGCTGTAAACGCCTTATCTCTTGATTATTATCATCATCAGTCAAGAGGCGGGTCAACCAAACAACTTTACTATACTGTTCTCTAGAGGAACTTCTGTAGGGCCAAGCTGGACTTGTTCCTGGAGCTGTATTATGAGGAGTAAATAATACAGTAATAATTGAGTTGAAATCATTTACTGGCAATGGACTCGTTGTAAATAAGAAATATTAAATCGATAATGGACTCACACAACCAACCAATGATTGATGATGTTATAAGTCAACAAATTATCTCCATCAATCAGAAGTAGTATCAGCTGTCAGAAGGCAGCAAGACGTGATTTATGTCTCTCAGGGCAGTAGACAATTTACAGGCATCGTTATAATCCTGTGTCGCGACTCTAATCGTAATTTACAGTGAAGTTTAAGGGAAAACGGCACGATTTACAACCTTACGGCGATCCTCTATATAGACTACAAAAACATTATGTGGGATTAAGTTTCACAAAGAAACAGAGACGATCTTATATTCTAACACTGAGTTTGCCGACAGCTAACGGGGACTGGTATCTTAATTAAAACAACAATATAAAGATAGTCATCGAGAAAGTCATCGCCGCTGGCTTCAACTACAGTGCTGGTGTTGCCTTACCCGAACAAACATTAAATCTCTCAGCCTGCGACCACGTGCCGCGTGCCACGTGCCGCCCCCCTACGAAAGATGCCAAAGAAAGAACTGGATCAATACCACTGCCCAGAGACCACCCAGTGACCAAGCTTATAGTGCGGGAAGCACACGCGGTGGGCGCTGACCATTCCGGGAGAGAACATACACTGTCCATACTCCGGTGTGAGTTCTGGATAGGCCGTTGCCCTCCCTCTGCTCGATAAAAGGTAATCAAGGAGTGTGACACTTGCCGCCGTAACAATTGGAAGCCCACTAGGCAAAGGGAAGCCATGCTGCCCGAAGACCGGACCGAGCCTGGGGGGCGTCCCTTTACTTACACGGGCACTGATTGCTTTGGTCCGTTCATAGTAAGACAAGGACGAAAGAGTACCAAGAGATATGGCTGCATATTCACCTGCCTAGCGACTCGTGCAGTGCACCTAGAGGTGTTGGAGTCTCTACATACAGATGCACTCCTAAACGCTACTGTCCGCTTCATTGCTAGAAAGGATACGACTCCGAAACGTATTCGTTCAGACAACGACACCAACATGGTCGGGGCTTGCAAAGAACTCCGTGCAGCAGTGCGTAGTTTGAGGATTGATGAACGCATACACAGACACTTTCAGTCATCCACCAGAACCACCTCAGTCATCCACCAACCTCGTAAGCAACCATAAGCACCAGTCATCCACCAACCTCGTATCCAACCACAAGCACCAGTCATCCACCAGCACCACCTCAGTCATCCACCAACCTCGTAACCAACCACAAGTACCAGTCATCCACCAGCACCACCTCAGTCATCCACCAACCCCGTAACCACCAACAAGTACCGCAGTCATCCACTAGCACCACTGCAGTCATCTACCAGCCCTGTAGTCAACCACAAGCACCACAGTCACCCACTAGGACCACTAAAGTCATCCACCAACCCCATAACCAACCACAAGTACCACAGTTATCTAGCAGCACCACCAATCATCCACCAGTACTACCACAGTCATCCACCTCTGGCCGATAATGGTCAATCACATGAAGAGCAACAACAAATAACAACATGAAAGAATGACAACAAAACAAAGTCATTAATCAACTTTACAGGAAAAAAAACAACAACTTATTAACATGAGTAACTTCCAAGTTCATTTACCCACTGAGTTAGTGCACACGATTAGTCTTGAGTTACGACGCCTCACTCTGCCTCATCCTCTTTCATTGGTCTAAGAATCTGTGATACTGCTTGAGTGTGGTCAGTCAGTCAGGTGTTTGGAATGTTTGGAGACGATTCTTTTTATATATTTTTTTTTTTACTGTGTAGTTTTGGTGTGTTGATGTTGAGAGAGAGAGAGAGAGAGAGAGAGAGAGAGAGAGAGAGAGAGAGAGAGAGAGCTGATTTTAGACACATTATCCCCCGCAAAGACACAGGCATATTATGTACAACGACCCTCCTCCGTTTAGTCGGTCTGTACAACAAACCACACTAAATACACGGACTCAGACGCTTCTCTCACGTACAAAGGTCTATAGAAGAGACCTTGGCAAGTACAAGAACAGATAAGTCATGGAAACAATCACGTACACGAACCAGATGATAACTTCTGACACTATCCCGTCAAAGATATCTCTCTCTGTCTACCTGTGTGTGTGTGTGTGTGTGTGTGTGTGTGTGTGTGTGAAATTTATGTAATTACAACTTATAGTATGCTGGTATAAGGTTTAATTAAGTTCAGGTAAGGTTTTGGAAAATTCAAGTAAGGTTCAATTAAGTTCATGGAAAGTTCAAGTGAGGATCAGGTAAAGTTCTCCAGCCACCAAATCACCACAGCATGGTCCGGTGTTGTACTTTTAACCTTGAAGAACTAGATTAGGTCTGGCGGACACACCCACACACCCATCCACCCACCCACCCACACACGCACACACACACACACCTGTAGACGTGTGGCATGTTCTACATCCCAGGATCTAATTATAGGGTCATTACCCCACTACTTAGTATATAAGGTTGATGTAGTGTAGTATCGTGTCTTCGGCCCCCTCGATATCTTAGTGAGTCTGATGGGTATAGGAGTGGCCATGGACTACCCTCAGGATAATTTGAGGTGATTTGTCTTATTGTTGTTATTATTGATCTTATTTCTTCTTCTTCTTCTTACTTTTTTCTTGTTATTCTGCTTCTTGTTCTTTATTTATACCTTCCAGTCCTTGTTCTTCCTTTGTTTTCCTTTCATCTCTTTTCTCTTGTTGTTCTTCAGTTTCATCTTTGTATTCTTTCCTCCGATTTTTTTTTATTGTCACAAGTGGGGAACATATACACGTAACCCGAGTAATCTCTTTCTTTCTTTCTGTTTGTCTGTCTGTCTGTCTCTGACCTTCGCTAAACACACATCTCCTTCCCACCCTTCCACTCCCTGTAAGACCTGGAGCTCAGATAAACACGAACGCCACACCAAAAACAAACCCAGAGGAAGGTATCAGAATCTACAATGTTACCAGACAACAGGATCGGGAAAAAAAAACACACACACACACGGACTCCAATCAAAAGCCGAACTCAGTCGAAGGTTACAGAATTTATAAAGTTCAGAGACAGTCGGAATCGATATAAAATCTGACTCCACATTAAAATTGAATTCTATCGAAGGCATCATAATTTATAACGTTAATTGAACACAGGAAACTCCTTCCATCTCAGAGAAACAAAATCGCATTAGTGTCTGAAAAAAAAAATCAACATAAAAACAAAAGAGCGTCAAGATATGGTAGTCAGTGGTGTTTCTCTCCAGGATTCTACGCTGTCGCAACACAATATTAAATGCCGTCTCAAATTTCAAACATCAATTTGTTCTTGTTTTAATTGTTTGGGGAAGATAATTGGTTGTGTTCTTGTGTACATCGGCGTCAGAACTCTATGAAACGTAGGGACGGAAAGCTGTTTAGTTCTTTATCTTTGGTGCATTGAATCCTACATACTTCCTCATAGTACTAAAAACAGAGCATTGGATCTCCCCCAGGATAATCTCCGCGACTTCACTTGTCATTATGTCGTATGGCGTGGGTTTTTTTTTTTTAATACAAATGTGTGGAATTTATAGAGTGAGCATAGCGGTCGAGGTGAAGACGATGAAAGGATTCTGGGAGTTCTCTTTTAATATTGATGGAGAAATTATAGACAAAAGTGACAGTAAGATGATGCATGGGTGTTGAGGACAGACAGACAGACAGACAGGGAGAGAGAAGCAGATTATAACAATGAAGACTTGGGTTTTATAGTTTTTTAAGGTCAGGGGTTAATGACAGCCATTTGTAAAGATGTGAAAACTCATTTCTATACAGAAAGCAGAAGGTAAATATCATGTTACTGGCTCATATCAAGTGGCAGCTTTCCCGCGAGAACATGTAAACATCACCTTGTTGTGGGCAGAGTAATGTTAGCCAATCACAAGAGCAGTAATCTGACTGTAACCAATTAAAATGAATGGGAGGGGCTTCAAGGACATTTAAACACGCTTCTTAAGTTTAGATAAAAACTCAGATTTGAGATATTTTTGGGGCAAAAATTCTCACTCTACACGGAGACTCAGCGAGGGTACCTGTGACCTGGTGTAGGAGAAATTTATTACTGTTTATACGTGTAAGTTGGTGGTTGTCTACTGATATATTACTTCATCTCTAAGTTGTAATATAACTGTAACTTGTCCTATCGCATGTTTCAATCCTCCCTCCCTCAACTTGTGACTTGAGTTATTTGAATTAGGTTAGGTTAAGTTAGGTTAGGTTATAGGTTGGTTAATCATCAGGTCAAATAAGCTGGGGGGTGGCTTCTCTTCAGGTGGACTTTAATTTGCTTCACATTAATAAATACGCCTGACACGGCACACTACACGGGAGAGCATTATCCTCTCTATAAAATCAAACACTAAGAAGTTGGGCACAGAATCACCACCATCAACAGGATGAAAACAAAAACAGAAGAAGAACCGAGTTTTTTTAGACACTTGCTCTGTGGTGTGGGTCATGTGGTGTTTCAAGGAGAGGTTACTAGTTCATGCGAGATAGAGGGTATTAACACTGGTGGCTTAGTGTGATAAAGATGTAATTGAATGAATGAGGAGGCTGCAGTGATGATGTGTGTGTGTGTGAGAGAGAGAATGTGTGTATTGTTTTGGCTCTGAATGTATCAAGGTCATTTGTATCGTATTCTGTTGTGGACTCAAGGAATGTGTTAAAAGACAGTTGTTGTATCTTGGTGATCAACTTGAAGACTTATAGATTAAACATAGGTATTATTGCCCAGAGGTAAGAGATTTGTTTGACTACAGTTGTCCTCAGGTATGAAACACTAAACTAGGGAGGAGGAGATTTAGATGTCTTTGTGAGGGTATGCTGTAGAATGGAAGATGAGAAAAGTTCCGTCTCGTGTGAAATGTTCCCAGCAGAAGCGACTGTGTTCGTGTTACAAGAACAAGTAAACTGAGTAAAATTCCCCTAAGCCAACCCAGTCAACTTTACGATCGTCTTAGGTTAGGTTAAGTTTGGTTAGGTTAGATAGTGTGTTAAGAGGACCCGAGAGGAAAAAGATGATTAGAAGAAGACAAGACGTTGGAACAAGGTGATCAGTGAACAAACAGGTGTGGGTATAGTGGGGAACAAGGTTTGGTGTGTCCCCGTCACTAGAGGGGGTAAGGGATTAGCGTCGCTGGGTTAGTTGTTCTCTGCATGAGGTCACTGAGAATGGAAAGGATTTATTCAGGGAATCTGTCTATATCTGCCCTGGGTGTGTGAGTTAGTCAGAGTATATTATGTGTCCTGGGTGTGTGGGACGCGCAGAAACACGTAAGGCAGACTAGATGACTATGTTTACTAAGCAGGAAGACTAATAATAATGTCATTCTGTGGCATGGAGGGTTGATAAGGAGATAATGACTCTCTCTCTCTCTCTCCAATTTTATATATTTTTCTTGCTTATCGAATTAAGTAGGAGGAGGAGGAAGAGGGAGGTACTTGAAACGTGTGGAGGAACGCAGCAACACTCGGAGGAGGCAGAACCATCGTACATAAATATATCACATTTAACCTCTACCAGCGAGGACTAAACCCAGTGGTCTTAGGGTGAGCTCAACATTCTCCCCACAACTCTGGGTACACGAGGAACTGGTCTATGCTGCGGTCAGTACATTCAGTATTTAATGAATTATTATTATTATTTTTCTCTCTCTCTCTCTCTCTCTCTCTCTCTCTCTCTCTCTCTCTCTCTCTCTCTCTCTCTCTCTCTCTCTCTCTCTCTTCCACGCACTCACTCACTCAGTCAACTTATATTGGTAAACATATATAGTGTATAGTAACTCTGGGTGTGTTTTAGGGGACCATAGCCTCTGAGATAACACACACAGATTGGTATGTGTCTCCCTGGATACATATGGATACTTTCTTCTACTATACCTTCATTTGATTTAAGAATGATTGATATACATAGTGATGATAAAGATGTAACTGAGGAGTAGAGTTGATGGATAATTTTTGTTTTGTTTTAGACTCTCAAAGGGAAGGGAGAGCCGAGGCCAAGATCAACCTCCCCTTATCGATCACTGGAGGAAACTGGCTGTCCTTGAGTCGCTGGTTGTTTCACTGAGTTACAAGTCCAACTTATTAAGATTTTAAGCGTTTTTACCATCAGTAACACCACACTGTATGTTAAATTAATGTGGGGGTTACGTACCAGCCGAGGTAGAAGCAGATATGTTATCCTGCACAAGATCTTAGCCGTTTTTCCAGCTATGTGTGATTACCCTTCCAGGATTTTTTCTGGTCAGTGGGTGTCAGGAGTTTAGATTCTGTTTCTGCTGGACTCTGTGTTGTTGAGACCTTTTTTGGTAATATTTTCATGATACGTATGATATTCTGTGGAGCTTACATAGTTGAGACCATTAACTATGTACTGATTAACCATCTCCTTTCCTCAGTAATTCTTGACTGCGGTGTGTAGAGGTACAATGAAGTGAAAGGGTATGCCAGTACTTAGGGCTGCTAGGTCGAGCCTCTTGGAGAATCCTGGGTTACTCACGGCTCGAGGAATGACAATCCACAAGTACGGATAAAGTAATCTTCTATCATGGCGGGGGTGACTCAGCTACCTTGTTAGTGAAGCTCTGTAGGGACAGGTGAGGGTGCTGAAGAGGCGTCTCGACATCCTGGTCCCTAGGGTGTTACTGGGAGTTTGCACTCTAGCAGAATTTTTTTGGGTAATCTGGAAGGATTTCTCCATCAACTCGTCAACTGTAGAGGATGAGTGTAAAGGGATGCTGGTATGGTTATCTGCGAGGTAGTACGTGCGTCCAGACCACCAAGTGTGGCAGACATAGTAGCTCGCTGCCACTGTGAGATACTGGGCAGTTGATAGGAAGTAAGTACCTAAAGAAACAAGCCAGTGTGAGTAAGACTAGATACCCGAGGAGGAGAAAGGCGCCGTGAGCTTTTAATTTACCTGTTTTGTTGTTGGTCATCTAAGAACTATGTGTTGAGTTTACCTGATAAACTGCCCGTGATTTTCTCAGCCACAAGGCAGAGACAGACTAACATGGGCAGAGGGGATCTACCTGCTGGACACCATCGCGTGAGTTAATTGCCTGTTCTCTGAAGGGCAGTTTAGTGTTACCACCGCAACAAGATCAGATGTTGCAGGGATTGGCGCGGACAATGTTGTGCGCTCTTATTACCACATTTTGCACAACCGCTTCAATGAGTACATCTCTTCTCATCAAGTTGACGTTCTTTTTGAAATGTATTTTAACAAAAACCTTTTCGTTCGTAAGATTAGCGACACACTGTAGGCTCGTCCTGATCTGGCGTCTACCTGCCCTGCATTATCCCTATTTCGTGCTGTCTTAAATGATGTATTGTGGCAGCATCTCGCCTGTAGTTTTCTTCACAGCTGTCCTCTCGACAAATCGGTATCATCTGTTCTAAGTGGTGACGTTTTAGCCCTGTGACGCCACCAGCACAGTCAGATGGGAGAGACACGACTATTTGATGATGCACCTTTATCTCTCTCTTGCTCGGTGATGGTGCTAACAGAGGAGGAAAAGGAAGGAGGAGTTCGCTGTTGTTACTTGGAGATCGTGTTGGTGGCAGGTAGATGTACGGTGTCTCAGAGGGCGTGTGCTGTTAAATTATTCTAACCACTACCACGGTGTTGTCTTTCTCCCTCTTACATTTAGCTTAACTTTACACACTGATAGGGGGTTTGTGGTATCTATTTTCATCTTAAGGGGTTTAGGGGTGAATCCGGGACGACGTTGTTCATCCTCTCTGACTGAAATTCTTTTATGGCTTTGTTGTCTTGCCCGGTCTTGTTAGGGCGGCGAGGCAGACTTGTCGACTCGGGAGGTGGAGCCTTGCTTGGATGGTTCCTGGGGCATCATTGCCTTTTATGTACAGGTCCGTGAACTTGGGGGCTGTGTGCTTGTGTATGAGAGGCTTCTTACGTGTGAGGTGCTTGTGTGTGTGAGGTGTTTGTGTGGGTTAGGTGCTTGTGTGGGTGAGGGGCTTGTGTGTGTGAGTGAAGTGCATGTGTGTGTGAGGTGCTTGTGTATGTGTGTGTGTGGTGCTTGTGTGTGTGTGAGGTGCTTGGGTGTGTGTGAGGTGCTTGGGTGTGTGTGAGGTGCTTGTGTTGGTGAGGTGCTTGTGTTGGTGAGGTGCTTGTGTGGGCGTGAGGTGCTTGTGTGTGTGTGTGTGTGTGAGGTGCTTTTTTTTTGTGTGTGTGTGTAATAAAACAAAAATAATAATAATTATCGGTTTATTGAAAAAGTTCCGCAGCCCGAAGGCTGAAAATATACATTGGACAAAAATTACTTATTACTTACAAAGACATGGGGTAGCTGGGTCGTTTAACAAAGGCTTTCATTACTGAAAGAAGGAACATGAATTGAACATACAAATTATTATAGTTTGCAGTTGATGGTCCGGGCCTGGGCTGGTCATGGATACATGGGGTGGTGTGGTGTTCACGTGGTGCAGTAACTCGTCCTCGGGTGTTGATGTGAAGGACCTCACGTGGTCATGGAGACATGGGGTGGTGTGGTGTTCACGTGGTGCAGTAACTCGTCCTCGGGTGTTGATATGAAGGACCTCACGTGGTCATGGAGACATGGGGTGGTGTGGTGTTCACGTGGTGCAGTAACTCGTCCTCGGGTGTTGATGTGAAGGACCTCACGTGGTCATGGAGACATCGGGTGGTGTGGTGTTCACGTGGTGTAGTAACTCGTCCTCGGGTGTTGATGTGAAGGACCTCACGTGGTCATGGAGACATCGGGTGGTGTGGTGTTCATGTGGTGCAGTAACTCGTCCTCGGGTGTTGATGTGAAGGACCTCACGTGGTCATGGAGACATCGGGTGGTGTGGTGTTCACGTGGTGTAGTAACTCGTCCTCGGGTGTTGATATGAAGGACCTCACTTGGTCATGGAGGCACCGGGTGGTGTGGTGTTCACGAGGTGTAGTAACTCGTCCGTAGGTGTTGATATGAAGGACCTCACTTGGTCATGGAGGCACCGGGTGGTGTGGTGTTCACGTGGTGTAGTAACTCGTCCTCGGGTGTTGATATGAAGGAATTCACGTGGTCATGGGGACACCGGGTGGTGTGGTGTTCACGAGGTGTAGTAACTCGTCCGTAGGTGTTGATATGAAGGACCTCACTTGGTCATGGAGGCACCGGGTGGTGTGGTGTTCACGTGGTGCAGTAACTCGTCGTAGGTTTTGATATGAAGGGCCTCACGTGGTCATGGGGACACCTTGTGGTGTGGGGTGGTGTCACAGTACCTCACTCTGCTGGGTGGTGTTGTGTTATCTCGAAGTCTGGTGTAAAGCCGACCCACTGTTGTTCCCGTGGTGGACTGATTAGCACCTCGTGGTCAGTTCCCAGGGGTGCTTATCTCAGTGGTGGGTCACTTCTCTCATTGGTACTATCTGGTTCTGAATTCACTGGCTTAAACACTGTTCATCACTGTTCAACACTGATCCCACTTCTTTCCGAAACGAAATTGTCACTTTTGATTATGTTGATATCCCGGTGGTGAGGATGGGTCGGGGAGAGGGACTGAGGAGTGGGGCCGAACATTGGCCAAGGTGGGCCGCTGCTCAGCTGCGCCTGGTAGGTCTTGACCCTCCGGTGGTCAAGGATGTAGTGTGTGTGTGTGTGTGTGTACATCTTATATTAAAGGGAGTTTGATTATTTCTTCTTTACCTTACTATTATTTACTTCTTTGTACTCACCCTTCTCATTATTGTTATTATATTAGTCAAGGGAAATTAGAGAAAGATATCTGCGTTGCTAAAGTTATGTAAACAAAAGACGTGATATGAAGTTATATGTATCATCCCCATTTCTAACTAGATATACCGTGGGGGGAGGGTGGTCACTATATACCAGTACGATAACAAAGGAACATCCATCACCCAGTACTGCTGCTGCCCCCACGCACTATGGCCCGACTACAGCACGAGTGTAGGACAAAAGTCCCCGGACAAAAGCCCCCGGAAAAACCCCCCAAACAAAAGCCCCCAAACAAAAGCCCTCCTAGGACAAATAATAATAATAATTTTATATCATTATTTTTATTCGTTATTAGTATTTACAGTTTGTGAATCTAACCTAACCTAACCTAAACTATTTTGTACTTTAACTTCGGGGCTTTTGTTCTACTGTGCACATTAATTGAGGAGGTTTCGTCCTTTTTTTTTTTTTTTTTTTGTCTGGGAGGCTTTTGTCCGGACCTTTTACACCACACCACCCTCAACGCTAACACTGTCACTTAGCTGCAACGACTGTATTCGATTGTCCGGACCCCCCCCCCCCCCCCGAAGTCAAGTCAGCTCTATGGGCTGAGTCATCTGGCACTTGGTATTTGCATCTGGTCCTTCCTGAGAGGGTGACGAATACTAACGAATTGGGGTCACTATCGCTTGACAGGTACTTGTAAACACACAGGTCCCCACAAGTCAATTTTCAAGTTCCCTTCGTAACGGCTGGTTATCGTGGGCGTAGGCGTGCGTGGGCGTCCCTTTTATTACAAGCTGTTTGTGTCGGTTAGGTGCCTGTGTGGGTAAGGTGCTTGTGTGGATGAGGTGCTTGTGTGGATGAGGTGCTTGTGTTGGTGAGATGCTTGTGTTGGTGAGGTACTTGTGTTGGTGAGGTACGTGTGTTGGTTAGGTGCTTGTGTTGGTGAGGTGCTTGTGTAACTTGTTCAAATGGCTTTTAGAAAGTGTGCAAATGATTTTTAGAATATTTTAATTACTCTTTCAATGCTAATTACTAGCCACTTATGGGTTTTCGAGGTCATTTCTTGGTGCTTGTGTATTATTCTGGATGTACTTAAATAGTTAGGCACATTAAATTTTAGTTCAGAGAGAAAAAGTATTTTGGCCAAAAATCCTTTAAGGCTTTAGACTTACAATTTTTGTCATTTTCGGCCAAAAATGGATTTTGTTCAAAATTTCAGTATAGGTACTCCTGAATGTGCTGCTTAAGGATCTGTTAACCAAAATTTGATATCTTGATTATAACTTGTTCAAATGGCTTGTAGAAAGTGTGCAAATGATTTTTAGAATATTTTAATTACTCTTTCAATGCTAATTACTAGCCACTTATGGGTTTTCGAGGTCATTTCTTGGTGCTTGTGTATTATTCTGGATGTACTTAAATAGTTAGGCACATTAAATTTTAGTTCAGAGAGAAAAAGTATTTTTGGCCAAAAATCCTTTAAGGCTTTAGACTTACAATTTGTGTCATTTTCGGCCAAAAATGGATTTTGTTCAAAATTTCAGTATAGGTACTCCTGAATGTGCTGCTTAAGGATCTGTTAACCAAAATTTGATATCTTGATTATAACTTGTTCAAATGGCTTGTAGAAAATGTTGAAATGATTTTTAGAATATTTTAATTACTTTTGCAATACTAATTACTAGCCACTCATGGGTTTTCGAGCTCATTTCTTGGTGTTTGTGTATTATTCTGGATGTACTTAAATAGTTAGGCACATTAAATTTTAGTTCAGAGAGAAAAAGTATTTCTGGCCAAAAATCCTTTTTGGTGAGGTACTTGTGTTGGTGAGGTGCTTGTGTTGGTGAGGTGTTTGTGTTGGTGAGGTGCTTGTGTGTGTGTGTGTGTGAGGAGGAGGAGGTCACCTTCATGTGACAACAAACGGGCACTGCAGAATGACAAGAAAAAAAAGTGACCTTCAAATTCTGATGGAAATTTACGCAAGTAAAATCTAGGGTAATAAATCAGTGTACAAGTGAGGTATTAAAGGCGAGAGAGGCGTGTGTTGGTGTCTCTCATCCTCTGCCATGTTGCGGAGTTGAGTCATGGTAGTCAACTCGTCTCTGATCAGCCGCAGTACTCATACGCTGTGAGTTTATTGTTCTCACTTGTGTGTGTGTGTGTGTGTTAACATTAAGGTAATAGTTTTCAATGAAATATTTGTTTTACTTTATCATAACTATATAAGGTTCTTGATGATAGCTCTAAACGATAAATCACCGTATTTTTCTGGGCACGCAGGTGAGTGAGCCGCACCTAACACTTAAGGAGGCATGGCGGGCGTGGATACCCTGCATGACTGTGCCTTTAAGTGTTGATGTGTAGTCTGAGTTTCGGGTGATCACATTTCTTTCTTGATGAAGGTTATTTTCTCTTTCACTCTTGCTCCATGTTTATGTTTTATGTTATGATTATTATTATTATCATCATTATATTCTTACCATTATTATCATCCCGTATTTTTCATGATACAATATCTTGTAGTAACAAATTCACTTTTTCATAGCTGCCACTTGAACGATGACCGACTTTTTTATGCATCATGGGTTTTGCCTTACCAGCAATCAGTGTGTAGTCATCTCAGGTAATTTGTTTGACTCGTAAAAAATTCTTGTTACCGAGAAAAAATGTGAATGGTGCATCAGCGCAGTTTCAAAGACACTGGACGACTCCTCAGGCAGCACAGTCAAAAAGCCTTTGGTAACTCTCCCTAGTCTGCGTTTGGGTGTACGATGATATCACTTAAGAACTGTGGCGACCTGGAAAAAAAAATCACAGTTTTGGTTAAGTTTGGTTTGGTTAAGTAAGATTACGTTAGGTTAGGATAGGTGAGGTGACTTCTCCCTCAGATTCGATTAATTATTTAAAGTATCAAGAAGTTAAACCATCGTCCTCAAAGAAAAAGTTTTGAATGAACCAGGAAAGGTTTCAATTTTTTTTACAGAAATATGGTTTTCATTTATCGCAATAGAGAAATATCTGCTCTACAATTTCAACTATATGCATTTTTAATGAAAACTTTGGCGTTTGTGAGTTACTTGCCAAAAACTGAGCACCAGAAGCAAATTTCTCGCTGCACGCTAAAAATCTCCCCCCAATTCAGATGTAGATTCCACAAAAACTGTAACGTCTACGTGAAAAATGCATATACACAGTCCTGTTTAAAATGTTATTTCCAAAATGTCTGTCGACATGCACTTTTATAGTTTAAGGTACCGTTTAGCACAAAAGTTCGAAAAAGTAGTCGCAACTCCCCCGTGGAGGGGTTACGGGAAAAAAAAATAAGGGTGGGGGGATGCTGCTCTTGGGTGGCCGGTAACTCGTTTGATCTTTATTTCCATAGCCTTCAGGAGTATGTGCGCAAAAATTGATTGGATTACAAGACATGTCCAGCCGGTGTGGCGTGCTGAGATTATACCGTGCGGAAAATGTTCTGGGTAAGCACAGTTTGATCAAAACACCGTTGGAAGCTTGATGCGTGCTGAGATTACCCCTCGGAAAAAGAAGATTATGATAGGTTAAGTTAGGTTAGGTTAACTTTTCATCGAACTGCGCATGCCCAGAACATTTTCCGCACGGTATATTCTCAGCACGTGACACCGGGTTAAAGGAAAATACGGGGAATTGTATGGATCTTTTCGGTTTGATGAACTGCAAATTCTTTTTAATATAAACACATTAATCTGACGTATTTTTATATTCTATTTTCGAAAATATCTATGACGTCACGCATAGCTTTTGGACGCAGCCAATAGATGGCGCTATTATTGAGGTATCTGGCAACTGTACCGTACACACATTCATATATTTTAGCTGGAGCTTTCCTATCTTGAGCAGAGTATATTTGTCCGGGAGGAGGTGGTTACTGGTTAATGGTTATACTGTCAGTACACTAAACTGTGTCTGTGAACGGGTGGGTCTCTTCAAGTGTGGTGTTTAAGAATTGCGGACACCTACAGTAGGTTGGTCCTTATTTGGGGCAAAAAACAAAATTTGCCATTTTTTTATCGCAGACCCTGGCAAAAGTTTTCATTTGGGGTAGAAACATTGTCTGTAAAATATTTTTTAAATATCTTAAAAATTAGAGGTTGCTCAAGTCAAATGAAATTTAACAATATTATGCCTATTGCTTAATGTTCGTAACTCATCATTTCCTAGCCCCCAAGCCTGCCCCCCCCCCCCCACTTAGTCTAAGTGGGTATTAGCTGCTCAAGGCAGGGGTCACATGAGGACCAGTCTCACTCTCTGTCGCCCAGTAAGGTCTGCTTGAGGGCATTAGGGAATGATTTCCTGTGGTCAGCAACTGCCTGCAGTAGATACTGCAGTTGCTGTTCGTCCTTGGTGATGCGGCCTGAGAAATCTTGGCCTAAGGCTACTCCTCTTTCTGCATGATCATTGATCACAAACAAAGCTTGTACACTGGCTTTTGCATTTTGGAAGCCAGGATCATCTTTCCACTGTTCTACTGGGAGGGCCAGGAAATCTGTATTCAAGTTGAGCTTTTTGAAAAATGACATTGTGTTCTTTGTCGTGAAATCATATAGGTTCTTCACTTGGAGTGTGTCTGGATTGATTGTAACCCGTTTGACATGCTTTTCTTCTCCAATAACGATGTCCATAGCTTCCAACATGCGGTCCTTCACTGCTGGGAGAACATCGTCATCAAAGAAGGCCAATGCAACCAACTCTTCTGACAAGTACCAGAGGTGTCTCATCATTTTGTGGAAAGTTGCCTTTGATATGGCATCGCTGATGGTACTGTAGTCTTGTAGAGCGTTAAGCAGCATCAGATCTCCTTCTGGTGCCTTTGCAGCAAGTGGAGCAGTTGTCCAAGCCTTCACATATATTCGGGCAAAGAAAATGCACAAATCACTTAGTCCTCTGTTGTCCTTTGGATCAAGCTTAAACTGAGAACGGAATAATCACACTTTGAAGGAATAAATGGTCTTTGCCATCCATCGTGCTTGGTGCATTGCACCAGGAGCAGAAAATCGTACTCTCCGAGAAGGTGATGTGCCAAGGAAGATGGAGGCCAGCTTTAGCAGCTCTCGATAATCATCTCGAAGCTGTGTCTCCAATAGAGCCTTCTCAATGAAGTTGGTTAGATCGTCCCTCACAGCTCTGACCCACTCTTCTGCCAGGTCGTCGGTGGAGGAGTCTTCAAACTTCTGCTTGTCAATTTGTTCCCATTTTGCTTGGAATCTTCGGAACAGCTGTATGTCAGGAGCAGCTGAGTGCCCCATTACAGCTTCAAAAGCAGCTCCAGCTACAAGTTCTAGTACATGGTGGCGGCAGGCAAACTATAGCAAATCACGACCCAGCAACTGCTCAATTTTGACACACGCACCCTTGTGGTGACCAGTATTTGAGCTTGTTGTATCAAAACACATGCCATGCACGATGTCTGCAATGTGCCATTGCTGCAAAGCCTTCACAACAGCTTTTGCTTGTTCATCACCGGTACCAGAGGGAAGTTTTGGAGCAGCAAGAAGTTGGGAGGTGCCATTGCCTGAGACAAGAACTGGGAGTCTGTCAACATGGCCCCCATGCCCCGTCAAATCAGGCATCAATTTACCATCCCAGTGAATAATTAAAACTGACTCTGGTTTGAAGTTTGAAAGGATTTCAGCTGCCCTGTTACTGCGATGATGCTGACGTTTCCTCCTGATGCTTGATCGATTCAGAATCAATTCACTGACATCATGGCCCAGACTCCGAGCAGTTTGGGTGACAATGTGCATGGCCATTCTATCTGAGGACTTGGTCCGATCTAATGCTGCAGAAAGTTCTGGAGTTAGAACTTCTTTTCGCCCACGCTTCTTGACAGAAGGTGGAGTTTGAAGTGCTGATGGGCCAGGAACTGGGTTGGATTCCTCAGAAGAAGACGTACTACTGCTGTCCAAGACAACGATGGCATGGCATTTTTTGGCTTCTTCCTCTGCACTGTCTGCAGCCAACTTCCTTTTCATTACTTTCTTGAGAGTTTTTTCTCGTCGTTTCTGCCTTTTCAGGAATACTTTGCCAAGAGATGACATTGCCCCACGACGCCCTTTTTCTCGTTGCGCTATTAAGAAATCCTTATCCGCCTGAACTGTCATCATATTCAAAGCATTCACATGTGCAATGTCAAAGAGATCTTCAAATGTATCAGTGAACTCTTTCTCTTTCTGCTTTTGAGTTTCTGTCTTTTTTGAAGAGTTCTTTTTCAAACTACTCCACGTGTCAAACATTTTGTGCACTTGATTCACACAATCTGGTTTGTGGTGTGTGGGAATGTTTGCTTTTGTCCAAAATTGAAGAACTTTGTCCGTGACTTCCCCAGCTGCCACTCTGATGGTTTTTTTCTGTATGCGATGGAGGCTTAAGAAATACTGTAACACTTGCCTGTTTGAAGGTAACTTAGCCCCTGTGATGTCATCACATGATGTCTTTATCAAATACACATTTTCTCGTGTTTTTACTCCTGCATTAGCCATTTTGACCTGAGGAATAAAGAAATTAACTATTAATATAAATTAATAATGAGAATACTCTGCAGAACTTTTTCTAATTTCCCCAATCATTAATCACGACCAGCAAAAACTCACCACAATCGTGCCAAATGCGACGCACTAGTGGTGGCGTAATCGACTACAAAGGATTCGACTACATCGATTACTTAATTTTCTACAGCTTTGAGCAACCTCTAAATATTAATATATTTAAAAATAACTCTACACACAATATTTCTGTCCTAATTGGACACTTTTAGCAGGGTCTGTGGTAAAAAATTCCAAAGTCGAAAAATAAGGACCACCCTAACCTGCAGCCAAGTGAGCAACATGGCCTATAGGTAAGTGTTATTATACTCAAATGTTCATTTTATCTGTGTTGAAAGGAATTTTTACCGCCATCTACGCTTCAAGTATCGGAGCGCAAATTTATGAAAACATAAACAATATTGAATCGAAGCCTAGTGTGTTTCAGAGTACCGAACCTATAGTGGCGAAGCTGTTGCGTAACGCTTTTCAAGGTTGTTTTGTTGGGGGCAAGGTCAATGGGCGGTTCACCCAAGGATAATATACCGTTTATAGGCCTTGGGTTCATCATCACGTCAGCTGTACCTCGTTGAGTATACAGTATACTCCATTTCTGTAGAAAGAAGCAATAAAAACTTAAGATGCAAGAGAAAGTATAAGATCGAAGAAAAGCCATAACAACATACAGTACTCTACTTAAAACATATCTGTAATCAGCCTTCGTTAAACTACGGAAATTTAAAGTCCAATAGACAGGCTGCCAGAGCTGACGTCACCAGCAGTGGTTAGAAGATGACATCATTTCAACATTCTCACTGTTAAACGTTCAGTCACGAAAGGGAAGATGATTTAAGAACACGACTCCGAAATACAACGAAGCATTATAGTCAACTTGCCATTAGGTAAGCTATGTGTCCGTCCGTATGGGTATTATTTTTGAGGTTAAGGTAACATTTTAAACTCTCTCTGGTACAAAGAGTATCAATCCCTGACTCGATCTCAACAGATTATGTACATGAGACTGCGCCTTGGGTACAGGTACCTATGGGAGTACATTGGCAACCCTGAGCCTGGCCGCACTGTTTGTAAACTTTGTGGCCAACCCGACTCTCACACCCTCCTTCACTACATCCTCACTTGCCCTATGACCTCCTCCTACAGGTCCCCAGCCGTTACCAACACCTCTTCCCTTCCTGACCAGATATCCCTCCTCCTAGTGACAGGCCTGGCACTAGGGACCTGCCACGCTTTGCCATAAACAGATGAAATGTACGGGGAACTTTCCCCCCACACACTCATCATTCTGTCACTTTATGTAACTTGCTGACAAAACCCATGACCCTTCAGACTTTTACGCCCTTAATGCAGGAGTCATAAAGGCAAGCATGAACTACTCATGCTTCCCAGATGGGCACTGTAAACGCTTCTGCGCTTCACCTTGCACAGGATGTAAGGGGGGTGCCCAATAAACTAGCCTCCTCTGGGGCAATCTAAAAAAAAATCTCTGGTAACAGCTGAAACCTAACTCCCTCCACGACGTTCACTTCCCAACTCTCTCTCTCTCTCTCTCTCCTCCTTCTATTTTTGGTCTAATCTCACAATCAAACTTTGTTCAGAATAGCGCCGACCTTCTTTTCAAACAGTATTTTTTTTTTCATATCTGAATTTCAAATTAAGATCACAAAGAAGTTTGTATTGCACTTTATGTAGGCAGATATACAGAATATCTGAGGAAGATGCGTGAGTGTCCAATCAGCGCGATGCACCATTGTGACGTCACCGGCTCCTTGATTGAAGACTTAAACATCATCACGACTCGGGTGCTCAGGGCTACGACTTTTTTGCCCACGGGTTCACTACCTCTTATTTAAAACTCATGTCTTTTTAAACACGATAAACATGCGTATATTTCGGGTTCGAATCGCCTCTGGTTTAAATGTATGTCTGACGAAGCACGATTTCCGGTTTTCGCCTGCACCAACATTGGATAAACTAACCACCCAGATGGCTTGTGTCCCGATATCAGGTGTTCTTATATATGGTAAACAAAAATACTCAGCCTTTGGATACGCCTCAGGTAACTACGCCACTAGCAACCACGCGTGTATTATCATTTTATATCTAGCCTTTCATCCAGAGGTTTGCCACTGAGGGAATTAGTATGACTGAACATTCATAAATAGTAAATGAGGAACTCTGAGGTAGGTTATTATTGCACGGGGACGAAGCCATAATGTGGGGTGAAATGAAACTTAACCTAACCTCACCCCACCCCTGTAAATCAAACCAAGTGTGTGTGTAGCGATGATGAACTGTCTTATAATAACTGGGGATCATTCAGCAGCATCAATCATCATTATTCATCATCACCATCAATATCATCATCATCATTCATTATTTATCATCATTCATCATCATCGTCGTCATCACATATACGCCATCATTATCGTCATCATTCATTATTTATCATCATCATCGTCGTCATCACATATACGCCATCATTATCGTCATCATCATCATCATCATCATCACACACACCACACATTACCACCCCTGAGCCCTCTCCCCCGCCCGCCTTGACTACCAGCAGTGTCAGTTGGTACAAATTAGTGGTTATTTCGGTTCGTTTACGCCATTTTGTAGATTTTCTCATGAAAATAAATATATCGTAATATACCAAATAAAAATCTTTGTTTGGCATATGCAATAAATTCTGATTATCTACATGACATTACGTGTAATTTATTCAGAATGTTTTCATCATGCAGAACCTCTACCTATGGGAATATGTGAACCTGTCGTTTGTATCATGAGTTCTGAGTGGCTGGTCACCACAAAGGAAGAGCTGAATCTGTATCGAGAGTTCTGAGTGGCTGGGCACCACAAACGAAGCGCTGAATCAGGAGTCGAGCTTGGGGCCACATTTCTCTGAACTATCTGTGATTTTTGTTGATGAGCTGAATAAGGAACGTTTCACATTATTTCCTGCAGAAGCCACTCAGTTTTTCCTTTTAGTGAGCATTTACATGTAATATCCGGTCCTTATCATTACAAGAGCGTCGGTTAGATAGAAGTTTCGATCGGGAGGTTCAGTGTCTGGGAGTCGAGCTCTCGGTTGTCACTTTGGAAGGTATCAGTACTTTCTTATGGTGTCAAATTAAGCAAAACAAATATGGCCACGCCAGCCATCCGATTAAGTGTTATTACTAAGGTTCGCAAGTGACGCTTTATATCATGTGCTTCAACACCACAAGAGCATATGTTCGTACTGGAGATGGTTCAGTGTGTGGTGGAGATGTGGATGAATTTAAGACCAGGGACAGCAAGACGTGGAGGGAGGGAGCCGGCCAGTAGTGAGAAGGTCGAGGCGATTAGTGGATTATAAAATACAGACGCCATTATGTGTGTGTTGGTGTTGAAAAAATATAAGGTATGTTGCTGTGTATATTTCCCTTACAACTTATTTCTCTCTTCAATCTACGTCAATTCGATAGCCCATTAATTGTATAGAAATGTTGATGACTGGGACTTAATTATACTGAATGATCTTGACAGCTTCACTGGGGTAGAAATCCATTTCAACGTGATTTGGTTGCAGGAGTTTAAGGTTAGGTACCAGAACAAGGCGACCGCCCACGCTGATTAACCCGACCTTCTACCCTAGACCATTATCCGGTTTAGCATTTATACGGAGTCCTTTAACACGGCTTTAGAGGATTATGAACATTAGATTAACACTTAATCGTGTCCATGATCAAACCTTATAAGTGGTTGTTCCCAGTCGGCGTAATAGAGATGTCTCAACTGTGTACATTATGCCTTTAGTATTCATTGGTGTATTCATAAGTGTTCTAAGTGGTCTATGATTGTCGGGAACAAAATGTAAACAGCACTGGACTCAGGATATATTTATATGGAGATAAGTGATGTATACTTTTGTATTTTTCTAGTGTATGGTGAGGCTGAGGTTCGGGTTTTTGTTAATTTAGGTTGTGGTCATCTGTACTGTACTTAAATTGTTCCTTTACTTGACCTTTGTTTGTGGTCTCTTAACTTTATAATGCTAAGTTATGCATTTCATGATTCATCTTTAACATGATACCTATATTTTGAGTTAATCTGAGGGTTATTATTGGGAATCTGGTGGAGATAATATAAGAGTCATTATAGTGTTTACCCTGCTTGTTGTTGTGACCACTCGTGTGACTTGTGACTTGACTAGTGGTAAATTCTTGATAAAGAGGAGTGCTGGCATGACAGTATGAAGAAAGAATGATTTTAATTCTTGTCGCCGTGCAATATATACAAAAAAAAACAACAACAACTATTTTTGGTTAATAAAATTTTAATTTCACAGGTATTAACAGAAAATACTACTCCCGGAAGGATGAGGACCATAACTTGGTGAACAGATGACGAGGCAACATCAAGATGGACAAGAGAAACGATCAAGAGAACAGTAAAGGATGAACATTCTCTAAATAACTCAGTCTACCAAACATGACAGGAAGTTGTATTGTATATATGTAAGTGTTGGTTAAATACGTCCACATAAATACTAAAACAGATTATAACAGTGTGTTGAAATCTTATCTACTGACTACTGTAGAGATACTGTAGCACTGTCGGAGTGAGGAAAGAACAAGCAATATTATGAAAGAGTGAGGGAAGGACTTGCAGGGATTTGTAGACGAGGGAAAGACTTCTAGTATTGTGTAGGATTGAGGGATGGACTTGCAGTGTTGTGTAGAAGTGAGGGAAGGACTTCTAGTATTGTGTAGGAGTGAGGGAAGGACTTGCAGTGTTGTGTAGAAATGAGGGAAGGACTTCTAGTATTGTGTAGAAGTAAGGGAAGGACTTGCAGTGTTGTGTAGGTGTGAGGGAAGGACTTGCAGGGTTGTGCAGGAGTGAGGGAAGGACTTGCAGTGTTGTGTAGAAATGAGGGAAGGACTTCTAGTAATGTGTAGGAGTGAGGGAAGGACATGCGGTGTTATGTAGGAGTGGGGAAAAGACATGAAGTGATGTGTAGGAGTGAGGGAAGGACTTGCAGGGTTGTGTAGGAGTGAGGGAAGGACTTCTAATATTGTGTAGGAGTGAGGGAAGGACTTGCAGGGTTGTGTAAGAGTGAGTTAAGTACTTATAGTAATGTGTAGGACTGAGGGAAGGGCTTGCAGGGTTGTGTAGGAGTGAAGGAAAGATTAGCAGGTTTGTGTAGGGGTAATGGAAAGACTAGCAGGGTTCTGTAGGAGTGAGGGAAGGACTTGCAGGATTGTGTAAAAGAGAGGGAAGGACTTCTAGTATTGTGTAGGAGTGAGGGAAGTACTTGCAGTGTTGTGTAGAAATGAGGGAAGGACTTCTAGTACTGTGTAAGAGTAAAGGAAGGACTTGTAGTGCATAGGAGTGAGGAAAGGACTTGCAGGGTTGTTTAGGAGTGAGGAAGGACTTGTGGTATTGTGTAGGAGTGAGGGGAGGACTTGCAGGGTTGGTTAGGAGTTAAGGAAGGACATGCAGGTTTGTGTAGGATTGAGGGAAGGACTTGCAGGGTTGTGTAGGAGTGAGGGAAGGTTTTGCAGGGCTGTAGAGGAGTTAAGGAAGGACACGCAGGTTTGTGTTGGAGTGAGGGAAGGACTTGAAGGATTGTGTAGGGGTAATGGAAGGACTAGCAGGGTTGTGTAGGAGTGAGGGAAGGACTTGTTGTGTAAGAGTAAGGGAAGGACTTGTAGTGTGGTGTAAGAGTGAGGGAAGGACTTGTAGTGTGGTGTAGGAGTGCGGGAAGGACTTGCAGTGTGGTGTAGGAGTGAGGGAAGGACTTGCAGTGTGGTGTAGGAGTGCGGGAAGGACTTGCAGTGTGGTGTAGGAGTGCGGGAAGGACTTGCAGTGTGGTGTAGGAGTGCGGGAAGGACTTGCAGTGTGGTGTAGGAGTGCGGGAAGGACTTGTAGTGTTTGTATGGTTGAAGGAAGGAAATGTATAGGAGTGACCATATAGACTTGTGGCGTTGCGAAGCTTATAACTTCTAATACACTGTTGTCATCTTTTATGTGGATTTGTAACTGGACTGTCAGGAAGTATTTTGTTCAACTTAATTATTTTGGACTTTAGTTTCATCTTCATTTGCAAAAGAAAATATTTTATTCTTCCTGGCAGTGAAATACAGGATGTTAGTTTAAGATTTTACTGTAAAATTAAGTAATTATTACAGCTTTACAACTTACTTGTATCCAATGAGCATTTCCTGTGGGCATACTTTTGCAATTGTAAAAAAAAAAAGATTGTATTTGTTGTAAATGTTCTGAGGCAGTATGTCACTCCTAGGGGCTATGTGAGGCCCCCAGGGCTTATATGCTGCCGCCACGGACTGTGTGATGATCATAGGTGGTTGTATAATTGATTTAAGGACTATGTAAGATTGTCAGGGGTAGTCTGACCCAACCAGAGGCTGTTTGCGTCTATATTGTGAATATCAACTTGGAGATGTGTGAGGCTCTTAGAGAGCTACTGTACTTGTGACTGAGGGGATTAATTGATGCTCCTAATGTCTGTGTACAGAAAAAGATGAATATATCCTAAATAAGTCAGTCTACCCGACATGACAGGAAGTTGTATTGTGTATAATATTTACTGTTGGTTCGACAAGTCTTTATAAATGCTAAAATAGATTATAATGGTGTATTGAAAGTTTATCTACTCATCATTGTGGGACTGAGGGAAGGACATGCAGTATTGTGTAATATTGAGGGAAGGACTTCAGTATTGTGTAGGAATGAGGGAACGACTTCAGTATTGTGTAGGAATGAGGGAAGGACTCACTGTGATGTGTAGGGGTGAGGGAAGGACTTGTAGTGTGGTGTAGGAGTGAGAGAAGGACTTATAGTGTGGTTTAGGAGTAAGGGAAGGATATATAGGGTCGTGAAGGAGTGAGAGAAGGACTTGTAGTGTTATGTATGAGTGAGTGAAGGACTTGTAGTGAGGTGTAGGCGTGAGAGAAGGACTTGTAGTATGGTGTAGGAGTAAGGGATGGACTTGTATTGTATGAGTGAGGGAAGGACTTGCAGGGCTGTGTATGAGTGAGGAAAGGACTTGTAGTGTGGTGTAGGAGTGAGGGAAGGACTTGTAGTGTATTGTATGAGTGAGGGAAGGACTTGTAGTGTGGTGTAGGAGTGAGGGAAGGACTTGTAGTGTGGTGTAGGAGTAAGGGAAGGACTTGTAGTTTTGTGTAGGAGTGAGGGAAGGACTTGCATGGTTGTGTAGGAGAGGGAAAAGGACTTGTGGTGTATGAGTGAGGGAAGGACTTGTAGTGTTGTGTAAGAATGAGGGAAGGACTTGTAGTGTTGTGTATGAGTGTGGAAAGGACTTGTAGTTTTGTGTTGGAGTGAGGGAAGGACTTGTAGTGTGGTGTAGGAGTGAGGGAAGGAATTGTAGTGTTGTGTAGGAGTGAGGGAAGGACTTGCATTATTGTGTAGGGGTGAAGGAAGGACTTGCATGGTTGTGTAGGAGAGAGAAAAGGACTTGTGGTGTATGAGTGTGGGAAGGACTTGTAGTGTTGTGTAGGTTTGAGGGAAGGACTTGTAGTGTGGTGTATGAGTTAGGGAAGGACTAGCAGGGTTGTGTAGGAGAGAGAGAAGGACTTGTGGTGTTGTGTAGGAGTGAGGGAAGGATTTGTAGTGTGGTGTATGAGTTAGGGAAGGACTTGTAGTGTGGTGTATGAGTTAGGGAAGGACTTGTAGTGTTGTGTAGGAGAGAGAGAAGGACTTGTGGTGTATGAGTGAGGGAATGACTTGTAGTGTGGTGTATGAGTTAGGGAAGGACTTGCAGGGTTGTGTAGGAGAGAGAGAAGGACTTGTGGTGTTGTGTAGGAGTGAGGGAAGGACTTGTAGTGTTGTGTAGGAGTGAGGGAAGGACTTGCATTATTGTGTAGGGGTGAAGGAAGGAATTGTAGTGCTGTGTAGGTTTGAGGGAAGGACTTGTAGTGTTGTGTAGGAGTGAGGGAAGGACTTGTAGTGTTATGTATGAGTGAGGGAAGGACTTGTAGTGTTATGTATGAGTGAGGGAAGGACTTGCAAGGTTGTGTAGGAGTGAGAGTAAGGACTTGTAGTATGGTGTAGGAGTAAGGGAAGGACTTTTATTGTATGAGTGAGGGAAGGACTTGTAGTATTGTGTAGAATTGAGGGAAGGACTTGCAGTGTTGTGTAGAAGTAAGGGAAGGACATATAGGGTTATGAATTAGTGAGGGAAGGACTTGCAGGGCTGTGTATGAATGAGGAAAGGACTTGTAGTGTGGTGTAGGAGTGAGGGAAGGACTTGTAGTGTGGTGTAGGAGTGAGGGAAGGACTTGTAGTGTGGTGTAGAGTGAGGGAAGGACTTGTATAAGAGTGACCATATTGACTTGTGGCGTTGCGAAGCTTATAACTTCTAATACACTGTTGTAATCTTTTATGTGGATTTGTAACTGGACAGTCAGGAAGTATTTTATTCAACTTAATTATTTTGGACTTTAGTTTCATCTTCATTTGCAAAAGAAAATATTTTATTCTTCCTGGCAGTGAAATAGAAGATGTTAGTTTAAGATTTAACTGTAAAATTAAGTAATTATTACAGCTTTACAACTTACTTATAACCAATGAGCATTTCCTATGGACAAACTTTTGAAATTGTAAACAAAAAAGATTGTATTTGTTGTAAATGTTCTGAGGCAGTATGTCACTCCTAGGGGCTATGTGAGGCCCCCAGGGCTTATATGCTGCCGCCACAGACTGTTTGGCTAATTAGGACTGTGTGATGATCATAGGTGGTTGCATAATTGATTTAAGGACTATGTAAGATTGTCAGGGGTAGTCTGACCCAACCAGAGGCTGTTTGCGTCTATATTGTGAATATCAACTTGGAGATGTGTGAGGCTCTTAGAGAGCTACTGTACTTGTGACTGAGGGGATTAATTGATGCTCCTAATGTCTGTGTGCAGAAAAAGATGGATATATACTAAATAAGTCAGTCTACCCGACATGACAGGAAGTTGTATTGTGCATAATATTTACTGTTGGTTCGACAAGTCTATATAAATGCTAAAATAGAATATAACGGTGTATTGAAAGTTTATCTACTGATCACTGTGGGACTGAGGGAAGGACATGCAGTATTGTGTAATATTGAGGAAAGGACTTCAGTATTGTGTAGGGATGAGGGAAGGACTTCAGTATTGTGTAGGAATGAGGGAAGGACTCACTGTGATGTGTAGGGGTGTGGGAAGGACTCGCTGTGACGTGTAGGGGTGAGGGAAGGACTTGTAGTGTGGTGTAGGAGTGAGAGAAGGACTTATAGTGTGGTGTAGGTGTGAGAGAAGGACTTGTAGTGTGGTGTAGGCGTGAGGATATGACTCACTGTGATGTGTAGGAGTGAGGGAAGGACATATAGGGTTGTGAATTAGTGAGGGAAGGACTTGCAGGGCTGTGTAGGAGTAAGGGAAGGACATCTAGGGTTGTGAATTAGTGAGGGAAGGACTTGCAGGGCTGTGTATGAATGAGGGAAGGACTTGTAGTGTGGTGTAGGAGTGAGGATATGACTCACTGTGATGTGTAGGAGTGAGGGAGGGACTCACTGAGATGTAGGGGTGAGGAAACGACTCACTGTGATGTGTAGGAGTGAGGGAAGGACTCGCTGTGATGTGTAAGAGTGAGGGAAGGACTCGCTGTGATGTGTAAGAGTGAGGGAAGGACTCGCTGTGATGTGTAGGAGTGTGGGAAGGAGTTACGTTGATGCTTAGGAGTGAGGGAAGGACTCACTGAGGTGTAGGAGTGAGGGAAGGACTCTCTGTGAGGTGTAGGAGTGAGTGAAGGACTCACTGTGAGGTGTAGGAGTGAGGGAAGGATTTACTGAGGTGTAGGAGTGAGGGAAGGACTCACTGTGAGGTGCAGGAGTGAGGGAAGGACTCACGGTGAGGTGTAGGAGTGAGGAAAGGACTCACGGTGAAGTGTAGGAGTGAGGGAAGGACTCACGGTGAAGTGTAGGAGTGAGGGAAGGACTGAGTGTGAGGTGTAAAATGAAGGGCTTCTGTCTCACCAAGGAGGCAGACTACTGGTGATGACGTCATTGTTCTTGTGGTCTGTTCCACCATTGACGTAGGCTACTAGTGGTGACGTCACTGCTGTGGTCCACCAGTGGAATGCCTGAAGTGACTTCAGTTCACTTAACAACTTAAAATGCAGAGAACGTGTGACATAATGTTACAAGCAAGTTGTAATGATTTAATAAGAACTGAAAATTACAGTACATTCTTGAAGTAGCATCTTTTAATCCAGTGCCAGCAAGAGTAAAATAGTTCGTTATACAAGTGGAAATAAAACTGAAGTACAAAATAAGTCAACAATGTCATAACATTGTTGAAGTTACGATATTTTGTACAGTAGTTTCATCTTCATTTGTATAACACAATGTTTTACTTTAGCTGGCACAGCACTGAAATAAAAAATGCCAGTTTAAGAATTAACCTTAATTATCAGTTATTTATTTATTACGTGTTCACAACTTTGTAACCAATGAATTTTTCCTCTGGACAAACTTTTGTAATTGCATTTTGTTTGTTTTTTAAAAGTTACACATATTAAAAATTAATCACAAGGCAGTGTATCTTCAAGGGGATAAGTGATGTTTGTGGCAACTTGGGGATGTGTGAGGCTCTTAAGAGCTATCTGTGTCTCTGGGGAGGCTGAGTGATTCTCCCCTAAGATCTACATGATGCTTCTATGGGGCTTATAAATAGGTAGTTGTGTACAGCTAGTAAGGGCTATGTGATGACACTAAAGGCTGTCTGTCACTGCTAGGGACAGTGATGCTGCCAAGGGCTGGGTGCCGAGGCTTGTCTGAGCCCCCTACTGTAGAGATAGGGGAGACACGTCGACCAAGGTACACTGGTAACCTTGCATGATCCAGGTTGGGTCGCCTTTATGGGACCCTGTGTACACAGGTTGTAGTACCATAAGGGCAACTTAACCTAGCAGTAATCTGGTGTCAATCATTACAATAAATATTTGTAGAGTAACTTAATGTGTCGTATAAATAAAAAAAAAATACTTCTATTTCTTTGTTTATAATAATCCTAATAAAAAAGTTGAAAACAAAAGGGTTCCAAAGGCCAAAATGAAAAGAGCCAAATATTATACTTTCCCGAAAAGTAGAAAATCTACGTCACCGATAAGTCGATACTAACGATGTTTTGAGAATCCGAATTTACAATCTATTTAATTATTGTAAGCTCGAACTTAAGAGAAAAAAATGACATAAAAGTAGATGCTAAAGAGAAAACATAACTTACGATTTTTCTAATTCTCAAAAGATCGTAAGTATCTACTCTTAAGTAGATTATCATAGAAAACGGGAAATTTGAATCATAAAAAATGGGAAATATCTACTTTCCGGGAAAGTTGGTTATCTACTTTCCCGAAAAGTAGATAGATTTTCTACTTTTCGGGGAAGTAGATTATCAACTTTTCGAGGAACTAGATTTTCGAATTTTGGGGGAAATATTACCTAATTTTGCCAAGTAGATTATCATAGAAAACGGGAAATTTGAATCATAAAAAATGGGAAATATCTACTTTCCGGGAAAGTTGGTTATCTACTTTCCCGAAAAGTAGATAGATTTTCTACTTTTCGGGAAAGTAGATTATCGACTTTTCGAGGAACTAGATTTTCGAATTTTGGGGGAAATATTACCTAATTTTGCCAAGTAGATTATCATAGAAAACGGGAAATTTGTATCATAAAAAATGGGAAATATCTACTTTCCGGGAAAGTTGGTTATCTACTTTCCCGAAAAGTAGATAGATTTTCTACTTTTCGGGAAAGTAGATTATCGACTTTTCGGGGAACTAGATTTTCGAATTTTGGGGGAAATATTACCTAATTTTGCCAAGTAGATTTTCATAGAAAACGGGAAATTTGTATCATAAAAAATGGGAAATATCTACTTTCCGGGAAAGTTGGTTATCTACTTTCCCGAAAAGTAGATAGATTTTCTACTTTTCGGGAAAGTAGATTATCGACTTTTCGAGGAACTAGATTTTCGAATTTTGGGGGAAATATTACCTAATTTTGCCAAGTAGATTTTTCATAGAAAACGGGAAATTTGTATCATAAAAAATGGGAAATATCTACTTTCCGGGAAAGTTGGTTATCTACTTTCCCGAAAAGTAGATAGATTTTCTACTTTTCGGGAAAGTAGATTATCGACTTTTCGGGGAAGTACATTTTCGAATTTTGGGGGAAATATTACCTAATTTTGCCTAGTAGATTATCATAGAAAACGGGAAATTTGTATCATAAAAAATGGGAAATATCTACTTTCCGGGAAAGTTGGTTATCTACTTCACCGAAAAGTAGATAGATTTTCTACTTTTCGGGAAAGTAGATTATCGACTTTTCGAGGAACTAGATTTTCGAATTTTGGGGGAAATATTACCTAATTTTGCCAAGTAGATTATCATAGAAAACGGGAAATTTGTATCATAAAAAATGGGAAATATCTACTTTCCGGGAAAGTTGGTTATCTACTTTCCCGAAAAGTAGATAGATTTTCTACTTTTCGGGAAAGTAGATTATCGACTTTTCGAGGAACTAGATTTTCGAATTTTGGGGGAAATATTACCTAATTTTGCCAAGTAGATTTTCATAGAAAACGGGAAATTTGTATCATAAAAAATGGGAAATATCTACTTTCCGGGAAAGTTGGTTATCTACTTTCCCGAAAAGAAGATAGATTTTCTACTTTTCGGGAAAGTAGATTATCGACTTTTCGGGGAAGTACATTTTCGAATTTTGGGGGAAATATTACCTAATTTTGCCTAGTAGATTATCATAGAAAACGGGAAATTTGTATCATAAAAAATGGGAAATATCTACTTTCCGGGAAAGTTGGTTATCTACTTCACCGAAAAGTAGATAGATTTTCTACTTTTCGGGAAAGTAGATTATCGACTTTTCGGGGAAGCAGATTTTCGAATTTTGGGGGAAATATTACCTAATTTTGCCAAGTAGATTATCATAGAAAACGAGAAATTTGTATCATAAAAAATGGGAAATATCTACTTTCCAGGAAAGTTGGTTATCTACTTTCCCGAAAAGTAGATAGATTTTCTACTTTTCGGGAAAGTAGATTATCGACTTTTCGGGGAAGTAGATTTTCGAATTTTGGGGGAAATATTACCTAATTTTGCCAAGTAGATTATCATAGAAAACGGGAAATTTGTATCATAAAAAATGGGAAATATCTACTTTCCAGGAAAGTTGGTTATCTACTTTCCCGAAAAGTCGATAGATTTTCTACTTTTCGGGAAAGTAGATTATCGACTTTTCGGGGAAGTAGATTTTCGAATTTTGGGGGAAATATTACCTAATTTTGCCAAGTAGATTATCATAGAAAACGGGAAATTTGTATCATAAAAAATGGGAAATATCTACTTTCCGGGAAAGTTGGTTATCTACTTTCCCGAAAAGTAGATAGATTTTCTACTTTTCGGGAAAGTAGATAATTGACTTTTCGGGGAAGTACATTTTCGAAAATTTGGGGGAAATACTACCAAATTTTGCCTAGTAGATTATCATAGAAAACGGGAAATTTGTATCATAAAAAATGGGAAATATCTACTTTCCGGGAAAGTTGGTTATCTACTTTCCCGAAAAGTAGATAGATTTTCTACTTTTCGGGAAAGTAGATTATCGACTTTTTGGGGAAGTAGATTTTCGGATTTTGGGGGAAATATTACCTAATTTTGCCAAGTAGATTATCATAGAAAACGGGAAATTTGTATCATAAAAAATGGGAAATATCTACTTTCCAGGAAAGTTGGTTATCTACTTTCCCGAAAAGTAGATAGATTTTCTACTTTTCGGGAAAGTAGATTATCGACTTTTCGGGGAAGTAGATTTTCGAATTTTGGGGGAAATATTACCTAATTTTGCCAAGTAGATTATCATAGAAAACGGGAAATTTGTATCATAAAAAATGGGAAATATCTACTTTCCGGGAAAGTTGGTTATCTACTTTCCCGAAAAGTAGAAAATCTATCTACTTTTCGGGAAGTAGATAACCAACTTTCCCGGAAAGTAGATATTTCCCATTTTTTATGATACAAATTTCCCGTTTTCTATGATAATCTACTTCGCAAAATTAGGTAATATTTCCCCCAAAATTCGAAAATCTACTTCCCCGAAAAGTTGGTTATCTACTTTCCCGAAAAGTAGAAAATCTATCTACTTTTCGCGAAAGTAGATAACCAACTTTCCCGGAAAGTAGATATTTCCCATTTTTTATGATACAAATTTCCCGTTTTCTATGATAATCTACTTGGCAAAATTTGGTAATATTTCCCCCAAATTTTCGAAAATGTGCTTCCCCGAAATGTCGATTATCTACTTTCCCGAAAAGTAGAAAATCTATCTACTTTTCGCGAAAGTAGATAACCAACTTTCCCGGAAAGTAGATATTTCCCATTTTTTATGATACAAATTTCCCGTTTTCTATGATAATCTACTTCGCAAAATTAGGTAATATTTCCCCAAAATTCGAAAATGTACTTCCCCGAAAAGTCGATAATCTACTTTCCCGAAAAGTAGAAAATCTATCTTCTTTTCGGGAAAGTAGATAACCAACTTTCCCGGAAAGTAGATATTTCCCATTTTTTATGATACAAATTTCCCGTTTTCTATGAAAATCTACTTGGCAAAATTAGGTAATATTTCCCCCAAAATTCGAAAATCTAGTTCCCCCAAAAGTCGATAATCTACTTTCCCGAAAAGTAGAAAATCTATCTACTTTTCGGGAAAGTAGATAACCAACTTTCCCGGAAAGTAGATATTTCCCATTTTTTATGATACAAATTTCCCGTTTTCTATGATAATCTACTTGGCAAAATTAGGTAGTATTTCCCCCAAAATTCGAAAATGTACTTCCCCGAAAAGTCGATAATCTACTTTCCCGAGAAGTAGAAAATGTATCTACTTTTCGGGAAAGTAGATAACCAACTTTCCCGGAAAGTAGATATTTCCCATTTTTTATTATACAAATTTCCCGTTTTCTATGATAATCTACTTGGCAAAATTAGGTAATATTTCCCCCAAAATTCGAAAATCTAGTTCCTCGAAAAGTCGATAATCTACTTTCCCGAAAAGTAGAAAATCTATCTACTTTTCGGGAAAGTAGATAACCAACTTTCCCGGAAAGTAGATATTTCCCATTTTTTATGATTCAAATTTCCCGTTTTCTATGATAATCTACTTGGCAAAATTAGGTAATATTTCCCCCAAAATTCGAAAATCTAGTTCCTCGAAAAGTTGGTTATCTACTTTCCCGAAAAGTAGAAAATCTATCTACTTTTCGCGAAAGTAGATAACCAACTTTCCCGGAAAGTAGATATTTCCCATTTTTTATGATACAAATTTCCCGTTTTCTATGATAATCTACTTGGCAAAATTTGGTAATATTTCCCCCAAATTTTCGAAAATGTGCTTCCCCGAAATGTCGATTATCTACTTTCCCGAAAAGTAGAAAATCTATCTACTTTTCGCGAAAGTAGATAACCAACTTTCCCGGAAAGTAGATATTTCCCATTTTTTATGATACAAATTTCCTGTTTTCTATGATAATCTACTTCGTAAAATTAGGTAATATTTCCCCCAAAATTCGAAAATGTACTTCCCCGAAAAGTCGATAATCTACTTTCCCGAAAAGTAGAAAATCTATCTACTTTTCGGGAAAGTAGATAACCAACTTTCCCGGAAAGTAGATATTTCCCATTTTTTATGATACAAATTTCCCGTTTTCTATGATAATCTACTTGGCAAAATTAGGTAATATTTCCCCCAAAATTCGAAAATCTAGTTCCCCCAAAAGTCGATAATCTACTTTCCCGAAAAGTAGAAAATCTATCTACTTTTCGGGAAAGTAGATAACCAACTTTCCCGGAAAGTAGATATTTCCCATTTTTTATGATACAAATTTCCCGTTTTCTATGATAATCTACTTGGCAAAATTAGGTAATATTTCCCCCAAAATTCGAAAATGTACTTCCCCGAAAAGTCGATAATCTACTTTCCCGAGAAGTAGAAAATCTATCTACTTTTCGGGAAAGTAGATAACCAACTTTCCCGGAAAGTAGATATTTCCCATTTTTTATTATACAAATTTCCCGTTTTCTATGATAATCTACTTGGCAAAATTAGGTAATATTTCCCCCAAAATTCGAAAATCTAGTTCCTCGAAAAGTCGATAATCTACTTTCCCGAAAAGTAGAAAATCTATCTACTTTTCGGGAAAGTAGATAACCAACTTTCCCGGAAAGTAGATATTTCCCATTTTTTATGATTCAAATTTCCCGTTTTCTATGATAATCTACTTGGCAAAATTAGGTAATATTTCCCCCAAAATTCGAAAATCTAGTTCCTCGAAAAGTTGGTTATCTACTTTCCCGAAAAGTAGAAAATCTATCTACTTTTCACGAAAGTAGATAACCAACTTTCCCGGAAAGTAGATATTTCCCATTTTTTATGATACAAATTTCCCGTTTTCTATGATAATCTACTTGGCAAAATTTGGTAATATTTCCCCCAAATTTTCGAAAATGTGCTTCCCCGAAATGTCGATTATCTACTTTCCCGAAAAGTAGAAAATCTATCTACTTTTCGCGAAAGTAGATAACCAACTTTCCCGGAAAGTAGATATTTCCCATTTTTTATGATACAAATTTCCTGTTTTCTATGATAATCTACTTCGTAAAATTAGGTAATATTTCCCCCAAAATTCGAAAATCTACTTCCGCGAAAAGTCGATAATCTACTTTCCCGAAAAGTAGAAAATCTATCTACTTTTCGGGAAAGTAGATAACCAACTTTCCCGGAAAGTAGATATTTCCCATTTTTTATGATACAAATTTCCCGTTTTCTATGATAATCTACTTCGCAAAATTAGGTAATATTTCCCCAAAATTCGAAAATGTACTTCCCCGAAAAGTCGATAATCTACTTTCCCGAAAAGTAGAAAATCTATCTTCTTTTCGGGAAAGTAGATAACCAACTTTCCCGGAAAGTAGATATTTCCCATTTTTTATGATACAAATTTCCCGTTTTCTATGAAAATCTACTTGGCAAAATTAGGTAATATTTCCCCCAAAATTCGAAAATCTAGTTCCCCCAAAAGTCGATAATCTACTTTCCCGAAAAGTAGAAAATCTATCTACTTTTCGGGAAAGTAGATAACCAACTTTCCCGGAAAGTAGATATTTCCCATTTTTTATGATACAAATTTCCCGTTTTCTATGATAATCTACTTGGCAAAATTAGGTAATATTTCCCCCAAAATTCGAAAATGTACTTCCCCGAAAAGTCGATAATCTACTTTCCCGAGAAGTAGAAAATCTATCTACTTTTCGTGAAAGTAGATAACCAACTTTCCCGGAAAGTAGATATTTCCCATTTTTTATTATGCAAATTTCCCGTTTTCTATGATAATCTACTTGGCAAAATTAGGTAATATTTCCCCCAAAATTCGAAAATCTAGTTCCTCGAAAAGTCGATAATCTACTTTCCCGAAAAGTAGAAAATCTATCTACTTTTCGGGAAAGTAGATAACCAACTTTCCCGGAAAGTAGATATTTCCCATTTTTTATGACTCAAATTTCCCGTTTTCTATGATAATCTACTTGGCAAAATTAGGTAATATTTCCCCCAAAATTCGAAAATCTAGTTCCTCGAAAAGTTGATAATCTACTTCCCCGAAAAGTAGAAAATCTATCTACTTTTCGGGAAAGTAGATAACCAACTTTCCCGGAAAGTAGATATTTCCCATTTTTTGTGATTCAAATTTCCCGTTTTCTATGATAATCTACTTAAAAGTAGATACTTACGATCTTTTGAGAATTAGAAAAATCGTAAGTTATGTTTTCTCTTTAGCATCTACTTTTATGTCATTTTTTTCTCTTAAGTTCGAGCTTACAATAATTAAAAAGATTGTAAATTCGGATTCTCAAAACATCGTAAGTATCGACTTATTGGTGACGTAGATTTTCTACTTTTCGGGAAAGTATATTATTTGGCTCTTTTCATTTTGGCCTTTGGAACCCTTTTGTTTTCAACTTTTTTATTAGGATTATTATAAACAAAGAAATAGAAGTATTTTTTTTTTATTTATACGACACATTAAGTTACTCTACAAATATTTATTGTAATGATTGACACCAGATTACTGCTAGGTTAAGTTGCCCTTATGGTACTACAACCTGTGTACACAGGGTCCCATAAAGGCGACCCAACCTGGATCATGCAAGGTTACCAGTGTACCTTGGTCGACGTGTCTCCCCTATCTCTACAGTAGGGGGCTCAGACAAGCCTCGGCACCCAGCCCTTGGCAGCATCACTGTCCCTAGCAGTGACAGACAGCCTTTAGTGTCATCACATAGCCCTTACTAGCTGTACACAACTACCTATTTATAAGCCCCCTAGAAGCATCATGTAGATCTTAGGGGAGAATCAATCAGCCTCCCCAGAGACACAGATAGCTCTTAAGAGCCTCACACATCCCCAAGTTGCCACAAACATCACTTATCCCCTTGAAGATACACTGCCTTGTGATTAATTTTTAATGTGTGTAACTTTTAAAAAACAAACAAAATGCAATTACAAAAGTTTGTCCAGAGGAAAAATTCATTGGTTACAAAGTTGTGAACACGTAATAAATAAATAACTGATAATTAAGGTAAATTCTTAAACTGGCATTTTTTATTTCAGTGCTGTGCCAGCTAAAGTAAAACATTGTGTTATACAAATGAAGATGAAACTACTGTACAAAATATCGTAACTTCAACAATGTTATGACATTGTTGACTTATTTTGTACTTCAGTTTTATTTCCACTTGTATAACGAACTATTTTACTCTTGCTGGCACTGGATTAAAAGATGCTACTTCAAGAATGTACTGTAATTTTCAGTTCTTATTAAATCATTACAACTTGCTTGTAACATTATGTCACACGTTCTCTGCATTTTAAGTTGTTAAGTGAACTGAAGTCACTTCAGGCATTCCACTGGTGGACCACAGCAGTGACGTCACCACTAGTAGCCTACGTCAATGGTGGAACAGACCACAAGAACAATGACGTCATCACCAGTAGTCTGCCTCCTTGGTGAGACAGAAGCCCTTCATTTTACACCTCACACTCAGTCCTTCCCTCACTCCTACACTTCACCGTGAGTCCTTCCCTCACTCCTACACTTCACCGTGAGTCCTTTCCTCACTCCTACACCTCACCGTGAGTCCTTCCCTCACTCCTACACCTCACCGTGAGTCCTTCCCTCACTCCTACACCTCAGTAAATCCTTCCCTCACTCCTACACCTCACAGTGAGTCCTTCACTCATTCCTACACCTCACAGTGAGTCCTTCACTCACTCCTACACCTCACAGAGAGTCCTTCCCTCACTCCTACACCTCAGTGAGTCCTTCTCTCACGCCTAAGCATCAACGTGACTCCTTCCCACACACCTATACATCACAGCGAGTTCTTCCCTCACTCTTACACATCACAGCGAGTCCTTCCATCACTCTTACACATCACAGCGAATCCTTCCCTCACTCCTACACATCTCAGTGAGTCCCTCCCTCACTCCTACACATCACAGTGAGTCCTTCCCTCACTCCTACACATCACAGTGAGTCCTATCCTCACTCCTACACCACACTACAAGTCCTTCCCTCGTTCATGCACAGCCCTGCAAGTCCTTCCCTCACTAATTCACAACCCTATATGTCCTTCCCTTACTCCTACAAAACACTGAAAGTCCTTCCCTCACTTCTACACAATACTACAAGTGCTTCCCTCACTCATACAATACAAGTCCTTCCCTTACTCCTACACCATACTACAAGTCCTTCTCTCACGCCTACACCACACTACAAGTCCTTCCCTCACTCATACAATACATGTCCTTCCCTTACTCCTACACAACACTGCAAGTCCTTCCCTTACTCCTACACCATACTACAAGTCCTTCACTCACTCATACATAACACTACGAGTCCTTCCCTTACTCCTACACCATACTACAAGTCCTTCTCTCACGCCTACACCACACTACAAGTCCTTCCCTCACTCATACAATACAAGTCCTCCCTACTCCTACACCATACTCCAAGTCCTTCCCTCACTCATACAATACATGTCCTTCCCTTACTCCTACACAACACTGCAAGTCCTTCCCTTACTCCTACACCATACTACAAGTCCTTCTCTCACTCCTACACAACCTTGCAAGTCCTTCCCTCACTCATACATAACACTACAAGTCCTTCTCTCACGCCTACACCACACTACAAGTCCTTCACTCACTCATACATAACACTACAAGTCCTTCTCTCACACCTACACCACACTATAAGTCCTTCTCTCACTCCTTCACGACCCTATATATCCTACCCTTACTCCTACACCACACTATAAGTCCTTCTCTCACTCCTACACCACACTACAAGTCCTTCCCTCACCCCTACACGTCACAGCGAGTCCTTCCCACACTCCTACACATCACAGTGAGTCCTTCCCTCACCCCTACACATCACAGTGAGTCCTTCCCTCATTCCTACACAATACTGAAATCCTTCTCTCAATATTACACAATACTGCATGTCCTTCCCTCAGTCCCACAGTGGTCAGTAGATAAACTTTCAATACACCGTTATAATCTATTTTAGCATTTATAAGTACTTGTCGAACCAACAGTAAATATTATACACAATACAACTTCCTGTCATGTCGGGTAGACTGACTTATTTAGGATATATTCATCTTTTTCTGTACACAGACATTAGGAGCATCAATTAATCCCCTCAGTCACAAGTACAGTAGCTCTCTAAGAGCCTCACACATCTCCAAGTTGATATTCACAATATTGACGCAAACAGCCTCTGGTTGGATCAGACTACCCCTGACAATCTTACATAGTCCTTAAATCAATTATACAACCACCTATGATCATCACACAGCCCTAATTAGCCAAATAGTCCATGGCGGCAGCATATAAGCCCTGGGGGCCTCACATAGCCCCTAGGAGTGACATACTGCCTCAGAACATTTACAACAAATACAATCTTTTTTGTTTACAATTTCAAAAGTTTGTCCATAGGAAATGCTCATTGGTTATAAGTAAGTTGTAAAGCTGTAATAATTACTTAATTTTACAGTTAAATCTTAAACTAACATCTTCTATTTCACTGCCAGGAAGAATAAAATATTTTCTTTTGCAAATGAAGATGAAACTAAAGTCCAAAATAATTAAGTTGAATAAAATACTTCCTGACTGTCCAGTTACAAATCCACATAAAAGATTACAACAGTGTATTAGAAGTTATAAGCTTCGCAACGCCACAAGTCTATATGGTCACTCCTATACAAGTCCTTCCCTCACTCTACACCACACTACAAGTCCTTCCCTCACTCCTACACCACACTACAAGTCCTTCCCTCACTCATACAATACACTACAAGTCCTCCCCTCACTCCTACACAACACTACAAGTCCTTCCCTCAAACCTACACAACACTACAAGTCCTTCTCTCTCTCCTACACCACACTACAAGTCCTTCTCTCACTCCTACACCACACTACAAGTCCTCCCTAACTCATACACCACACTACAAGTCCTTCCCTCAAACCTACACAACACTACAAGGCCTTCCCTCACTCATACACCACAAGTCCTTTTCTCTCTCCTACACAACCATGCAAGTCCTTCCTTCACCCCTACACAATAATGCAAGTCCTTCCCTCACTCCTACACAACACTACAAGTCCTTCCCTCACTCCTACACAACACTACAATTCCTTCCCTCACTCCTACACAACACTACAAGTCCTTCTCTCACTCCAACACAAAACTACAAGTCCTTTCCACACTCCTACACAACACTACAAGTCCTTCCCTCACTCCTACACAACACTACAATTCCTTCCCTCACTCCTACACCACACTACAAGTCCTTCTCTCACTCCAACACAAAACTACAAGTCCTTTCCACACTCATACACAACACTACAAGTCCTTCCCTCACTCCTACACAACACTACAAGCCCTTCCCTTACTCCTACACAACACTACAAGTCCTTCCCTCACTCCTACACAACACTACAAGTCCTTCCCTCACTCCTACACAACACTACAAGTCCTTCCCTCACTCCAACACAAAACTACAAGTCCTTCCCTTACTCCTACACCACACTACAAGTCCTTCCATCACTCATACACCACACTACAAGTCCTTCCCTCACTCATACAATACACTACAAGTCCTTCCCTCACTCCTACACCACACTACAAGTCCTTTCCTCATTCATACACAGCCCTGCAAGTGTTTCCCTCACTAATTCACAACCCTATGTCCTTCCCTTACTCCTACACAACCTTGCAAGTCCTTCCCTCACTCATACATAACACTACAAGTCCTTCCCTCACTCATACATAACACTACAAGTCCTTCTCTCACACCTACACCACACTACAAGTCCTTCTCTCACGCCTACACCACACTACAAGTCCCTCACTCACTCATACATAACACAAGTAGTCCTTCTCTCACTCCTTCACGACCCTATATACCCTTCCCTTACTCCTACACCACACTATAAGTCCTTCTCTCACTCCTTCACCACACTACAAGTCCTTCTCTCACTCCTACACAGCCCTGAAAGTCATTCTCTCACTCCTTCACGACCCTGTATGTCCTTCCCTTACCCCTATACCACACTATAAGTCCTTTTCTCACTCCTTCACGACCCTGTGTGTCTTTCCCTTACTCCTACACTACACTATAAGTCCTCCTCTCACTTCTACACAACCCTGCAAGAGTTTCCCTCACTCCTTCACAACCATGTAAGTCCTTCCCTCACTCCTACACAACCATGCAAGTCCTTCTCTCACTCCTACACAACCCTAAATGTCCTTCTCTCACACCTTCACAACCCTATAAGTCCTTCCCTTACTCCTACATAACACTGCATGTCCTTCCTTCACTCCTATACAATACTACAAGTCCTTCCCTCACTCCTACACAAACCTGCAAGTCCTTCCCTCACTCCTACACATTACTACAAGTACTTCCCTCACTCTTACACAACCCTGCAAGTCCTTCCCTCACTCCTACACAACCCTGCATGTTCTTCCTTAACTCCTACGCAACCCTGTAAGTCCTTCTTTCACTCCTACACAACACTGCAAGTCCTTCCCTCACTCCTACACAATACTAGAAGCACTTCCCTGACTCCTACACAATACTACAAAACCTTCTTTCACCCCTACACAATACTATAAGTCCTTCCCTCACTCCTACACAGCCCTGCAAGTCCTTCTTTCACTCCAACATAACACTGCAAGTCTTTCCCTCACTCCTACACAATACTAGAAGTCCTTCGCTCATTTCTACACAACACTGCAAGTCCTTCCCTCACTCCTACACAATACTAGAAATCCTTCCCTCACTTATATAGTAACACTGCAAGTCCTTCCCTCGTCTACACAACCCTGCACGTCCTTCCATTTCTCCTATACATCACTTCATGTCCTTCTCTCACTCCTCCACATCACCGCATGTCCTTCCCTCACTCTTACATAATATTGCGTGTTCTTTCCTCACTCCTACAGTGCTACAGTATCTCTAGAGTAGTCAGTAGATAAGATTTCAACACGCTGTTATAATCTGTTTTAGTATTTATGTGGACGTATTTAACCAACACTTACATATATACAATACAACTTCCTGTCATGTTTGGTAGACTGAGTTATTTAGAGAATGTTCATCCTTTACTGTTCTCTTGATCGTTTCTCTTGTCCATCTTGATGTTGCCTCGTCATCTGTACACCAAGTTATGGTCCTCATCCTCCCGGGAGTAGAATTTTCTGCTAATACCTGTGAAATTAAAATTTTATTAATCAAAAATAGTTTTTTTGTCCATAATGCACGGCGACAAGAATTAAAATCACTCTTTCTTCGTACTGTTATGCCAGCACTAATCTTTATCAAGAACTTACGACTAGTCAAGTCACAAGTCACACGAGTGGTTACAACAACAAGCAGGGTAAACATAATAATGACTCTTATATTATCTCCACCACATTCTCAATAATAACCCTCAGATTAACTCAAAATATAGGTATCATGTTAATGGTGATATTCTTTAATTTCTCTTCTTCATTTCCCTAAATATTAGTAAGTATCTATTTTTTTCCCAACACAGTAAATACGGTGATAATGGAAAGTAAACTATTTATTTGACCATTAAACTTCACTTGACTATATACTTGACTATACACTTGTCGAAAATATCACCTTTATACTGGTGATTGGAGGTTGGCAAGTGAGTTACCTACCGCCACCACAGACACTTCCCCGCCACCACCACTATAAACACTTCACAGTGGTGAACAGTGCTTAAGTCAGTGAAAACAACTCAACAGTAACAGTCGTACCCAAGTTAACCTTCACACAGTGAGGTCCCAGGTACCCAGTGATAACGGCCCGTGAGACCCAACAACAACCAGTGATGTGTTAATCCGTCTACGATAGGAAGGCCTGGGACCAAACCTCACTCATATAACACCATCTGTGAGGGAATTACTACGCCAAGTGAGGCCCCTCATAACACCATCTGTGAGGGAATTACTACACGACGTCAGGTCCCTCATAACACCATCTGTGAGGTAATTACACCACGTGAGGTCCCCCATAACACCATCTGCGAGGGAATTACTACACCACGTGGTCCCTCATAACACCATCTGTGAGGTAATTACACCACGTGAGATCCCCCATAACACCATCTGCAAGGGAATTACTACACGACGTCAGGTCCCTCATAACACCATCTGCGAGGGAATTACACCACGTGAGGTCCCCCATAACACCATCTGCGAGGGAATTACTACACCACGTGGTCCCTCATAACACCATCTGTGAGGGAATTACACCACGTGAGGTCCCCCATAACACCATCTGCGAGGGAATTACTACACCACGTGGTCCCTCATAACACCATCTGTGAGGTAATTACACCACGTGAGGTCCCCCATAACACCATCTGCGAGGGAACTACTACACCACGTGAGGACCCTCATAACACCATCTGTGAGGTAATTACACCACGTGAGGTCCCCCATAACACCATCTGCGAGGGAATTACTACACCACGTGGTCCCTCATAGCACCATCTGCGAGGGAATTACTACACCACGTCAGGTCCCTCATAACACCATCTGAGGGAACTACTACATCACGTGAGGTCCCTCCTAACACCATCTGGGAGGGAGTTACTACACTACGTGTTTGCTGTTCAACACGTACAATCCTACATTAATCTGTATGTTTGCTGTATGTTCCTTTACCTTCCTCTAATGAAGGCTTTTGTTAAATCACCAAAGTATGTAATAAGTCATTTATGTCCAATGTATATTTTCAGCCTTCGGGCTGCAGAACTTTTTCAATAAACCGTTATTATTATTATTATTATTATTATTCCTCACCACCACCACTTCCCCCTCACCACTACTACTATAAACACTTCCCCACCACCACAGACACTTCTTCACCACCATTCCTCCACAGTGACCAACTGATGTACTCAAGATGGATCTGATTGTTCCTGGCTACAATACTTGACTGTCGGGTGAACAAGGTAACACCGCCTCTTACACTGGGATTTAAAACGCTCATAGAAATCGTGTTTGGTTTAAACAAGATAAAATTATGAAATCACGAAGACATGGCAGCAGCCCATCTTATATCACCTGAAGATTAACTACCCTAACACCCCCCCCCCCCACCACCACCACCAAAAGTGGCACTTCTGTGTATAACAATTAAAATCTGATTGGGTGCCTAATCTTCACGTGATGGCTAATGTCGAGCAGAGTTTGGCTGGGCTGAGTGGCTAGTTGCTTATATTGTTACATACGTTTTAGCCTAAAAGTGCTGTTTACATTTTGTTCCCGACAATCATAGACCACTTAGAACACTTATGAATACACCAATGAAGACTGAAGGCATAATGTACACAGTTGAGACATCTCTATTACGCCGACTGGGAACAACCACTTATAAGGTTTGATCATGGACACGATTAGGTGTTAATCTAATGTTCATAATCCTCTAAAGCCGTGTTAAAGGACTCCGTATAAATGCTAAACCGGATAATGGTCAAGGGGAGAAGGTCGAGTTAATCAGCGTGGGTGGTCGCCTTGTTCTGGTACCTAACCTTAAACTCCTACAACCAAATCACGTTGAAATGGATTTCTACCCCAGTGAAGCTGTCAAGATCATTCAGTATAATTAATTCCCAGCCATCAACATTTCTATACAATTAATGGGCTATCGAATTGGCGTAGATTGGAGAGAGAAATAAGTTGTAAGGGAAATATACACAGCGACATACCTTATACTTTTCAACACCAACACACACATGATGGCGTCTGTATTTTATAATCCTTGCCAACTGGATGTATTAATTTAGGAGCATTTTGTAAACGTTAACTTCCGTCACACATCCACTAATCGCCTCGACCGTCTCACTACTGGCCGGCTCCCTCCCTCCACGTCTTGCTGTCCCTGGTCTTAAGTTCATCCACATCTCCACCACACACTGAACCATCTCCAGTACGAACATACGCTCTTGTGGTGTTAAAGCACATGATATAAAGCGTCACTTGCGAACCTTAGTAATAACACTTAATCGGATGGCTGGCGTGGCCATATTTGTTTTGCTTAATTTGACACCATAAGAAAGTATTGATACCTTCCAAAGTGACAACTGAGAGAGCTCGACTCCCAGACACTGAACCACCCGATCGAAACTTCTATCTAACCGACGCTCTTGTAATGATAAGGACCGGATATTACATGTAAATGCTCACTAAAAGGAAAAACTGAGTTGCTTCTGCAGGAAATAATGGAAAACGTTTTTTATTCAGCTCATCAACAAAAATCACAGATGGTTCAGAGAAATGTGGCTCCAAGCTCGACTCCTGATTCAGCGCTTCGTTTGTGGTGCCCAGCCACTCAGAACTCTCGATACAGATTCAGCGCTTCCTTTGTGGTGCCCAGCCACTCAGAACTCATGATACAAATGACAGGTTCACATATTCCCATAGGTAGAGGTTCTGCATGATGAATACATTCTGAATAAATTACACGTAATGTCATGTAGATAATCAGAATTTATTGCATATGCCAAACAAAGATTTTTATTTGGTATATTACGATATATTTATTTTTATGAGAACATCTACAAAATGGCGTAAACGAACCGAAATATCCACTAATTTGTACCGACACTGCTGGTAGTCAAGGCGGGCGGGGGAGAGGGCTCAGGGGTGGTAATGTGTGGTGTGTGTGATGATAGATGATGATGATGATGGCGTCTATGTGATGACGACGATGATGATGAATGATGATAAATAATGGTGATGATGAATAATGATGATGATTGATGCTGCTGAATGATCCCCAGTTATTATAAGACAGTTCATCATCGCTACACACACACTTGGTTTGATTTACAGGGGTGAGGTTAGGTTAGGTTTCATTTCATCCCACATTATGGCTTCGTCCCCGTGCAATAATAACCTACCTCAGAGTTCCTCATTTACTATTTATGAATGTTCAGTCATACTAATTCCTTCAGTGGCAAACCTTTGGATGAAAGGCTAAATATAAAATGATAATACACGCGTAGTTGCTAGTGGCGTAGTTACCAGAGGCGTATCCAAAGGCTGAGTATTTTTGTTTACCATAAATAAGAACACCTGATATCGGGACAAGCCATCTGGGTGGTTAGTTTATCCAATGTTGATGTAGGCGAAAACCGGAAATCGTGCTACGTCAGACATACATTTAAACCAGAGGCGAATCGAACCCTGGACTTGTGGGAGAGAAATACGCACGTTACGATATACAACCCAAGATCCAAGTGAACCCCTGCTGTTGGTTGGTCTCCTTCTCCCTGGCTGGATTTTCAACGTGAAGTGATTGCCCTCTGTGGACCGCTCCCGAAATCCCACGTGAACCCTGTTATTCTCTGCAAAGATCACCTCTCCAGGATCGCCCACTGGTCCCCAGGTAGGGTCGTCCTCTACACTGATGGTTCTGTTGACTCCGCTACAGGTCGGGCCGGGGCTGGTGTCTACATCTCCCGTCGTGGTGCCCCTGAGCCTATCAAACTGTCTCTCAGAGTTTCTGACGGGACATCCTCCACTCAGGCTGAAATATTAGCCCTCCTTGCTGCCCTTCTCGCTGAGGAAGAAGCAGATGGTTTCTGCCCCTTGCTTGTCTGCTGCGATTTCAGGTCTGCTCTCGACGGGATCGCATTTGGGTCAGGGGAAAATAAGGACCTCATCCTCCGAATACGAGGGTTAACATCCACACTTCAGGATGCAGGCCGTCCTGTGACATTCCTATGGATACCCAGTCATGTCGGAATCTTGGGGAATGAGGCAGCAGATGGCCTTGCCAAGACTGGATGCAACAAGGCCACACCTGACTACGGTGTTCCTCGAACACTTTTACAGCTTAGGACCCAAATTCGCCGCAAACAGAGAGAAGCTCGGGAAGCAGCCATCCCCCCTGGACTCCCCGCCCACCTGGTACGATGTCCTCCGTAAACTTCTTGACCTCTCGTATGTCTATGGGAAAGGGTCGCGGAAAAGGGACGTGATTGCTGCCCGTATCATCATTGGGTATGACTTTGCTTGGGAGATTGGTATCCCCGCATCCCCTGAGCAACGCTCTTGTGCATTATGCAGAAGACCCGACAGCCGCACCCTTATCCACTACCTCCTAAGATGTCCCCACACACAACGCTTCCGTGACGCCTGCTGGACCACCACTCCACGACCCCCTGACGGAGACACGATGATCCTCCCCATACTGGCCAGATATTTTGTAAATAATATTGATTACGTGTTAAAGGAATATCCTTCCTTCCTTAGGCTTTAGTAAGCCCCTTTATAATATTTATACTGTATATACTTGTCACACTTGCCAGATGCTTCTGGTGTCATTGTACAGGGGTACCTAGTGACACCACTAGGATCCCGCTTCCTCTATCAAGGAATAAACAATTGAAATTGAATTGTGGACCCCTGCTGTCCCCTAGGGACTTGATCTCACTCTCCTCTACTGTATATATTAGCCTTGTCAAGTATTTCTCCTTAGTCTGAACTCACCCCTGAAGATGTGAATTTCACGAAAGCGCTTGGGAACTTCGTGTTTTCTTGTTTCCTTGTGGTTATCAGCATATACTTGGAACACGCGCACCTACAGTGATTTATTTGCATATATATATATATATATATATATATATATATATATATATATATATATATATATATATTGTAATCTCCTTTAAAGCGATTAAGGGATAATAAGACCCATCACGATGAACATTAAAGTCGGTCAAACCTGTTGAATACAATTACTTCTTAGTAATTCAAATAATAAATCATACGAAGGTATTCATACACAAATGTTTAATCCACTAAATATTTACATAACAATCATAACTATCTTAACTGTGTAATTAGTGTAATGATAACATCTATAATGGGTACTTAATTTGCCGTATTTCCATGCTGTCACAACGATAAGAGATACAATGGACACAAGATAGGTTGAACTTTGGTGTTAAAGGTCTCAAACCGAATGGGTTGGGTGTTCACCCTATGATGGGAAGAGCTGGAGTAACTTTTAACGCAGGGAAAGATTCTCCTCTTTATTTATGACACCGTTTACACAAACAACAAAACCACAGACTGTTTTCTTTTATCTTGGAAATAGTTCTTGTTGTTCCTAATTATTGCTGGAAGACCGCCGCGTCGGGGCGCTGTGACGCATGTGAATGATATGCTTTACAACGATAGTTCCTCCTCGATCTGCATAATATGGGCAGTACGTATTCTAGCATCAAGCTTCATTTTAAAACCCAAGAAAAGTTGTTCTGAAATGTTTGTGTGTCTCTGTGTCCTTAGTTGAATATGTGTGTGAGGGTGTATTTGTGTAAGTGTGGGTGTACTTACATATCTTGCGGTAGAACCATGTATTGAAAAAGGAAAATTATCTTTATTTACTGTAGAATGTGCTCAGGGTAAGGATGAGTCGTAATTGCAGGTCTATCATATTTAGACTTTCCAATAATATTCAACATCTTAAGAACCAATAAACCCTTGTTAGTCATACTACGCTTAACTTTTTTTCCTTGTATGATCATAGATTATATTATAAATTCATGATGACCTTTCATTTAGAGTTTCTTTTACCTATGAAGTGGATTATGGCGGTCGAGTGGATACAGCGCTCCCAGTTCACCCAGCTGTAAAATGGATACCTAAGTTAAACAAATGTTGAAGTGAATGCATTGGTCGACTACAGTGCTGGCCATGTTTCCTCCTTGTGCACTGTACCTTCTTACTATCGTTGGTCCACTATAATATAAAATAAAACGTATAACGAGTAATTCTCCTCACGGCCATTTATCTCAACTACATTTCTCTGTGCCGTAGTTGCAATACACAGTCCCTGGCCATCAATAATATAGCGTTAAGATTTTTTGGTTAACTATATTCCTTTTCTTTTCGAGGTTTAATTTTTAGAAGTTAAGTTGTGTTGCATTACTGGACTTAATGATTAGCCTTGTACCGATGTTGTTGCCAAGCTCTCTTTAAAAATCTGAACTAAATCTGTTCGTCCATTTACTCTCAGAAGCATATGAATTTTCGCCAGTGTAAGTGTCAGGTTTCATCCAGCCTCTTCCCTTCCCCCCTCTCTCTCCATCTATAATACTGCCACCACTTGTACCCACTCATCATCTACCTCCTCCTTCTCCTTTGGGACAAGATGACAGTGATAATTCAACAGGTATGCAGCTCCAACACTAGTACTGGCGGGAAAGAAAAATCATACGCATATTCAAAGTCATATTTTCAGTTGCAGGGATGATGACAGCAGCTGCAGGATGACAAGACAAATGCATTCACTTGTGTTGGTTGAATGCAGGTGGACTGTTAAGCGTGGACTTGTGAGGAGAGAGCGAAGGGGTGGGTGCTTAGCGCGTAACTTACACCGCCATCTATTTATTTTTATATTGTTTATTGTTTAGATTATTACATAATTATACCGTATATATATATTTACTTATCTATGTATTTATTAATATACGAAACCCGCTCTTTTTTGACACATTGCAAAGTTTCCCAGATCGAAATATAAATCATTGGACGAAATTACAGCAGTTTCTAGGTGGTGTCTTGAACTTAGACATATCTCTCAGTAATTGATAGAACAGTTTGAAAATTAAATTAAGGTATAGCAATAGAAAACGTAATGTGAAGCAAATATCAACGGTTATTACCAGAGGAGAACTTATGTTAATATTCTCAGGTTCGTTTATGAAGGTCAAATCAAGATCAAAATTATTATCAGTTTTAAAATTTGGAAGACATTTTAATAATTTTATCTTTGAAATTGATTGAAGTAGTTGATTCTTAATAGAGATTGAGTGACGTTCATCCACACACGGGCGTTTAGATGGTGCTTCAGAGTATAAGAAGAATGTCTATGGTCACATTCCCGACATTCTTCCATCTGCAGCAGGAACAAAGTGATGATTCGGATTATTATTTAAGGTGCGTTTAACTCCCCGTGAGATAGATCGATAAACAGAGAAAGATTAAGCATTATCGGGCCGTGTTCTTGTAAGCAGATAGATAGATTAAGCATTATCGGGCCGTGTTCTTGTGTAAAGCTTTGTTACGTGTCCTTGGGTGAGACACTTTCACGCCCTTGTGTTAAGCTATAAAGTCTTATTTTTAACATCGTGAACCATAATTATCAATTTTCCACCACACAACCTGTATGTAGTTTTATAACACAAGAACCTTATTGGGTTTCAGCTCTTTTTATCACGAGAAGAATGTATCGGAGACCATTACATATTTTTTTTATTTTTTTATTGAATTTTTTTCCTTCGTAATTCAGGTTCGCGTGTTAGTTGCACTCTCGCCTGGGGTACTTCAGTTAAAGTGATTATGAAATTGTATGAACTCTGTCGAACATTATTGCAATATAAAGTTCAATTTCAGATATATTAAAGATTCATATATATTTTGCTGTCGTTCAGAGATAATATATAACATCATTTAGACATAAGCTGTGTTTGGTGATGAGAAAACAAATAAGGTGTATTTTCCGGATCTACCGCCAGATTGCGTTCCCCTCAACACCATTATCATGAAGCTTGTAATCATCGCCTCATTTTCTCGGGTTTGTTGGCGGCTGACGTGGGATGATACCATGTCATACTCGGTGCTGGGTCATGGATGATCAGCTAATAACATCCATCACCTGGAAAAGAAATGTTCAGTTCTGTTCATCTATTCTACGGTAGTCTTTATCCTTTGTTTTGTTGTATAGTAGTTAAAACCTCAAGTTTCTGGCTCTCCACCCTAACATCACAGTGTAACGCAATGTTGTCGGGAGGTGATGTATTAGATTTGAATATTAACATTTCAAAGTCTTCTTTATCCATTGAATACAATAACATAACCTCTTAAGTCATCATGTCACTAAGCTCAACGGGTTGAAGTCATCGTACGCGTGGTTAAATTATCGCACTTGAGGAGCTATTATCGTACTCAAGGGGTTAAGTGTTCTATAACCTTGAACTTTGCTCACCAGAGTGTTTTAGTTTAGTTTATTTCGGCCTGGAAGGTTTATTTAATTAACCATAAATTGAATTAGGCTACGCGAAGACTCCAGATACCGAGGCCTCAAGTCTAACCACTGGAGCGGTTTAATGGACACTGCTCTCTCTCTCTCACAATGAACCAGAAAGGTGAAACAGGGATAAGAATGGGACTATAATCCATCCCTTCTTTTTACTAGTAAGAAAAGCATCAGTTGTTCTCTTAGCTTATGTCAAAGCCTAAAAGGTCACTTAAGTTCATTAAAGAAGTCTACTCAGGCGTCTGTGTTCTGGAGCCTTCATCCCGCAGACAAACTTGATTTCATTTACTTTTTTTTTATGAACATGGATGTTATTGTCTTTAAAAAAATTACGACCACTCGACAACAGTGATATCAATTTGTGTTTATTCATTTTTAACTTTTGTGTGTGTGTACATCCCTAATAACTCATATCATTCTATCATAGCTGAATGATCGTCATACATCGATTCCGAGTGACAGCAAAGTAGTAGTAGAAGTGTGTGTGTGTGTGTGTGTGTGTGTGTGTGTGAGTGTGAATGTGTGAGTGTGTGAGTGTGTGTGTGTGTATTGGTTTGCCTTGGGGATAATTAGCTGATAAATAGCGTTAATTATTTAGCTTGAATGTGATAATTTGTGGGACGATAATCAGGATGATGAAGATATGACCAATTATTTGTTTGTCTGCTCATCTGTCTTTGTGTCTTTCTGTCTTCTAAAGCGATAATGTTTCTCACACATCCCCTGTTAATAAGCTTAGACCGTAAGAGTGGCGTACGGCAGAAGATTTGAGGAACACTTGTTATTGGATTTATTTTTATGATAATTTCTCTATTTTTTCTGTTGTTGATTCATAACAAAACTTGGTTCTTCGTAATTCTCTCTAGTTTGTGTGTGTGTGTGTGTGTGTGTGTGTGTGTGTGTACTGTATATTATTATGTGCTTATGCGTACTAAGAAATAGAGAGAGAGGGGCATGAGGGGTGGGCGGGAGGGCAGGTGGTGGTGCCTTAGGGGTCGGTCGACAGGTGTTTTCCCACGGTGTGTCCGGCAGTTGCCACACGCTGCTACACGCCCTCGTAATTGCCACACACTGCCACCCACCTCAAGTAGCCTCGCGTACCGCCGCCAGCAGTACCCGGCCCTACTACCCCCACTACTACTACTACTACTCACTACATATAAACACCTCGATACACTGCCATATACGTGAGACGATTGATAATGCTTTTATTCGTCTTTTACATACGGCGGCAACGAAGTACATGTGTACATATGTATTGAGTTTCATCACCCATGTTGAATTTTTATGTTCTGCGTTATTTTTTATATTATTTTTATGCCGTTAGCTGGTAATTTATTGATCCGCTGTCTGTTTTATTCCCTGATGATATTTGTACTTTATAACAACTCACGAACGTCAGTAATTAAACTTAATGACACGTTTTCAAATTTCTGTTTTGTTTTCAAATTTTTTCAACACTGTCATGTTGTATTTCTAATGATTGTTTAACACATTTCTTTTAAGGTATAAGCTCCTTTAAATCCAATAAATATTTTAGGTGTTTTACGTGCCTTGTTTGGCGATAAAGAAACATCTATTTACACCAAGTTAATAATATTTACACTAAGTTGATGATATCTTAATGTTTTTGTTTTGATTTGTTTTTCTACTCCTTCTTACTGTACCTTTCAAGTTTCTTTATACAGTAAGAGTGAGATAAGAAGCACTAAAACTATATGTAAACACAATGGAAGCCGCATAACGCCAGTGTGTATTGTAAACTCCGCAGTCACCTTGAGGGAGGGAAGGCGATCTTTTGACACACAGTTTGTTGAGTTTTGTCTCGGGGTGATCCACATGTCATCCACTCTCTCTCTCTCTCTCTCTCTCTCTCTCACAAATTCGTCCTCCACACCTTAGGCAAATCTCGTTTCGTCTCTCTAGATATCTCGCACGTTTGGCACACGGCTCGTCAGCTTAATACTCTACTCTAAACACAGTCCTCCTGCTGTTCTCACTTCCTGCAATCTTATTCGTTTTCCACCCATTAATAGTGTAGATTTTCTTGTTGCTCTGAGGACCTGTAAAGTTTTAGGGAAAGTTTGGCATAAAACCTTTCAAACTAAACTTCTGATCACTTGAAGAGTAACCTAACCTAACCTAACCTAACCTAACCTAACCTCAAGGAAATGTTTACCTCTTCTTCCTTGTCTTCCTCCCTCTTTTTTCCTCCTCGTCTTTCTTTCTTTCTTTCTCTTCTTCTTATTCCCTCTTCTTCTCATCCCTCATCTTCGTCCTTCCTCCTCCCTCTTCTTCCTCCTCCTTCTTCCTCCTCATCCATCTTCTTACTCCTCCTCCCTCTTCTTCCTCCTCCCTCCTCCTCTTCCTCCTCCCTCCTCTTCTTCCTCCTCCCTCATCTCCTTCATCCTCATCCTTCTTCCTCCTCAACAATCCTCCTACAGCTCCTTCCTCCCAAACCAACATTCCAAATATAACCTAACTCTCCTCACCAGGTAATCTGCAGGTGAAATAAGCTGGGGTGTCTAATCTTCAGGTGAAATAAGCTGGGGTGTCTAATCTTCAGGTGAAATAAGCTGGGGTGTCTAATCTTCAGATGTTCAGTACTGCAGCCTACACCTAGCACCTTACGTCTTGGCCCATCTCTCAACTGTAAACAAAGTCATACCATTAGTGACACAGATTCAAGTCACCCCCTCTCTCTCTCTCTCTCTCTCTCTCTCTCTCTCTCTTCTGTGCTTTCCTCCCTTCTCTCTCTTTATTTCATCTTCTCTGCCTCCTTCCCTCCTTCGCACGTTTCTCTCTCCTTCTGTTTGTTTTAGTATGTATGACAGCAATAAAAATATAATGGTACAGCTCTGTAAATAATGACTGTACCGGTAGGGAAACAGCAGTATTAGCATCAGACAGTCAATAACAGCAACTGTAGGAGACGGTGAGCATCTGCAACAATAAAAAATAGCAGACAGCCAGCAGCAGCCGCCGTAGTCATAGCAACAGCAGACAGCCGTCTAAAGCAGCAATATATGCTGAAGAAAACCAACAAGAACAACAGTAACAGCGGCATTTGGGAAATTAAAGAAAGCCAGGAGCAGCAACAGACAGCCAGGAGCAGCAACAGACAGCCAAGAGCACCAACAGACAGCCAGGAGCAGCAACAGACAGCCAGGAGCAGCAACAGACAGCCAGGAGCAACAACAGACAGCCAGGAGCAACAACAGACAGCCAAGAGCACCAACAGACAGCCAGGAGCAGCAACAGACAGCCAGGAGCAGCAACAGACAGCCAGGAGCAGCAACAGACAGCCAAGAGCAACAACAGACAGCCAGGAGCAGCAACAGACACCCAAGAGCAGCAACAGACAGCCAGGAGCAACAACAGACAGCCAGGAGCAGCAACAGACAGCCAGGAGCAACAACAGACAGCCAGGAGCAGCAACATACAGCCAGCAGGGCAATAAGACCTTCCCGGTTAAGCCCTTGGCATGGGAGGCTCTGGGCTGCCTTGGGTTACCTCGGGCTGTCTGGCTGCTCCCACCTGCCCTACACACACACACACACACGCACACACACACGCACACACACACTTCCATGACATTGTACCGTAATTTTGGTTGCCATGAAGTCCTACCATAGTTTTATGCTGGGATTTTTTTTTACCATAACTGTCTACCATAATTTTTTCTATAAGGTTCTACCATAACTTTACCATAACGTTTTATCTCTATTATAACCTTAATATCATAACGTGCCTAATATAATGATTTACCATCACTCTACCATAACTTTCTACTATAGTATGCCATCGTGACCTACCATAGCTCCTCACCATTACTGTATTACCATTATCGTGTCCATTGTAAATTGAGTACCATAATTTTATGCATGATATATTTGCTTCCATAAGTCAGCTACTGTAACCCGCAACCTTAACCTACCCACCATAATCTACCATAACCTTCCATCATAACGTCACTCCTATAACCTCTCCATCATTACCATAATCCTCTGCATGGAATTACTCTCTTCCATAAGCCATAGCTTCTTATACATAGCCTACCATGATTCCATTGTCATAATTCTGCCATATCTCCACCATAAGCTGCTACCATAACTCCACCGTCTTTGTATCAAAATTCTCGAATCTATTTTACTACCATAAACTACCATGATATTCTTCTATAATATCCACCATTAATTTCCATACCTTAACTGTTCACTGTAATCCATCTGTCACCATGATTATTGTACCTCCAACATCATCACTATACACACACACACACACACACACGAGGCTACAAACAAACATAACCCGTAATTACAACCCGAGCCATCCCTAATTCCGGGTTAGTAACTGGTTATGTAGCCCCCGGTAATAAGCAGCGATTTGTTTTAACTAACTATTAAGGTAATGTAATTGACTATATTCCGATATACTGGAGGCAGAATTAACCCGGTTATACTCGAGACAACGTTAACAAAGTACTTTTATTTAAGAGTTATGAGTTGGATATACTGTACTATTGTCTAACTATATGGTGTAGGTTAGTAATTGACAAGACGTAACCCGGAGATAATTATGCTTTGATGAATAACGAAAATTCCGTAATAGTGTTGTACAGGGTTAATGATCGTTATACATAGTGAAAAAAAATAGGGTCATAAGCTGCGTTAGTGTTGGCGCTCGGTTATAGAAGAGGCATGTGGAGGGGAGGGAATCACTTGGTGAGTCAAGATTGATTACGTAATTAAAAAGCACATCACGTTGTGCGTAGTAAACACTCCCACCTCCCCTCCCCTCCTCTCTCATTATCCTTTCCATTTAACTAAGCAGTAACCAGTGTCAAAGATGATGAAAAGAAGAAAAATAGAATTAAACTTTATAAGAACAAGCAATAAGAAGTAAGAGAGGACACACACACACACAACAAGGCAAAAAGTAGTGTGGGTCGGGCAGGCCGGGCAGGAGTGGTCCGCGCCCCGGCTCCTGATTGGCTAAGACGAGAGAGTTGTAAGCTGCACCTGCCCCGACCCGTCCGCCGCCACATCTTCCTAAAAGAAAATTTCCCCGGCGCTCACCCATTACCTGAAGGTCCTCCTGCTCCTCGCTGGCTGCTGATGTCGGTGGTGTTACATGCAATTCTTCTGATCTCTTTTGTTTGTGGTGTTTTTTTATGAGAAGTTTTGCCTCAAAGGGAAAAACAGAGAAGGAATTCTATGTTGCCACCCGGGCGTTGGTGTCTGTGTGTGTGTGTCTGTGCCCACGTTTAGGTTGGTGACGGTATCTGTGTCTGCCTTAAGAATTTACTCTTACAAGTTTATTTACTTAATTTTATAATGTCATAGATGAAAATTTCCATAGATTAGTTGAATATATTAATTATTTATCATATACAGATAAACACACACACACACACGCAATAAACCTTTCTTATTTTGGGTCGAAGACGAATTAATATGTCAAAATAATAATATTTACGAGAACTAAACCTATCTGGTATCCAATTCTCTCTCACTCTCTCTCATCATTTTCCTACTCGCTTTATATAACCGCTTAAAATGCAATAGTCTTTTAATGTCCACCAGGAGCTAATTTCTACCTGATATCTACCTGTAATTAACCTTAGGCAGGTGTTCTCGGTGCGTATTCTCTTTGTTCCTCTGCTCAGTCTCTGTTATTGTGTTCTTTCAACTAGTCGTGTAATTATTGTTCTGTCATCCTGGCGTGGTCCTTGTTAGCTTATAGTGTGACGTTTGTGTTGTGTTGGTGTTGGTGTTTGTTGGTGTTATTGCCGGTATTGTTTGTTTTGTTGTTTGTGTTGGTGTATGTTGGAGTTTGAATTGATTGGTGGAATTAGAGAATAAACAACCGTGGTAAATATAAACCAAGCTGTTTATTCAGGTAATTTGAAAGTGTTTGTCAATTCAACTGTAACAATTTGGTCTGGTTATTGAAATTGACGAACACATCTTTTTCGTGATTTCAGTCTAGTTAAAGTCTTGTTTTTTCTTTAAAGTTAAGACAATTGGGTTTATGTTGTTCAGGTTTACAGTCAATTCCCAAAAAGTATCGGGACCCCAGGCGTCCAAAAGAATAAGAAACATTGGACGAAGACCTATATCCAACCCAACCCATACACGAATGCGTCAGAGGTTATCGCTCGTTTTCCCTCCACCGAACACTGGGGTCTCGATACTTTTTTTTTATTTGTTGTACAATCCCCGTCTCTAGTGCATTTACAGATGCTCGTCATATGAATATACTATAGTATGTTTACTTTTGCGAGTTTCCTTCTGTCGAATGTAAACAAACACGGCTGCCACACTACACAAAACCTGACGATCCCCTGTAAACATACTAGTGAAGGGGATTCTACATATTCTTTTCAAAAAGTAAAAATCCCAATCGATGTTTTAGTTCAAATCAAAATATTTTACGTAGTAGATAAGTATCGCAGTGTACGTGTGTGTGTGTGTTGGGGGGGTTGAGGGTGGGTAGAGGGATGTTTTTACAGTACGTGGAGACGAGATGGAGATCAGTGGAGACAACAACAGGTTATAAAGGTGGAGGTTGTAGCTATTGGAGAGGCAGGTGTGCAGGGGAATTGAAGAATCAGTTACAAGTGAAGATACAGATGTATTGGCGTTCATGAACTATTGATATTTCCCCCTCTAGAAAGATACCCACCTTTTCAGCCTCCAGATTCTTAAGTCTCCTATGATACTATATATAAGTAAGTAAGAAAAGTAAGTAAAATAAGTAAGTAAAGTAACAAAGCAAGTAAAGTAAGTAAAATAAGTAAAATAAATTAGTAAGTAAGTCATAAGTAAATCAGTATACTTGTCCTCTCACAAGCCATTACCTGTTCTCACCTGTCCTTACCTGAAGCACAACAAGTGATTGGTTACTTCCTCTTCAAAGGTAATCAACTCCCCAGAGGCTCAAAGATAATCAAAGATCTGTAATGTTTTAGTTATTTATTTCCCTCCTTCCTAGAGATACAGAAGGTCGTCCAGTTGGAAACCTTTCGAAAATCCACCTAGTTTGAATATACCTTTGTATTTTGTATTTGATGTCGAGAAAATTTGAGAAAAGTTGTGATCCATTTGATGATGATGTGGGGATCGCTTGTTGAAATTATAATAAACTTGACTAACTTGTATTTTATTATCTACACTGCCAGATAAAAATTGTATTTCAGGAGTTATTTAATGTTTCGGTCGGAGGCTGTTGTATATGTAAGTCGAGGTTCTTCCCAAGACGAAAATGATCAACATGTAGTGATGTGATATTTTATTTATTTATTTTTTAACAGACGGGGAAAATAGTTATAGGTGATTGGGTTTCTAATCTTTGGGGTAAAAATTTTCCTTTAATAATTTGTTGATTATATGATGTGAAAGGAGAATAAAATCGACGAAAACAAAACGGATTTGGTGTCGGAAGAAAGTTGACATGTTGCCTCTGAGAGCACTAAGGCTGTACAGTTTCTCAGTCAACATAATGAGAAGAAAAATGTTTTGCTTTTAAAATTGCATTGCCATCGGTGAAAGTTTACCACAGGTTTCTATTCTCATTGGTACACACACACACACACACACACACAGACACACACATGACAACTTTGCCAATCAGACTGAATGATAATGTAAATCAGTTTCCACACACGAATTGCAACGAGTCCAACATGCAAATTTAATTATTGGGCAGAAAAACTAACTATACAAACTTGTAGTTCAGGTTCATGATTAATAATAACTGTAGGTTAATTTTATCATACCTGCTGCTAAATGAAGGTAAGAGAGCGAGAGGGGAGGGGGAGGAGGGGGAATTGTGTCTTTTAATTGGTGCTAAATGGACGTATCTCCCCCCCCCCCTCTCATACACAGCAGTTGTTAAGGTTCTTCAGTACAAGGTGTAAACAGAAGGAGGCAGTGGAGTGTGTGTTCAACAATTTACTTAACCAAATACACACAAAATCTTGGACTCGAGTTGTGTTTGAGAGAGAGAGAGAGAGAGGGGCGAATGTTGTGCTTTAGTGTCAGCAGGTGTGTGTGTGTGTGTGTTACTTCCCAAAACTTACCAACACAAACCACTCTTATAATTTTGACTGGATCAACTTGAACCTTGAGCTGATACCCGGTACCATTGTTCTTAACAAGTGGGTAACAGATCCAGGACAAATGTAAAGGTCACTGCTGTGGGTTTAATCATAAGTAAAACATAAAATCAATTATATAAATCTACACCGACTTTGTATGTCCATTTATCTAAGGAGGTTGGCGATCATATGGAACACACAATCAAAAAAAGTATTTTTTACGACTTTTTGTTCGGATAATATGACACAATGGACGAAGAATTTTGACAACTCTACCGAGGCAACAGGAGTCGAGGCGTTCATTTTGAAACTTATTGGTCCCATCCGTATAGATACTGTTTTTTATGGTGTAGACAGGTGAAACACTCTATGGCTGGGAGCTCCACGGTGTTGGTCCTGCTCTCATATGAAGTTTTGTACTTAGTGGTTCTGCAAAGATGACTTTCTGATAGACATTCCAATTTTTATCCTTAGATTGTTTTTGTAGTCTGAGGTAGAGGTAATGGTGCTGTAGACTGTAAATCATCAAACCAGTGACTGAGATTATTATGATCATGTTGATGGTGTAACATAATGATAGTCGACCTGACACGATAATATGACTCACACGCAAAGTCTTCATGGCCCTTTAAAACAATCTAAATTTATTACACTAATACTCACCTTTTTTCCCTACCTGATTGTCCTTGTTTAGACATATGAATTATTAATAGACATTACTACACAAACTGGTATTAAAGACAATTGAAAGTAGAATATTAGAGGTATGATGGCCGGGCTGTTCATCACGTCGGGGAGTCGCAGCTGCCTGGCTCTTGAAGGTTCTTTGTGGCAGCTGGCTCCTGAAAGTCCTCTCCAGCTGCCGACTCGATCCAGAGATTCCCGGAAGTGTGTGACCGGCTCCCTTATCCCATCTGAGAACTCTATTGCCAACTACTCTTTAGGTATGATTTTTTTTTTGCCCGTCTTCTCTGTCCTTTCGCTAAACAGAGGATCAGATTAAATGACAAATGGTTATAAGGATTCACTTTTAAAGGGTTTGATATCTGCTTGTGAAGAGAGGGAGTGTGAGTGAGTGAGTGAGAGAGAGTGAGTGTGAGAGAGAGAGAAAGTGTGAGAGGGAGAGAGAGGGGTAGATGGGTCTGTTTTATCGAGTGTGGTAAATTTCTCCCAGTCATACTTCAGCAGTTCACAGGCACCCGGAGGCCCTTTACTCAGTGTTCTAGTTTTAGCTTTAGGAACTAAACCACTGAAATTTAACTACTCTGTAAACTACTTTTCTATTCGTCGTCACACCTTAATTGAGTTATGTTTCCTGACTCGTGCGTGGGATCAATTAAATTTAATCTCTTTGTATGACGATGTTTTTATCGGTTTCTCAATCTACGTGAAGAGAAGTATCATGAATCATGTTTAGACCAGTGAAATTCGAACTCTTTGTAGAATCTATATTTTTTTTTTATTCCTCAACTTGAACAAAAACAAATTAATAACTTCATGAAAAAAGATCTAAATTGCACCTTAACCAGATACGTTTACTTAATACGAATTAGGAGACATTACTAGCATACAAAATCATTGGGTAAAATTATATTCAATCTCTCTGGTCTTTATACGTGAAGCTACCCAGTTAAGTGAGAATATTAATGTGATTTTGATATTATTCTTGTCTTTAAGCTTAAGTTAATAAGTTAGGTGTGTTCAGACATCTTAATTTACGTGGAACAATTACCGTATCAACGTCCTAAGAACCTCGACTTGGTTTTATTTTGGTTATGGTTTCTCAGCTTCATCTTCTGCCTTGTACGACATGACTGATAGTGTTGTTGAGTCGAACCCGTATTTCTTCTTGTGAGTTTTAACGTAGTCTGTGGAGAGTTGTTGTTCAGTGTTGTTTTATAAATAATAGATATGATAGATAGATCCTCATGCATGTAAGACCGGTGCCCTAATTTTGTTTTACATTATTATTATTATTATTGTTGTTGTTGTTATTAATTATCATACAGTTATCGTTACTATTATTTATTCGTGTTCTTAAGGTGTGTTTCGCCAGAGATAACAAGAAGCCTTATCACCTGTTATCACCTGTTATCACCTGTACTCAATATCAACTCTTGTTTTCACTGACCTGACAACTGATGAAGGCATTTCCGAGTTGAAGGTCGAGAGGCTGTGACTCTTGTCTTGTGCGGTGCTTGTGAAGTCATGTCCGGCAGGTGGTGGTGGTGGTGGTGGCGCTTGGAGAGGCAGTGAGTGGGGTAGGAGGAGGGGTAGTGGGGAGGGGTGGGAAGAGTGGGGAGTAGGTGGGAGACGGGGTCGGCAGGGGTGAGCGAGGCAGTTGATGCTGTGGGTGAGGCAGTGGGAGGAGTAGGAGGATGGAAGAGGCAGTGAGGGGGGTGTGAGAGGCAGTGGAAGGTGTAGGAGAGGCATTGGGAGTGGGTGGGAGAGAGGATGGGAAGGCTGAAAGAGAGAATGGGAAGGCTGAAAGAGGCAGTGGGAAGGGTGGGTGGATTGGGAGAAGTAGTGGGAAGGGTGGGAGACAAGGTGGGAGAAGGGTGGAACGAGTTGGAGAGGCCACGGGAATTTTATGCTTACTTCGTGTTTGAGTTGTTTCAGAGGTGTGTGTGTGTGTGTGTGTGTGTGTGTGTGTGTGTGTGTGGGTTTTCTCTCTACAGTATATCTTTCTTTCTTTCTTTCTCACAGTAGTTCACTTACACCAAAGAATCACCAAATCTCACCCATAATCTCCCATAAAAATAAGCAAAACAGACGCGGTAACAAGACACAATCTTAAGGTACTCCCCATATTTCTTCCAAACCGTTAGCTTCTACGACTAACTATTCTCTATACTTCCGTTAATAATTTTTTAACTTTTTTTTTACAATTGATTTTCCTTTTCCAGTTCCTTTCCCTTTCCTGCCTTTGATCTTCGTTTCCGTGTGGCATAAATAACTTTTTTTTTATGTATTTAACGAACCATTATTATCTCACCTTTGCTTTCATTCTTGTATGTTTTTTGTTTCTCTCGGTATATTAACTTTCTAATATCTTGATTCCACTATACCATTACTTTCTATTTACATTATACCAGTACCTTTTACTCCTGTACACCTTTATCAATACCTTCCCTACCTATTTTTACCACAACTCGCCCTTATCGTGGCGAGGAAGATGCAACACCTAAGATGATCACGAGCAGTTTGTTGGTGTCTTAAGTTTTGTAGCTGCAGTAGTAGCTTCATCACCTGAAGATTATCCCCCCTTCCGTTATACCTTACCTAAAAAATAACCAACCTAATGCTAACCTAACCTAACTTTGACCTAACTTAACCTAACCTAACCTGATCCCCCTCCCCCAGGTAGCGTTAAAGAGAGTGTTTAATCATAAGGGGTGAAATAGGTTGGGGTACTTAATCTTCACGTGGTTCCCCCCCCCTCCTCCCCTCCCCTCCCCCCCCTCCTTCCCTCCCCTCCCCACACACACACACCCGAAAAAAATAGTAACTAGGTAAAAAGAAATCATTGTTTAATATGACTGCTACCATTGTCACAAACATCATAGGGAAAAAACACACACACACAACACACTTCTCTGACACAGGAAGATATCGTACTAAGAACACTTTACACATAAAACCCTCAATACTTGCATTTATGATAGGGTTTCCACCTATACAGATAAGGGGGTTGAATAGCACTATCCTGGCCCTAAGGCATATAGGTTCTCACGGGCTGGAGGTGGATATCACTCGTAACGGCAGCGGCGTATCGGTGTTTATCAGTGTGAGAAAGTGTCTTATCTCCGACACACACACACACACACACGTTACAATACTGACTGATAAGAAAAAGGAAATTATCAGTTGATCCTCCTGACAAGATGTTAGGAGGTCGACCAAGACAAGAGGGAAGGAAGGAGTTTGGTGAAGGAAGGAGTGTTATGAGAGGATGCTGTTGTGGATGTCCCTCAAGATGGAAGGAAGAAACGAAGAATGGATAAAAGAAAGGAAGGAAATAAGAAAATAAGGAATGAAGGAAGATGAATAAATGGTGAAGTGATGTTGGGAGAAATAAACTCATTATTAACCAAGGATTAATCACTACCACTGATCAGGTCCAGAAGCTTTCTCTACTCTACCATCTGTATCAATAATTTACCTGCATATTTCTCCTCTTTCTGTTATATAAATTGGATTACTTAAAGAATCTTCACCTCAGCTTATCTCACCTAAAGAATAACCACCCTAATGCTATTTGGGAGATGAGGTTAGGATAGGTTAAGTGAAAGTGGATTAGGTTAGGTTTGGTTAGGTGAGGTTAGGTTAGGTTTGGTTAGGTTAGGTTAGAGTCCCTATATACTGAGCGAGGCGACACGGAAGGTCCCACGTCGCGTGATCACACCTAGATACATCAACAGATCAGACAAGAGATTATAAGATACATAGACTCCCAGTAAGCCCTAACCTAACCTAACAGTGGTTTTTGGTTGGAATTGTCCACCCCCTCATTATTGTGTCAGGTAATCTTTATGGCCGTACAATTACTGGTAAGCACTTGGAGACATGTTTCTTCCTCCTTTACCTGAAAATTAGTAGCGTTAGGTGAAGTTAGCGTTACGGTGGTTAATCCTTAGGTGAAATAAGCTGAGGTGGAGATTCTTCAGGTGATCCCATAAATCCATCTAGTTTCTTCTATTTTTTTCCTTTCTTATGTTTTACCTTTTCATTCTTTTTCGTTTATTCATATTTTTTCTTCTTTTTCTATAATTTTCCCTTTTCTTACTTCTTCATCCCCTTCTCAGGGTCATGTTGGAGGGGCGGGCGGGTGGGTAGGATGGTGGGGGGGGGGAGACACGTGCCCAGCTGCCCCTCACTACCGGGTCTGCTTCCATCTTTTGTCTACATTCTGCTGTTTTCTCTTTCTGCTGTTTTCTTTCTCTTCTCTTTTCTTTTCCTTCTATTTCTTTCTCTTCTCGCTTACTTAATTTTCTCGATCTCTGAGGTTGGTGCTCAAGTCTCCATTAATAACTGACATGTTGGGTTCTACAGTACACGGAGATGGATCTGTGTACAGGGAGGAGACTTTCACGTTCTTCATTTAAGTGATTTATTTTATTTGTGTTTTCGTCTAATATAAGTTTTAATCACCTCTAGAGTCTCAGCCCCAGCTTATTTCACCTAAAGATTAACCACCCTAACGCTATTGGAGGGAGGGGATGAGGTTAGGTTAGGTTAGCGTGAGGGAAGTTAATCTTAAGGTAAAAGAAGCAGGGGTGGTGAATATTCAAATGAACCTATTTTCTTATACAGTATGCTACTCAGTATACACAAGAACATAAGAATGGAGGAAACTGCAGCGGGCCTATTTGGTCCATACTGGGCAGTCCCATTTACACCCAACCCTTATCGCTCATAATCCATCCAACCTATGTTTGAAGCTATCCAGCGTATTCGAGTTAATGATGATGTTGGTAACTTGTTCCACTCATCCACTATATTTCCAAATCAATGTTTACCTATTTCGCGCCTAAATCAATATTTGTCTAATTTAAAACCATTGTTACGAGTTCGCTCCTGGCTGGATAGTTTGAGTACCTTTGCTATGTCCCCTTTGTTTAGCCCCGACTTCCAGTTATACACCTCCATCATATCGCCCCTCACTCTACGTCTCTCGAGGGAGTGTAAATTAAGATGCTTTAACCTGTCTCTGTACGCAAGGTTCCTAATGCCCGGGATTAGTCTTGTCATTCTCCTCTGAATTTTTTCTAGGGATTCTAAATCCATTCTGTTGTACGGTGACCAGAACTGAACTGCTTAATCCAAGGAAGGCCTCACACGTGCAAGATATAGTTTTAGGATAACCTCGCTAGTCTTGTATATTATTTCTGAAGCAGAGAAAGCACCGAAGTTCCTCGGGCAAGATACATGTTTGCGGCTGCACGACAAGCGTGTACCCAGATAACTTCTTATCTTCAAAAGTTATGCAGTCTGGAGGGATGATGTTCCTTCTTTCTCATATAAGATCTCAACCAAATCCCTTGATTTTCACTACTTTTCGTTGATGTATTAATTCGGTTTGTTTCTTCATCACTCGACACAATGAACCACCCAAATCTGTTCCTCTGATAAAAGAAATACCTTCCTTACAGCAATCGGCTCCTAAAACCCGGGAACATTAATCTTACGGTCTGCTGCTCCGGTCTAAAGAACAGCACGTGATTGGTCGCTGAGGCACGCTTCTCAGGATTCCAATAACTTCTAGATTCTTTAATATATCTCCGAATTTACTCCATTGATTCTCCACAACTGTATTATTGAACTTCACTATCACGGACTATATACACAAAAGAACATTACAACTTATGCTATTTGGGATATTATCTGGCGTGTATAGACAAAATATATACTCACCTCTACGTTGGCAACTATCTGGAGAACGAGGCAGGCATGCGACCAAGTGCTGCCAAACAAGTTTTTGCTGAGGGAATCATATCTTTCCTGTGAGTGGAGCTTGGCCGAGGACCGCGTGCAGAACTACATCCTTAAGATACTCCCCCCGTCTGTTATTATAATCTAAAAAATCTTAAAAACAGATAAAGACCATTTAAAGCTTTGGATCAACTGAAGATTAAACACCCCAGCTTATTTCGCCTGCAGATAAACCATCCTAACATCAACATTAACCTTACCTAACCTAACTTAACCTAAACTAACACTAACATTAACCAAATCTACACTAACTTAATCTAACATTAGCTTAATTTACACTTACCAAATATAACCTAAGTTAATCTATCCTACCCTAACCCCAGCAGTCATTAGGATGGTTAATGTTCAAGTGAAACAAGCTGGAATGGCTAATCTTCAGGTCATCTTAATCGACTTACTGTTTACCGGTACTTGTCTACTGTACCTGTAGAGACAATGTTAATTTGTATGACTAAAATAACGAAAAAATAACGGAAATAACAGAAATAACGACAATAACTGAAATAATAACAGGAATAACAGCACCTCATGGCTAAAAAAAAATTCTCCCATAGATTTAGATGAAATAGCCGTAACACATATGGCAATAAACAAACGCTTTAGAACATGGCACTAGACACTTTATCGCATGACAGCTGACACTTTAGCACATGGTAATAGAGAGTTGAGGAAAGGGCAATAGACTTTAACTCATAGCAACAAAGACTTAAGGATATGACAAAAAAAACATGCGTGAAAATGGCGACAGGAAAGATAATGGGGAAATGAGACTCCAAAATAAATAAAACGGGACGAAAAAATAATGAAAATAAAAAAGAAGGATATAAGAGGTGAGAAGAAACTGAGGAAGAAACGTGGACAAGAAGAGATGTAAAGATTGTGCAAGAGAGGACAGTGAAGGAGACACGGAGAGACAAGAAAGGAGAGATAAAGAAGAAGCGAGGAGACGTGGAGAGATAAGAAGATATAAATAGATAGAGGGGAAGAATTGTAGAAATATAAATAAAAAGAGATGGAGAGATAATGGGAAAAAACATAGACAAGAAGAAATGAAGAGACATGGGGAGAGAAGGAGATAAAAATGAAAACAAAAACATTAACAAGAGAATGGGACAGAAATGGCCGGAGGAGAGTAAGAGGCATTTAGAGTTGAAGTGTAAATGACTGGAGCAGAGGAAGAAAAAAGGAGGGGAGGAGTAGAAAAGATGGAGAGGAGAAGAGAGAGAGGGAAGGGAGGTAGAGAGGAGAGGTAGAAAGATGGGAGGGCTACTAAAAGGAGGGAGGTGGGTAGAGAGGGGAGAAGAGGTAAAACAAGGTAAAGAGAGGATGAGGCAAGGCAGGACGGGCAGCTAAGGTATGGTCGTGCATACTGAGGAAGGGAGGAAGAGGTGCTGTGGCAGGGGCAGGTGTAATGGAAGGGATACGCAGCAGGGAGGGGACGGTTGGGTACGCAAAGGTAGGGTTGGGCGCGTAGGGTAAGATAACACTGGGGCAGGTGGAACAAATGACCACAGGAAGGTAAGGTAATGATGGTATGGAGTAGGGTAAGGTAGATTGTGGGGTAGGATAGGGTAAGGTAGGGTAGGGTGTGGGGTAGGGTAAGATAGGGTGTGGGCAAGGGTAAGGTACGGTGTGGGGTAGGGTAAGGTAGGGTGTGAGGCAGGGCAAGTGGAGACGAGAGTAATGAGAGGCAGGTGGCACGGGAGAGTAATGAGAGGCAGGTGGCACGGGAGAGTAAGGACATGGGTGTGTGTGTGTCTGTGTCCAGCTGATAGCAGGTGAAGGTGAGGGCAGTAGAAGGTTGTTGACTCTTTTGAGAGAACGGACGGAGGTGAAAGCAGCAGACACAAGCTCTGGTGAGAGTCAACCCAAGGAGAGAACAGGTGAAGCTAAGATCAGGGTCTAAGGGTAAGCACAGGAGAGAATAGGTGAAGGTGAGGATAAGGGGCAGGCCAGAGGAGGCCCCGGGGCGGGCAGCTGGTTGCTGATTTCCCGGAGTGTATGTGTGGGTGAGCGTGGCCCACAGTGTAACTTGGGACGCGGGCCGGGACGGTGTGGTGCAGTAGCACGGCCGTACATTTCCACGGTTAGTGACCCATTCCTTTGACTCCTCTACTACGGTTGTTCTTACCCTCCTATATACCTCTACAGCAGCAGTATCTACGCGGGAACAACGACCACTCCTCTCCGGGTCTGGTTGGTGGCACCTTCCAGGTTAAGAATGTGTCGTTGTTTTGGTTTGAAGGTACGACTATGCATTATACCCAACCTAGAGGGTTTTGACCCTCTCGTGGGATTTGGCCATAATAGAGCGTTCGCCTAGTGCCTCGTGCCGTGTCGCCTTGACTGAGAGGGGCGATGCGCAACAGAGTGATCGTCCAGGAGGCAGCTGGGCAGACAGGCAGGTGGTGGTTCCTGCTGCTGCTTACCACCAGTCCACCCACCACCTGCCTCTGGTGCCTGGGTGGTAGTCATCCATATCACTCCTTCGCTGCCGCTCTGGAGGACGCTCTGTCTCCTTCAAGGTACTGTAAGATCAGCACTTTAGTAAGCAACATCTCGAGGCATTAAGAACACACACTCACATATACTCCGTGCCTATGTAAACAGTGATTTGATCGTCTCCTGACGTTGTCTTCCTCTCTCTTGTCTTACCGGAGGGCGAACACTCGACTCTGGAGCCCTGAGGAATGCAGATATACACAAATTCCCTGCGTGCTGTAAACAAGGGAATTTTATCGTCGTGATCCCTCCTGCCCGGCAGGTTGCGATAATCAGGAAATTTACTTAAGAATGATGATGTTGCCAATAGTTTAATACCGCGGACTGCTCGAGATGAGAGGGGCAGATAGTGTTTTTGTGGCGCTGGTGTGTTGCGTGCGATACCCTGACGGTCGCTGTCTTCAGGTAAGGATTGTGGGGTTGTATTTCTAGTGATATTGATAGATAAGTGTGGGGAGGGGGGAGGTCCAACGTTGTGATTTTAATAGTAATGTTGCAACTATGCAGTGATATTTTTTTTCCACGAGACTGTACAGCGCATTTTTCTTCTGTAATCGAAGAAGATATTACACATTTTCATTGTCGCGTTGTTTGACACTAAACCATTTTCGATTAAGTTTTGAAACGAGTGAAATAAACCTTTCTTTCCATACGTCCTATATTTTTTTTTTATTGCTTTGTTTTCTTTTATTCGTTTTTATACAGATAAAAGTACAAACCCACAAAATATTCAACGACATTTTGAAATACTGCTTTGTTCATTTACTTCACTTGGTTAATGTCAAGAAGTTGCATCAAATCATTCTAATAGAGTTTGGTGTTCATTAGACCACTCAAGTGAAGCAGGTGGACGCCATGACATAGCACTTACACACGGCCATGACACCACAACTCGAGTTCAGAATCAACAGTCCGAATCAGATTCATGAAGTATCAGTAGAGTTTATGGATCACCTGAAGAACCTCCACCTCAGCTTATTTTACCTCAAGATTAACTACCCTAACCTAACCTCGCCTCGTCCCCCCCAAACAGTGTCAGGGTGGTTAACTTTAGGCGAAATAAACTGGGGTGGAGATTCTTCAGGTGATCCGAAGTTAATTAAAAGTTCATTGACAGGTGACAGTGTCTCAGAGATGGCGGCCATGAACCCTACACCGACAGAACAAGAATTACACCACCTGAAGATTAGACACTCCAGCTTATTTCACCTGATGATTAACCTCCCTAACGCTAATATTAACCTTATCTAACTTAACACTGGTATTAGTGTAATCGAACCCAAACTAACACTAACCTAATCTAATCTAACCTAACCTAACCTAATCCACCCTAACCTAACCTAACCTCCCTAGGTATCGTTAGGATGGTTAACATTCAGGTAAAATAAGCTAGGGTGTTTAATTTTCAGGTGATCCCCCCCAAAAAAAAAATCAATTGACAAACACCATTATTTAGAAGAATTATTTCAACTATATAGGTATAAATACTCTTATGTATCCCCGCAACACACACACACACACACACACACACCTGGAGGCGCTAATTAACACAGGACAACCACACCTGCGTAATTTTATTGAGATTCTGCAAGTGTGTTAGTCTTCCTCCTCCGTGTGTTTGGCGAGTGTAAGTTGGTGTCTCTCTCTCTCTCTCTCTCTCTCTCTCTCTCTCTCTTACACACACACAGTTTACTTGTGTATTCATAGTGATTATGAGGTTGGCTTAACTTGCTCATTTAATTATTGAGTCACACACAGCTCAATAAAGTGTCAGGCGATGTGTGTATACCTCGAGGAGAGAGAGAGAGAGTTTTCAATGGGTCTTTAAGCTAAGCGAACGTAGACACCTTGAGTTAGTTTAGCCGTGAGACAGTGACGTTTACCATGGCTCTCTCTCTCTCTCTCTCTCTCTCTCTCTCTCTCTCTCTCTCTCTCTCTCTCTCTAACTCTGACTGTGTCGCTCTACAGCTGTCTTTCTGTGTCTGTCAGCAGCTGTGTGTCTACGTCTCTATGCAGCTGTCTCTGTGCATCTGCAGCTGTCTCTCTCTCTCTCTCTCTGCAGCTTCAGCTGTCTCTCTGCATCTTCATTTGTCACTGTGTCTGTCTGCAGCTGTTTCTCTTTCTCTCTTCAGCTTCAGCTGTCTCTTTATCTGTCTGTCTGCAGCTGTCTGTCTGTCTGTCTCTGCAGCTTCAGCTGTCTCTCTGCATCTTCAGCTGTCTCTGTATCTGTCTGTCTGCAGCTGTCTGTCTGTCTCTCTCTTTGCAGCTTCAGCTGTCTCTGTATGTCTGTCTGCAGCTGTCTCTCTGTCTCTCTCTGCAGCTTCAGCTCTCTCTGCATCTTCAGCTGTCTCTGTATCTGTCTGTCTGCAGCTGTCTCTCTGTCTGTCTGCAGCTGTCTGTCTGTCTCTCTCTGCACCTTCAGCTGTCTCTCTGCATCTTCATTTGTCACTGTATCTGTCTGCAGCTGTCTCTCTTTCTCTCTCTCTGCAGCTTCAGCTGTCTCTTTATCTGTCTGTCTGTCTCTCTCTCTCTGCAGCTTCAGCTGTCTCTGTATCTGTCTGTCTGCAGCTGTCTGTCTCTCGCTGCAGCTTCAGCTGTCTCTGTATCTGTCTGTCTGCAGCTGTCTGTCTGTCTCTCTGCATCTTCAGCTGTCTCTATCTGTCTGTCTACAGCTGTCTGTCTGTCTCTCTCTGCAGCTTCAACTGTCTCTCTGCATCTTCAGCTGTCTCTGTATCTGTCTGTCTGCAGTTGTCTGTCTGTCTCTCTCTGCATCTTCATTTGTCACTGTGTCTGTCTGCAGCTGTCTGTCTCTCTCTCTCTCTCTGCATCTTCAGCTGTCTCTGTGTCTATCTGCAGCTGTCTCTCTCTCTCTCTCTCTCTCTCTCTGCGGCTTCAGCTGTCTCTGTGTCTGTCTGCAGCTGTCTCTCTCTCTCTGCTGCGGCTTCAGCTGTCTCTGTGTCTGTCTGCAGCTGTCTCTCTCTCTCTGCTGCGGCTTCAGCTGTCTCTGTGTCTGTCTGCAGCTGTCTCTCTGCTGCGGCTTCAGCTGTCTCTGTGTCTGTCTGCAGCTGTCTCTCTCTCTGCTGCGGCTTCAGCTGTCTCTCTCTCTGCTGCGGCTTCAGCTGTCTCTCTGGCTCGGTGTTTCTGCCACGTCACTCCGAGCTGTGTGCACCTTGATTTAAGATGTGCCAGCCTGGGGCACGACACGGGAAAGGTGAAGTAGTGCTGGACACGTTGCATACATGGTAAGAGAGTGGACACGTGGGTAGAGAAGTGGAGACGTGGGTAGAGAAGTGGAGACGTGGGTAGAGAAGTGGGCACGTAGGTAGAGAAGTGGAGACGTGGGTAGAGGAATGGACACGTAGGTAGAGAAGTGGACACGTGGGTAGAGTGTTTTAGTACAGTGGCAGGGGGGGACATTGCACACGTAAGCACGATGTCCAACGTGTGTCCCATGCTTAAGACACATCAGAGGCTGAGGGCCGAAGCTGTCATTCTCCTCATCTTTGTTGGAAGGTGGAGGCCAGTGGAGGGGGTGGTGTTATTGATGGTGGTAGTTGTAGTGGTAGTGATAGTAGTAGTGCTAGTGTTTGTAGTAGTAGTTGTAGTAGAGGTGGTAGTAGTAGTAGTAGTGTTATTGATGGTGGTAGTTGTAGTGGTGATGGTAGTTGTGGTGGTAGTAGTAGCTATGTTGGTGGTGGTAGTGGTGGTTGTAATAGGGTTGTTGGTGGTGGTGTGGGCAGGGTGAAACTATGGGCATTTGCCTCTGTCTACCCAGCAGTAATTGGGGACCTGGATGTTAATCGATTTGAGGATCGTGTTCTGGGGTAAAGGTTAGCCAGTGCAGTTGGCGAGTTGTCCGATCTTCTCGGACTATTCTTTAACACTGGTTTATGTAACTCGTTAACTTAGGGTGTGGTTATTGTGTTGGCGACAGCTTCTACACCTTAAACAAATTCACGCCCTTGGGCCGGCCATCTTCGATACACGAGGGCAACCATTATTAGTGGTAGTGGTGTTGGTGGTGGTAGTTATAATGGTGATGGTGGTGGTAATAGTGGTGGTTGTAGTAGTTGATGATAATGATATAGTTTAATGAAGTAAAAATATTTCGTCTTTTTCTTCATCTTACCTCTGTTATTAATGCCCTTTTCGGGGTCTGTTTTCTTTCTCCTGCTCCTTCATTCTCCCCCATTCCCCCCCATACCCCCACCTCACCCATCCCCCATCTCCCCCATCCTCCTCCCCGATCCCCCCAAATCTTTTCTCATAATCTTCCTCGTTACATAACCCTAAAACCAGTGGTATGCAAATGGGCCAATTATTGCATTATTATCCATAGCTTTGTCTGTTAAAAGGTTAAATATGCCTAAAACAACGAATTGCTATAACATGTCGTCAATTGTAATGAAATAAACGTCACTGTATTTTTTTCTTGGCAATATTTTCGTCTGTGTATAAGGAATTTTATCTTGTGTGCGTATGTGTGGATGAATTTTTATCTGTGTCAATGTGTGTGTGTGTGTGTGTGTTTTTACTACGTCACCTAACAATACATTTCATCTTCATATACCTTTTTTTATTTATATTCTTATCGTTAGTTTTATCAGATCTTTTTATATCCTGAAAAATTATTGTCTCTTTTTCAATTCCATTTCGTTCGAGGATTTCTTGGTGTTTACTGTGACGCATGAATGAATCAGCTGTGTTTGTTTACTGTGACGCATGAATGAATCAGCTGTGTTTGTTTACTGTGACGCATGAATGAATCAGCTGTGTTTGTTTACTGTGACGCATGAATGAATCAGCTGTGTTTGTTTACTGTGACGCATGAATGAATCAGCTGTGTTTGTTTACTGTGACGCATGAATGAATCAGCTGTTTGTTTACTCTAGCCTATGAATTAAGTACCATTAATACTACATTATGCAAAAACAACATTTTTAAAGATCAGAATCACATTGAAATATTATACGACCGTCAGCAGAGGAGAGAAATATGACTGCGAACAACTTCATATTTTTCCCCGTGTAATATTTCAATGTGATTCTGATCTTTAAAAATGTTGTTTTTGCATAATGTAGTATTAATGGTACGTAATTTGTCTTAGTATGCCTTATTGTAGGTGAACATAAGTATATATTAAATGTATCCTCTGAAAGCGTGAATTTGGTACCAGAGTTTAGCAGTTAATTCATGTATAATACTTCTGATAAACTTCCTACGTGCTTATGTTTGAAATAATGAATGTATGTATCTTTATATCTATTAGTAGATGTAGATAATAGTGATAACAGGAGGTTTAGAGGGGAGGGGAAGGAGGGAAGAGGGAGAGAAGAGGAGAGGAAGGAGGGGGAGGGGAAGAGAAGGGAAGAGGTAGAGAAGGGAAGGAAGGGTGGACGAGGAAAAGGAAGGAAGGGGAAGAGGAGGAGAAGGGAAGAAACGGGAAGAGGAAGAGAAGGGAAGAAACGAGAATAGGAAGGGAAGAGGAGGAAGAGAAGAAGAAGAAGAAGAGAATTTGGAAGTATTAACATGAAACTTCTTAAAACCTCTAATATATTAATTATTTTTGATGGGAGGGAAGGAGGTCGAAAGAGGTCACGTGAGGTCAAAGGTCATGGTTATTAAGTTCAAAGGCGATCATAGGTGTTGTTTCAGCACTTACGGCCGTATTGAAATCTCCATTGAGACAAATTTAACTCCAGGAGACTTGTGTGTTTACAAGAGATGGTTGGGGGGAGGGGGAGGAGAAAGATGGAGAAGAGGAGAAAGAGGGAGGCAAAGAGGAAGAGAAGAAAGGTGGAGATAAAGGAGAAAATAAAAGAGTGTGTTTTAATTGTGTACTGAATTACTTGTGTCTCTAATAGGAATTACTGTGTTGGTGTTGCCATGATTCTTTCTTTCTTCACTTCACTTCAGCTTGTCCACTGTTGACCTCAGCACTTCACACCCGGAAGCTGGTTACACACACACACACACACACACACACACACACACACACACACACACACACCTAATAAACAATGAAGACGTACACCATTGCTGGTTTTTCACTCATTAAGGGTCATTTAGGCTTAACCAAGTTGTGGGTGGAATCCGGTTTGGTCAGGTCCGTCTCTTTTTAGTGAGTCATTGTATTGTGACGTAGGTGAGTGAGTGCGGTCATTATACCTCACTCACATTGATATTATGATGTATAGCTTGTCTCTCTGTTTAGATTTTGTTTGTATTAATTCAGGTGATTCGTGTGATGATTATAGCACCCATAATTTATTTCACCTGATGATAAAACACCCTAACGTTACCTGGGGGTTAGGTTAGCATTACGTTAGATTGGGTTAAGTTGCATTACGTTAGGTTAAGTTATATTATGTTAGGTAAGCGTTAGGGTGGTTAATCATAAGGTGAAATAAGCTAGGGGTTAATCTTCACGTGATCTATGCAGGTGAATCGATAAAGGTGAATGGTATGATTATCTGCCGTCACTTCAGTTTTCTTTTTTAGTCTGGATATTGGTGAAACATTTTTTTTTTTAGATTTTTTGATAAAGAGTTTGATGTCTCTTTGACTTTAATTCTAACTGAATATTCCACAACACATCTTCCTTATTGAGTATTCAAACCCGGAGCCAATGACATGAAACACAAACGACATACAAACACGCTTGTATTTAATGTACCTCGAAACATTTGCCAGAGAACGTTTACTGGATAGGTGAGCAATGACAGCTGACACACACAAACACGCGCGCATTAGACAGCTTCAAACGTCTGCCAGGGAACGTTTGTTTAAGCACGAGTGTAAACAGATGGGACGAAAAGATCAGTTATCAGGTTCTTCTGTTGTATTCTGTTATGATGTATTTGTGTTCATATCTTGTTAGTCTCTCTCTCTCTCTCTCTCTCTCTCTCTCTCTCTCTCATATGGTCACGTGAGACAAAAGTTCAAGTGTCCTGATGTGGATTAACTTAAGCTTAGTAGTAAGGTAAATATTTGTCGATCCAACGAACCACGACAGTTTCTCACGAGACGTCCACCTTTGTCTTGAGGTAACGGGATACGGCCAGCTGTTGATTCTTCGGCACCACGTCAAGGTCAAGCGATACTGTACACTTGCCGTTCCCATCACTAAGATATGTTTTTCTTTCTTTTTTGTCTTGATTCGATTAATATCAAGTCGTAGAAACGTCCTAAGAATAAACCACAAAAACTGTAACACACACACACGTATGGCTGTCAAGGATTGGATAAGTGGATATGATCTTTGATTTATATCTTTAACGGGTCATTACTTACGACTTATACTTAATTACTTATCTTGTTTTCGTATCCTGTTCGCCATTTATCACACCAGAAGGCGGTCGGTTAGTTCTCTATTACCCAGTCTTGGCGGGGCACTGAGATTACGTAAGTTCTTGGCATGCGTTTTCTCTAGACAATTAACCAATAAAGTTTGACTAGACTAAAAGAGAAAGACACAGCTCCTTACACTTAAATGTCTAATTTGAGATTGACCGCTAGACAATAAAGGTTAGAAAATATATGTTTTAAAAAATATATTTAAATAAAAATCTGACCAATAATAGGTAAGAAAATATATAAATGTATTTTTTTATACATCACTATACTGTATGACTAAAAAAAGTCAATTAGAAAACGAGAACAGGAAAGAAAAAACGCGTCTTTAACCATTTGCTTCATGGCCTTGACCACTAGAAACTCAGTTTGAAAATAAGTTCTTTTTATAGCCTTGTTTTAATTAACTATAAAAAGTAAAGTGGAGGTTTTCAGGGGCGAGGTAGTAGATGAAGCAAGTACCTGCATGTGACTCCTGACCTTAAGACGAGCGTGGGAATCTTGCCTCCTCCGGGAACGTAGTAAGTGATTGGCATGCGTTGTGCTTATGTTCCTCAGATCAAGGCGAGCCAGTGACGATTGTCTTAGTTACTCCTGCAACTCGTTTTCTTTTTCTTTTATCTGGGGATGACTATAGACGTGTCCACCTCCTTCCTTCCACAGAGGTTTCTTTTCTCCCTCTTCTTAACTTCATCCCTTTACCTCTTTGTCTAACGTTATCACTCTCCTTTTCTCTGCTTTCTTGAGATATGAGAGAGAGACTATATGATCTGAGAGACTTATATAAGAGACCTAGTTACTGATCTATTTAGGGGAACCTTTTTACATGTCTCAAATGCATTCCTAATAGCTTTCACGTTCGTCTAAGAAACGTTTGCTGTTTCTTGGATGACCTGGAGGAAAAAGCACGCACACACACACACACACACACACACTATCTTCTACAGCGTTCAAGTCTGAGGCGTTGGCGATCCCATTTTCAATAATTTGGGTGGGTATAACGGCCTTATTCAGGTGTGTTCATTAGCACACCTGTCATGTCCAGATGTGGTTGATACTTTCTACACCAGGTAAACAGAACAGACACGTGAATGGAATTTTAGACTAATATATTGTGATCAGAGTTTTAGTTTTTAATTTGTGCTCTCTCTCTCTCTCTCTCTCTCTCTCTCTCTCTCTCTCTCTCTCTCTCTCTCTCTCCTCGCCTAATCTATCATATCATATCTCATCATAATCCTTACCTAGCCTTCATACTCTTACGTTCCAATATTACGTAGCAATTTATTCAACATTTACCCAGAGAAACATTCACTCACGTATGCTCTAAAAATATCACATACCAATAACTTAAGAACATCTTTTAATAAAAACAATATTAATGAAGTGACGAAACACTACATTAAAAATCTCTTGACAATTTAATATATAATTGAATATAATTAGTATGTTAAAAAAAATTTCCTGCGGTTTGACAAATGAAGAGTATGTTAAACCACTATGCCTCAAGGTTGAAACTCTTCCCCAGACGTGGAGTGTAAGTCGACCTTGAGTTCACTTGTCCTTGAGCCGATTGTTTTGTTTGCGTCATACATAAGTTTATCTTCAGTACTACAAGAAGGGAATATAATAACAATGATAATAGAAATAATGATAGCGATAATAATAATAATAATAATAATAATAATAATAATAATTCCTCCCATGTAACCGAGATATTCCCCTATGACAAAAACATCAAATTTAGATCAAAACAAAACAAAAACACAATTAAAAAGTAAACTCATACAGTATAGCACCACCGAAGACGGAACCATTATTCCCGTGAGAGAGAATCCGCCAACGACCAAAGGAAATCTGGAAAATAGTTGTCAAACATTGTGTCAAGACAATATCAGAGTTGAATAAAAAAGAAAAAAAGAATATGCAGTTAGAATCAGCAAAAACTGACAATTTATTTTATAAGAAAATATTATGATAACCAACACTAAAACCTGATATTTTTATATTTTTTTATATTGCAATTATATCAGTTTTCAGTCGATAAAACGACGTGTTAAACTGGTCGGTTACTCTCCAAGACAACAGAGAAACAAAATGGTAACAAAGAAGGAAAAAACTTATTTTTGTTTTTCTAAAAGAAATATTCTGAAGGAATCTAGACACGTTTCAATGTACAGTAGTTGAATCTAGTCACAGAGGCGTCGAGTTTAGCCAACAAATCGTCGAATCTAGCCAACAAGTCGTCAAACGAATCTAGGCAATAAATCGTCGAATCTAGCCAATAAGTCGTCAGATCTAGCCACCGAGAGGACGTATAGTATATTCCTCGCCAAATACTCAAGAAACAAGCGAAGAGCCCACATTGTATATCTTCTCAAGGACCTTTGATAACTGAAAACCCAGAGACACACATAAACAACAACAACAGCTGAAGCAAGATGTTCAGAAGCACTGGAAGACTATTATTACTATTATCCAATAACAAATAACATAATTCACAACCCCAATATTAATGAAACATGCAAATACTGAAGGGGTTGGAGAACGGGTCGCCTTGCAAACAAATTGCCCAATCCTTGCATGATACCTACGAGTCAGTTGTTGTTGTGCTGGGGAAGGGGATTTTTTGCTATAAAGGTGAATATAAAGAATAATGTTCATGGTGATTATATGAATTTTCAACACAATTGGAAATGTAAAGAATTCACCTTATTTGTTGACTTAAGATAAAAACAAAATAATTAACGAACAAAACAAAACATATGATAAAATATTTAGTATCGATATTATCATCATCCAATCACCACTATGGACTGGGTGTGGTGTTAGGGCACTGTAGGCTGGGTGTGGTGTTAGGGCACTGTAGGATGGGTGTGGTGTTTGGGCACTGTGGGTTGGGTGTGGTGTTTGGCCACTGTGTAGAAAAGGGATAATAAAATTCATTAACTTTAACCTTAACAAAATCTTCCAACATTGTACAGTCATAGGGATATACAGTACCTCGTCGCTTTTCTTATTCCATCTGTACTTCCACATCCTACCATGAGTTTTCTGCTGGAACTCCTACCAAAACTCACATCTATCCTTGACTTAAGCTGTGTGAAAAACCCTGCCTCGGTGTTTTTCGTAAAACTTCCATCAATTCAAATCATCCTGTTTCAAATATCTTCACTCTCCAGCAAGGGAACGTCTAGGATAAACAAATCTGACAACGAAACGTATCTGATCTCTTTCCCTGTGCTTTTTATTTGTTGGAAAAAAATCATCTTCAGTTCTGAGAAATTATTAACGTGTGAACCTTCAATCATCAGGACTTTCGTGTCATGAAAGTCGAGAGAAAAAATACACGAGTGTTTCTGGGACAGTCTAAACTCTAGACAGCAAATAGATATCAGAGTTATTAAGAGAGATCGCACAGTCCTCTCAGTACTACTACTAATAAATAATAATAATAATTAACGGTTTTTTGAAAGATCATGGTAGTCGGAAGGCTGAAAATTTACAGTTACATAATTGGGGAATGGGTCTCTTGATTTACAAATGATATACAAGCAACATAAGTGATGCAAATATGATATATAATAACTAGGTGGGGAGAAGCTCAAACTACAGGGCAATTCAACATAGTGACAGTGCAAGAAGTAGGATTGACTGGGGGGTGAATACTCTGGTTGATTACAAGTTATTGATAATTTTTACAATGGTTGAGGCTAGGCTGTTCTTATAGCTATCAGTTCGTGCTCCTATGGGCTGGATGCGATTGTGGTGTCGAACAGCAATTCTCGGACGAGGGATCTCGGGTGGTAGTAGGAGCCGGTGTCGAGGATGGTGCAGAAGCTTCTCACCAAATTTGCAGATGAGGTCGTGATGCTGGTCAGAGAGAGCCGAGAGGGTCAGCGTGTTGAGCGCTTTTTGATATGTGGAGTAGGAAGGGGTGTTTACGTTGTGTGTCATTTAGGGAAGAAGACCAGGTAGGGAAGGCATAGGTGAGCTTGGGAAGTATGAATGTTGAGTAAACACTGAGGAACTCGGGCGCAGGAGCTCCGAGGGACTTGAATCGGCGGAGGAGGTGGAGACGGAAACTGGAGGATTTGACAGTTTCACTGACGTGTGATTTCCAATTTAGTTTGTGGTCTATGGTGACGCCGAGGAGCTTAGTGGAATCTACAACCTGGAGTGTTGGGACCTAAAGTAATGGAAGGGGGTGGGACAACGTCGGAGGAGAGGTTGATGTGCATAACCGTGGTCTTGGTATGGTTGATGGTGACGTGGTTGTTGGTGGCCCAGTTTTGGAGACTGTTCAATAAATTCTGAAGGGCGGTATAGTCGGGAGCAGAATTGTTGACACTGAACCCAATGGTGGAGTCGTCGACATATTTCCAGCGAGCAGGGGTTTCTCTTAGGGCATCACTGATAAGCATAAGGAAGCATAGTGGTCCCACCTTGATATAAACAAACTGTTGGTGCTCCTGGATTTACAGTGCTGCCAACTCAACAGGAAACCCGCCACCCTGTCCTTCCACATTCTTGCTTTATGAGATGTTCGTCTGGAGAGAGATATAAAAGAGAGAGGGAGGGAGCACGCTTCCTGTAGACACTCATTCCTTTATTATCTTACTGTCTGAAGACTTACCACACACAAATGTATATATATATATATATATATATATATATATATATATATATATATATATATATATATATATATATATAAATTTTCACAGCACGGTATTTTTTTATATAAGTCACCCTTAATTACAGACCTAATTAATATTTTATAATCTTTTATATTTTACTTCATCGTAACATAACTCCAACGGGATAAAAGTGGCTTAAGTTCAGTGTTGGGTTACACCAAGACAAAATAGCTAACTCTACCTTTAATTACTAAATAAAGCGCATCGTACCGTAACCGCTCTACTTGTGAAGGTAGTGTTCCAAATCGCCTCTGGGAATTATTATGAATGCACTAGCGTTATCCTTACCCCTTGGCGTCCTTCTCTGGGTTCTCTCTCTTTTTTTTTATTAATATTCATGTCTGAACCAGGACGAGGTGACCTTGTTGTCCATTATAAAAGGTTGCCTCGAGAGCTGAACTTGAATCTACCGCTTTAAAAGGGTGCCGAGTGCTGACAGTTGTACACAGCGCGTTGAAATATAAACATCAGCGCTGCAAGTCTTGGCCGAGTACGTCACTGGGTGGAGGCGAGAGTGTTTATTTTGTGCGTGTGTGTGTGTCGTACTGGTGTCGTCTTGTGCTGAAAAGTCCAATTCAATCTCAGGTGACATTCGGTGATAATTATACCAGTGCACTTAATTATACCAAGCGTGTGTGACAAATTTGACACACAATTGTTATTATACGTAATTATGACTTGAGTGATACAAACAAGCCACCGTAATTAATGACCAGGTGACTCCAGGTGATAATACCATTGAAAGTGATGAGCCTCAGCTACATACTGAGAAAAACCCTGAAGTCTTTATGTCGTGTTTTTTTATCTTTAATAATTTACTTCATATGTATCCTAAAACTTATTATAGGTCAAGTGTGGAAGTCTTTATCTTGTGTGTTAAGTGTCCAATTGTTCTCTCAACTACTGATGATTCTACGACACTTCCTGGACACTAAGATAACACTTCCTGGACACTAAGAAAACACTGTATTAGTTATTCTCTTCAGGTATTAATATGACATGGCGATCTGTGGTGTAATGATCAGAATGCTCGCCTCACAAGCGAGTGGACCCGGGTATGATCCCTTGGCAGGGTGACACTATGGGCACGCTTCTTTGTGCTATTTGTCTATGTCTACCCAGCAGCAATTGGGAACCTGACTGTTATTCGATTTGCAGATCGTATGGGTAATGGACTTTTGGTGTTGTTGTGTTGGCGACAGCTTCTACACCTCAAATTCACACCTAGGTAGCCCTAGGGCCAGCCATCCTCGATTTCGAGGGCATTCATTACATTGGTATTCAGTGATTTGTCAGTTATTGTTAGGGGTAATTAATTAGCTTTGGTCAAAGAGCCAACCCACACGAGCTAAGATCTGACTTGTATTCTTCTCCCTCAACAGAAATCCTTCCCATGTGGGAGAAATGCAGCCACCACATGAGTCCTGTTCCCGACCTGTAGTCCTCCTAGTCCCTGGCCTCTCCCTTAGTGATTTGGCCTCCTTCTTCACCGTCACGAAACACATTTTGTTCACTTCATCTCATTCAACACTATTTAAAACGACGAACGACACATCAAACAATTTCAAAGAATAAACATTTAAGCTACGAAATTCACGCCCATTGTGGTATTCCTGAACAATAACAAAGTGACTTTTGAAAAGAGCATCTTATCCATAAAAACGCCCCCGTAAGAGGTGAAAAAAAATTATGAGAAATTGGTAAAAAAAAAAAAAGTAACGGTAATCTCCCCTTGTGGTACTTCCATCCAAGAAACGAAGTGTATGACAGTGAAATGTGCTTTGAATAACTCTCTCTTGATAAGTTTCTGAACCTCACTACAAAAACGAAGGAAACTGTGGGAAAATTAAAGGTTGGAGAACGTTCTCTCTCTCTCTCTCAGACAGCCCTCTCTCGGTCTGTCTCTCATCTATACGCGCTAGCTTGCCCACGCGTCCCCGTGCTACCCACAACATGGAAGACCAATCATCAGCAGTAGAGTGCGGGAGTCAGGCGGGCTCAGACGTGAGGTCGGTGCATCACCACCAAAGGCACCACCAGCTGGGGGCCAACACAGAACAGTACCTGGACCAAGAACCAGACCGCCTAGGACACGAGGACGACTATTATGACGACGAGGAAGTGGGCACCGATGATATGAGAGCAGACAACATCAGTAACAGCTGCCGCCACACCGCCTCTCCGGCAGACTCTTCCATGAGCAGGAAGGTGAGTCACACATACCTTCATTTACTGTTGTGACGCTGGCCAGGAAGGTGGCTCTATACCTCTCTGCTGTAGACAGTTTCGGTTAACTGTGGTAGAGATATTATCTCTTTAACTGTTGTTGGGAAAGATGTTCGTTTGACTATGAAGAATACAGTAGCTTCTATGTGACAAAGACTGTCTTTTATTCAGGCAGACGCATTACCTCTGGCTGTAGCAGGGGCATTTCTTCTCGACATTGCTTTTGACTCTAGTGAAGAGTGTCTTTAACCCTGACTGTTACAGCTAATCAGACATTGGTAGACATTACCTCTGGCTGTGTTGACTACAACAGCACACATCATTTATGATAGTGGGGTACACAACATTCCTGACTGCAGCAGGAAAGAAACATAGGTTTTATGCTATTAGTTGTAGACAGTGCTGGTGACACTAAGAGAGATACTACTTGTACATCTGACGACTGAAGGAAGCATTTCTTGATTTTTGGCAGGAACCACCTTCCTGATGTTGCAAGCGAGGGTAAGTTTATACTACTAATAAGAATTTTTAATTGTGACAGACAAGGAGCCTCTCGTCTTAAACTCTGGCTGTGGTTAAAAATAACGCTTAACTCTGGCGTGACTCTAACCCATGTATATTATAACACAGCCTCTGACGGCAGCTGATAGTATATCTGGTTGGTTCTGTACACAACGAAGAGGATTTTGAGCCTTTGGTAAAGAAGAGATAAATAATATGTCTTTTGTTTTATGTATAATCTTTACTGTGATGAGACTGTGCCTGACTGTGACATAGAGACTGTGCCTGACTGTGACATACAGACTGTGCCTGACTGTGACATACAGACTGTGCCTGACTGTGACATAGAGACTGTGCCTGACTGTGACATAGAGCTTGGCCTTTAACTGTCGTGTGTAAAAGACAGTTATCCCAGACTGTTGCGACGGAAAGATAGTGACTAGAGACAGTAACTCCACTGATAGCGAGCGGAACAAACCCTTCATTGTAAGACAGAGAGACAAGCTGTCTATTGTCATACATCCAAGAACAACCTGAGACAGCAACATGTGACACAACACTCACTCACTTCACACCAACACCTACCACCACTACCTACAACGACCACCTACCACCACTACCTACCACGACCACCTACCACCACTACCTACCACGACCACCTACCACCACTACCTACCACGACCACCGACCACTACTGCCAACCACGACCACCTACCACCACTACCTACCACGACCACCGACCACTACTGCCAACCACGACCACCTACCACCACTGTTAACCACGACCACCTACCACCACTAAAACATATCACCACTATTACCACCACCTACCTCCACTACCACCTGCCTCAACTACCACCACCACCACCTACCTCCACTACCACCACCCACCTCCATTAGCACCAACCACAACTACCTTCACCCACCCACATCAACCACTGCCACACACACTGACAAGACAAAGGAATAAAAACATTGAAATCCTATTACATTACAAGACGATAACACACCCCCCCCCCCCCCCCAGCAAAAGTAACACTTTTAGCCCGCTCTTCCCCCTTCTGTTTTTTCTTCTGGTCATATCTCAGTGGTCCGATCCTACGCTTAAGGTTCTCTGGTTAAAAATTGAATACTTTGGATAATTCCTCATCTTAAAGACTCTTGGGAAATTTTGATTAGTTTTGCAATACTAATTAATGTGATTTTTCGATGGCACTCCCTGGACATGCTGATTAACGCGATCTTGACGGAACTGTTGGTGTGGACTGTGTCTGGGTGGTAGGAGGATAGTTGTTGTTATTGTGAATGCTACAGTTTCTCCTTTCTGTTTTCATCATCACTTTGCTTACTGTTCGCCCCTCGCATTGGTCGGATGAGGTGACAATGTCAGGACCTGAAACATGTGCCAGGGCTCTTAAGTGACTGTTAATGTCCTCTCCGTGTACAGTGCCACATGCAGCTACATGTGTACAGTGCCACATGTGCAGCTTCATGTTTACAGTGCCACATATGCAGCTTTACGTGTACAGTGCCGCATATACAGATACATGTGTACAGCGCTACACATGCAGTTTCACGTGTTAAGTGCCACATATCTAGTTCCACGTGCACAGTGCCAAATAAGCAGCTTCACGTGCACAGTGCCACATATGCAGCTTCATGTGTGCAGTGCCACATGTGCAGTTTCACGTGTTAAGTGCCACATATCTAGTTCCACGTGTGCAGTGCCAAATAGGCAGCTTCACGTGCACAGTGCCACATATGCAGCTTCATGTGTACAGTGCCGCATATGTAGCAACATGTGTACAGTGCCACGTATGCAGCTACATGTGTACTGTGCCACATATGCAGCTTCATGTGTACAGTGCCACATATGCAGCTACATGTGTACAATGCCACATATGCAGCTTCACGTGTACAGTGCCACATGCAGTTTCATGTGTACAGTGCCGCATGTGCAGCTACATATGTACAGTGCCACGTATGCAGCTGCATGTGTACTGTGCCATATATGCAGCTCCATGTGTACAGTGCCACATATGCAGCTTCATGTGTACAGTGCTACATATACAGCTTCATGTGCACAGTGCCACATGCAGTTTCATGTGTACTGTGCCATATATGCAGCTCCATGTGTACAGTGCCACATATGCAGCTTCACGTGTACAGTGCCACATATGCAGCTTCACGTGTACAGAGCCACATGCAGTTTCATGTGTACAGTGCCGCATGTGCAGCTACATATGTGCAGTGCCACATATACAGCTTCATGTGTACAGTGCCACATATGCAGCTACACGTGTACAGTGCCACATGCAGCTTCATGTGTACAGTGCCACATATGCAGGTTCACGTGTACAGAGCCACATATACAGCTTCATATTTACAGTGCCACATGTGCTGTACCTCCACATGCAGAGTGCAACACATATACAGGTATAGTGATATACAGTGCCTCATATACAGTGTCATATGTTCAGTGCCACATACGTATTGACAAAAATGAGCAGTGCTGCCGCATGTGTAATACTACACATATCCGGTATAGTGCTACATTCGGAACCACATATACAGTGGCCACATATGGGGGTTTACACATACAGTGCCACATATTATCTATATATGCTAATTCTTGGTTCGGTTAGGTTTGGTTATGGGGGTAGATTTAATATAGATTAAGTTTAGGGTAAGTTTGACTTAGCTTAGGTTTAATTCCGGTAGGCTTGGTTTGTGTAAATCAGATTAGGTTCATGTTAGGTCATATGAAGCGTCCGTTGAACGTCCCGTCGAGCTCTGGAGATAATGCAAGCTGTACTGTCTGGTTCTGGTTTTTTTTGCCAACCTGAAATTACATGTTACCTTTTTTACACACACACAGGTGCTTCAACATACGAGGGGGAAGGTGAAAGAGCAACTCCTGGATAGTCTAAGAAAAACCCCTTCCATGATATCATATGTTTGCTAGGTTTATTTATTTATTAATCACCTGATGATTAAACACCCTAAGGCTACTTGGGAGGTTTGGATAGGTTAAGTTAGGTTAGATTTGAGTAAGTATGTACGGTTAGATTAGGTCAGGTAAGGTTAGATTGGGTTAGGTAAGATTATATTAGGATAAGTAAGGTTAGGTTAGGTAAAGTAAGATTAGGTTAGGTTTATTTAGGTTGGTTAGGTTAGGTTAGCGCTAGGGTGTTTAATGATCAAGTGAAATAAGCTGGAGGAGGTAACCGTAAAGTGATACCGTATTATGTATTTTTAAATAGAACACTGTTCCAAAAAGTCAGAATAGACCAATACATAGTGAGCAGCAAGAACACCATTCACCACCATGGACAAATCTTTCGAGAGCTGCAGCTTTGTTGATGGGATCTGATAAACTTCTCGTCTCCATCAAATTATAATTATACAGTACATATTTTAGAGGTGGGGTTAAGTCAAACCGTTGGAGATGAGAATACAGGGTGGAAATACCTTTGTCTTATTGTGTGTCTTTTTTCTTTCTTTTAAAGATAGTGTACACACGGTAAAAGAAAAGTATCTGCCTAGATGGGTCCGATGAATTTCGAAGTGATCAAGATGACTCGTGTTGTCTTGGTTGTGTTATCAAAATCCCCTGCCCGTGGTGTCATATTTTTCATACAGTGTTTGTAGAAATTTCTTTTACCACGTATACACAGGACAGACTTGCCTACGGGTTCTTCATTGAGTCATGTCAGGTGTTCTATGTACTGGTGTTTGTAACCTAATCTCTCCCCCGTCCCTCACACCAACACTAACAGTCTCTCCCTCACCCCTCAGAGCAACAAGCCGTTGATGGAGAAGAAGCGTCGTCAACGCATCAACCGCTGCCTCAATGACCTCAAGACACTCGTGTTGGAGGGGAGTAAGAAGGACGTGAGTAGTTTTGCGTTTTCCAGTTCGTTTTATGTCTCAGTTAATATAGCTTCATGTTTTCATTGTTTTCTCCTCTCTAAAAAGAATATATGTCAAATGGATGTATGAATATTGGTGTGAAGGTCAGGGGCTGCCAGTCCTACTCTCATACGTGGTTTCTTGTTTCCCCGCAGCCGTCAAAGTACAGCAGGCTGGAAAAAGCGGACATCCTGGAAATGACGGTGCGACATGTACAGGCTTTGCACCGACACGAAGCTGCTGCAGGCGGCAGGCTGGTCGGCGGCGGGCGGCTTGTGATCGGGGAAGAGGGCAAATACCGCGCGGGGTACACCCACTGTGTCAGAGAGGTCGCAAAGTACTTGGCCACCTTAAGTGACCTACCCCAAGATCTCCACAATAAGGTGCTCTCCCATCTTAACGCCATCGCCAGCTCCGTATCCTCCAATGTAAACAGTAATGCCACCAGCGTGCAGAACAACGTCAATGTGATGCCCAGCCCAGCGCCCATCATCCTGGTGCTCAACACCACCGCTGGGGCTCCTGTCCCTCAACAACCACCACTCACACAGTCCATCACCTTCCAGGAGAACGGTGGAAACTCCCTGGGGGCCCAACCTCAGGTGACGCTTGTATCCACGCCAAGGTTCCAGCAGCAACAACTACAACAATGTGGACTCCAAATAATGCCGACGCACCTTAACAACGGTGATCTGGCATTAGTGCTCCCCGCCACCCAACAAGTTGTGTCTCACAGCAGCAGCAACACCAGAGCACCTCCCAGCGCCGCCTTGCAAGCATCAGCACCCGTCCTGACCGCCATTCTAACTTCAGACAGGAATAGCTCAATCTCTTCTTCGTCATTTGTTCAGCCGCCAGCCTTGTCCACAAGCAGTGATGATTCTGCTCTGGGCACCGAGACCCTTGACACTTCAGACAGTGACATTAGCTGCTCGGGGATCAGCACGCCCATGTCCTTGAGCAGCGCAGGGTCACCAGTGCCTGTAGAGGAGACAGGACGAACCTCTCCCAAAAGAGCAGGCTCCTCCCGGGCATCTCCACCACCCAGAGCCCGAATGTGGAACAGCAGCATCTTTAGAGAAGAGTTGGGGTTGCCGTCGTCGTCTTCATCATCATCTTGTCCTAACAGAAGTAGTACCACCCGCCGTCAGCCCGTGTTGGCCCCAAAACCCACGTACCCTGCCTGGCCATCACGCTCTGCCCCAAACGATTATCCTCCGAGAATACGAATAGAAAAGAGTCCTCCGCCTCCACCAGCCGAGCCTCAGTCCATGTGGCGGCCGTGGCACTGACCAACCTGGCGTGGCCTTCAGTTCCCCGCCCACTGCTCACCCACAATACTTGCCAATCACTCCTCCCTCACAGTACAACTCAGTATCTCAGTAGTATATCGCAAGCACTCACAAGGATGGTAGTTAACAAGTACAACTGTAGTGATGAAGAGAAAAAGCTAATGACTTTGAGGGCTGAGTACCACTGTTAACGACGCCCTCAGAAGGTCCTCACACATGCACAAATCTATTTTTATACAGCATCGTTTGAAGTCGCTTTGAGGAATTGTGTAAGAAAATCAAATTTAGTTATGAAAATCCAGTCAATATAAGCAAATAAAACCGGCAAACAGCGAGATGTGTGAGCGATGTTCTGATACTGAAAATGCTCAAATTGCTGGAACGACAAAAAGAAAACTACTGAAACAGAAAGATGATTTAATTAAGGAATAAAATAAGGATAACGTTACCAGATCATAAATCATTAAGAAGTTAATTTACATAAACTGGATCAGGAAGTAGTAAACTTTCACACCTGCCAGATGTGTGAAGGAAAGTCATTCTCATGTATTTCGAGTCTCCTGGCGGTGACTTGCACAGTCTCACCTGAAGGAGACGCTCACCGCCTCAAGATCTCCCAGAGAACCACACCGAGGACCCCCACCACTTGGAGAAAGTTCACACAAACTACTTCGTCTACACAGCTCGTGGTCTACAAATCTGAAGGGCGAAACCAACTAGCCCGTGATCTCATGTTGTCGTTTTATCACTCGAAGTTTGGAACAACGACAGAGGGAGACGGTTAATATTTTGCTTAAAATTTGTATTATATATATATTTTTTTTGCATTAATAATGTATTTAATTTTTTTGGTTGATATTACTATTACTTTGAATTTATTTTTCTCTCAAACGATAAAGCACACCCAAAACCCTCCCTGAGCCTCCCGCCCCTCTAGAGGTGTACCAAACTTCGTCCTGTTTTTGTCTTGATGACACTTTTATTGTTATTACGCTTAACCACACTGGGCCAACTAACCGGCACCGCTGAGCACGTGTGTTGCACTGCACCATTGCACCTTGCACCGTGTGTGTTTTTATTTGCACCTGTACCTTGCACTTGTACCTGCACGCCCCCGCACCCCGCACCTGCACCACATTACCTCAGAGAGAGAGTCGAGCGAGGTGCCACCTCACGCGGGCTAGTCGAGCGCCAGATAATCACACGACACCTTAACGAGTATAGCTTGTAGCATAAAAGACAGTAAACTAGGCATTCCGTATAGTTAAGCAGTTAGACTTTGAGAACAGTCAGCTATCACTTCCTGAGAATCAAACTAGGTGGTCGTGTGACTTGAAGGCATCCTCCTTCACTTCCCGTCAGGTGTTGAAGGAAGGACACGCCCCGCGGAGGTGACACCCGGGCGACTCTCTCGTTAAGCCGTGGTGGTGTGTTCACTGTGATCCACCGGAACCCTCGAGCCGTCACCCCCCGTGCCATACTATTACCCTTGCCCCCCCCCCCCCTTCACATCACCTGCCTGTTCGCCACCCCCTCCTACCCCATCACTACAACCCCACTTTACCGTATCCCATCACTACTCCTCCATTTTAACTCAACCTCCTCGTTACCCCTTCCCCCTCACCTGCACCCCTATCGGAACACGTCATATCACACTTCCTTCCCTCACAGAAGAGCTCCCCCTCTTCCCCCTTTGACCTTCCACACCCCTCACCTCCCACGCTCTGATCACGCGCACAGCTTGTAATTAAGCACAGTAGCAGTAATGACTATTTATTGTATTTCAGGTGGGAAATAATCTGAAAATATGTTTAAATTTTCAACTGAGCAGGGTTTATGAACCCCACCAGTGCTTTATCTTGCACTGGACTTAAAAAGTGTCCATTTTGGCAACACTCAAGCGATTTGACACACCCAAAAAATGCCAAAAAATCTTGTCTCCTAAGGACACTTCAACTTTTCAGTTTTGCTTGAAACGTTGAGTAATTTTCTCTACTCCTCTTCCTTAGTCACTTTATTGGTTTAAATGGACACATATGGAAGAGTAAAGAGTAGAAGAAGGCACACATCCCATGCGCCTCATCAGAGCTGTTGATAGGGTTTACTTTTTTCCCCATTGAACGCACCCCTTTGAGTCGAACGTGCCCGTCCTCCATCCTCCGCATAGGAATAAAAGGTAAACAACACAGCCACACACCTAGGTTCAACTAGTCATGCACACTCATCCAACAGGCACACACACTGAGGTCACTCCCTTTCCCAGTGACCTGCCCTCTAGTCATTTTTTTTCGAGAATATATTTTTATGGATGTACTCTACCGCCAGCCTCTACTCTTTAGTTATGCATACACGAGAGATAAGATGTAGGGGATGTGTAGATCAAAGGAACATTCGTATATATCAAACGATGATGTGTGCAGACGTTCTGGAACCTAAATAGATTATGTAAATTGCCCGCGAAAGATTTGTCTTGTATTTTCATCGTAAACGCCGTGGCTACTCACACACACCATTCACTCCCTTGCCCAATTAGTCCAGCCGGATCGTGCAGCCTTGACTACCAAATTTATTCATTAGTGCGTTTTAATGATTTATGTACGTTCTCATGCTAAACGAATTAAGATCCTATTCTTCACTTCTTTATCTCCCTAACTTAAGCAAGAATTCGTGACGATATGATAATGATTTCTTACTTGGTTCTCTTCGTAAATAAATTATGTCCTTTCAAATGATCAGCTGAAAATCGAATTCAGATTCTTTAAAAGAATACGTACATCAGATTTACCGTCTTAAGATGCACGAAGACCAAGATGAACAAATTCCCTTATAAATCCCTTTGATACATTAAAATCCACGGCTTTTAATCCGGAATGAAGAGTACGTAGTAAGAAAGTGTCTTGTTTGACGCCTAAACCCCCTTCCCAGCCAAGACATGATTCAGACTCCTTTAAGAATGGTTGGTTTTCCAAGATTAAGGTTCTCACTTTAGGAACTGACAGTCATCAATTACCTAAACAAGCAGTCAATAAGGTTACCTGTCTATCGCCTGAAAGTTGATGTACAGTAATTGATGCGCTCAAGAGATTTTTCCCTCCATTTTTTCCTCCATTTAAGGCTTCAGTAAGAGCCACCCCACGAAGGTCCTCTATGGAGGTGAGAGACCGCGTATGAGGACTATGAGTATTTGGAATATATCTATTGATACCCACAATCACATCCGGTGAACGGTATCTTCGTATCCCAGTAACTGATATTCACACGTATTCGATAACCGGTTATCACATCCTGTAGATGGTAACGTTAACCTCACTATCTGGTAACTGGTATGTTCCGATGGGTGTTTTGTTTTGTTTTGCAATTCACCCAAGTACCCGCACGACCGGTTAGCCAAGTCCAGTAATCCACCAACCCGAGATAACTCTCCTCCAACAAACTGCGTTGCAGTAGACAATCTGGCCACGGCGCGCGCTTCCCTTGACCACAACTCACCACGCTAGGGAGCTGCGATAGGTACTCTTGTTCCTACTGGACCAACCAAACGTGGGCAGGGCATTGGATAGGAGGCTCCGCACAAGGATGGATAACCCCTCTACCCCCAGTCCCCCTGGACGAGAGCCACTGGATGGGGGAGACTGACTCACGCGTCGCTTTATCCCCCATTTCAGGAGGCGATTCTGCTTCACCCTTGAATATGTTTTCGCACCCCTCTCCACAGAACGTCTCCTTCTCGCCTCCCCAATCACCCTTTCACCTCATCATTAATCCTTAAAAGAAAATAATTTATGTTTTATTTTGTTAAACCCCCTTGGTGAATATGGACATGTACTTTATATATATATATATATATATATATATATATATATATATATATATATATATATATATATATATATATATATACTGTAACCTTTTTTCTTCTACACATGTTTGATTATTGCACCTTTGATGTCAAATTCATATCAAGCACTTGTATTTACCAGAATGTAACTACTTAATATGTATGTGGTATCACGTAGGTAAATATGGGCTACTCTACTTAAAACAAATGAGTATATATATATTTTGAATAATTTATTGTCGGCCGAGGGGCCCCGGGTCCACTTGTGTATTAATCTGTGATTTAAGTGTGATGGAATCTTATGTAATGAAATACATAATAAATTAAGGGTTATGATATATGTGTTTTAACTAATTTTACCACAAAAATATTTATTAATGGAAAGCGGTAATATTTAAGCGAGAATGTAGTTGCTTTCGTGTGTGCGATACACTATTGGATGATGCAAGTGACGGTCGGCAGCTTCATAAATAAACAAGTGTCGTGCCTGAAGTGTGGGGTCCGGTCTACCTGTAGTTCCGGAATTATCATTATTCTTAAGGCAGTATGTTTACAACGCACCGACCACTCATTACACAGCAGACACCGAGATGGCGAAAATATTTTCCCACGCTACCTCATACTTAAAAAAATGGCCTCCTGTCCAAAACAAGTAGAAGAAAAAAAATAACTTGACCGTGCTAAGGACACAAGTGATTTATACCTGGCAGGGCGAGTGTGTGCGTCGTTACGCTCCTTGAGGGGCCCCGGACACCGTGGGAATCAAATCTGGTTTCTGAGATTATTCTTACCGGAGTTGACTGGGTAAGTTAATTTGAGGCCGTCGTTTCAAACATTCAGGAATATCTGGGAGAAATTTAATAGATGCCATATATTTCCTCCCTGATAACCACGTGATTTTCATTTGAAAATTTGTCGAAAAAATTATAAGAACTAATTCTAAGACGAAAAACTTGCTTCTTCAGTGGCAAGATCTGGCAGGTGAAAGCGTGGTGTTACACACGCGCCGGCCAGCAAGGACGTCCACCTTCTTGCATCTCTCTTACACACCTTTTCTTTATGATTCGTACATGATTACAGAAAGCCATCTCTACCTCATAATTCGGCACAATACATTAACCAACTCGCCAAAGCTGAGGAGAAATTCAAGCGCCTAAGGCAAACCTTGCTAAGTTAGATTACGAGATATTTTATCAATCTGGAACGACCATCGAAACTCGATTGTTTCTTTTGTTTCGTACAGTGAAAGAGTTATGGCAGTATCGTAGTCTAGTCATTGCCGCCCTCACTACACCACTGCCCCACTGCCCCAACATTTGAGATGCCATCACCACCACTGCCTGGGGTCCCCTGACCTTCGACTCGGATCCCCTGCCCTGTGCCTTGGCCGTCCACACTGTCGTCTTGTACACCTGCACTGATGGTACCCTTTCTTGTACACCTGCACTGATGGTACCCATACCTTGTATACCAAAACTGTTTTACACCCACGCTCAGTGGCGGCTCGTGAAAAATAAAATGGAGGGACTGCAAGCCTCACACAACAGTAGGATACACAAATTTGACCTACCTCAGGTATGAGTTGTAGTTGATGTCCACCAATTCCCAGGGCATGGTAGTAGTGTTGGTGGTGATGGACCAGTATTAATTGAAAATAAAGTCGGCGTGTCTGCTCTTCGATGTAGCAAAATTGTTTATTACTATTTCATTAAAATCCTTTATTTACTTCACTCGATTTTCCATCGTCAAAGGGTAATTAAAGAAAGCACGATTTAACCACACCGTCCACACGCAATGTAAACACGTTGTACGAGACTGAGCTGCTTCAAGTGCAGCTCATTGTCTCCAGAAGTGGTGCGCCGGCGGCGCCAATTAATAACAGACATGAATCGTACAGCATTGACAGCAACTATGAAAGTAACTTAAATTTTGGTCTGATTTTAATGAAAATTCACTTAGCAACGTATTGAAAATAATTAAATGACATATAAAATGATATATTTGTTGGTAGTGTATTATTCAGCTCTCTCTCTAAAGGAATCATACGCCTGACAGTGAGTGTCTGGGGGGGAACTGCAGCTCTGCAGCCCTATGCACGAGCCGCCACTGCCCACACTAATACACCCACACTGATAACACCTCCTTGTAGATGGTCATAAATAAAAAGGGTATGTGATTGATAACACATGGCACAAAGATCTCTACATGGCGTCAAAATCGCACTATGACTGGATGCGTTGTCGTGTTAAGAGGGCGATTCTTTACGTTTTAGATGCACGAAAATATTCACAAAATATAATGCAGTTGGAATAGTCTCACTACAATTCCGGGATTATTTAGGCCGTCATTTTGTGTAAATGTGAATCAGTTTGATGTTCTTTGTATATTTTACATTGAATTCAGATCCAGATTCTACTAAGGTGTGTATAGTTTAGAGTCGACACTTAGTGGATGGACAACCAACTGACAGTAATCTTGGTACCTAAACTTAAGTAAACATTCTTTTCTGATCATTTCTTATCTTGACTGGAACTTAAAAAACAACTATTGGGAAACTTGTTCGTGTGTATTTAGTCAACATTGAACTCTCGTGGTATTGTAATGGATTTCTCCCCTACAAACGCTGTTTGTCGCTGAGTAGCCGATCCCGCGAATTCCTCAGTATATGCCTCGTGGTCTAGGTCAACCAGCGCCGCCTTACATGACAGAGGTCAACTACTAAGCCACGCCTACCTCCGCTATTTAAGACCTGACCTCGTGGTGACCTCTCTCTTCTAGCTACAGCCGCAGCAAGCAACACCACCTAGTCCGCCGCTGCCTGGCGGCTCTCGCTCCTGCCGGCGAGCATGGCGACCCACAAGCTGTCCTCCTCTGAGCATCCTCACCAACCAGCTCTCTCTACATCACGCTTGTAACCATGCTGCCACTTCCCAGCACCAAGCTGCATTGTACATCCAATACAACATGTATACAGAGAGTACAATGTGATTTTCCTTTCTCCATCCCATCCTGAGTGTGAACCAAACATCTCGTACTCCACAGTATGTTTGGGTTTTTCGTGAATATATTTAGTACACTTTTGTTCTCTCATATTTGTCCTCTTGTATTTCTCCTCTTTCATTTTTTCCTCTTATGTCTTGTATTTGTCTACTTTCATTTGCCTTATATTTGTCAGAGGTAGATGCAGACGCTGAGGCCACAATAATATGGCGGCAAGAGGACAAATAGGTAGGCTTATTTGTCCTCTTGCCGCCATATTATTGTGGCCTCAGCGTCTGCATCTACCTCTGACGTTTACTCCACCAAGGCTAACAACAGTCCACAGAAAACGCCTGCTCGCCCCCTGTAGGACCTTTCGCTTCTCCAAAAACTTTATCGTCATTGAGACTTCCCAGCGTTTGGTATCTGCCGATCTACCTTCATTCACGTTTCAACAAATATTTTTGCAAAATTCTCTGCCTAACCTTCCCTTCGTGAAACAGCCCAAGGCCCAAGTTCTTGGCAAAAATATAGAAAAAAGTCCAAAAAATTGGGATTTTTTTTGCAAAAATGGTGCAAAAATGTTGCATAACTGATGCAAGAAAATTTACCAAAAATATCTGCAAAAAAATTGTCGGCAATACGTATACAAAAATTTCCGGTAAAAATGTTTGGAAAAAACTAACTCTGCAAAAATGTCGGTAAATTGTGTAACTACATTTTCTTCTAAATTATCGGGATTATTGTTGCCAAATTCTCGGCATTTTGTTGCCAAATTATCGTTAAAATTTACGTCAATTCTTCTGCAAGATTCTTGGCAAAATTCATGGCTTTTTTTGTAAAATTCTCTAAAATTTTGTGGGCAAAATTCTCGGCCTATTTTAAGGCAAAAGTTGTAAATTTGGTGCAAAAACGATACAAAAATATTGCTGAATTTATTGTAGATAATAAAGTTGCAAAAATATGTTGCACAAAATCTTAAAATGTTGTAAAAATGTTCAAAAACATGTTCTACAAAATGTTACAGACAAAGGCTACAAAAATTTCAAAATGTTGCAAGAAAAGTTTCAACATAGAAATGTTTTAAAAATGAAACTGAATTTTTGAATGTTGCAAAAAATTTACCCAAATTAAGCAAAAAAGGTTGTAAGGCTTGCAACTAAGCTATAAAGGTTGCTGAAAATGTTAAAAAAACTGCCAAAAATGTATCCAAAGAGGTTTTGAAAAATTGCAAATAGATGTAGTAAAAAATCGAGAAGAGGTTGAAAAAATTATGCAAATTAATATTACAAAAATATTGCAAAAAATTTTCAAAAAGTTTGCAAAAACGTTGCTGAAAAGTTAAAAAAGAAATTTGTTTCAATCATTTTTGCCCCCAAAAGTTTAAAGAAATGTTGCAGGAAAATTGCCCAAAAATGTGCATAATTATTTTTAAAAGTTTCAACAAGTTGCAATTGGGTGTTTGAAAATTATTGAAAAAGAATGCTGCAAAAGAATATAAAACAAATTGCAAAAATTGGAAAGGTTGGAAAAATGCTTCAAAATGTGGTAAAACTGCAGAAGAAAGGTGCAAAAATATTTGCAAAATTCTTGCAATTTTTTTTAAAAATTGGTGGGAAAAATTATTGCAAATTTTTTTGCAAACGATTGCAAAACTATTGCAAATAAGGTTACTATACAAATATTACAAAAAGGTTGCAAAATTTTCCAAAACACTATACACAAAATGTTAAATATGTTGCAAAAATGGCAAAAAAAATTTCAATTATTGCCAAAAACATTACAAGAAAAGTTGCAAAAATAATGTTTGAAAATTTTTTAACTTTTTTTTGAAAATCTAGCAAAAGGCGTTGAAAAAAATATGCAAAAATGCTGCAAACAGTTTGCAAAAAAGTTGCAAGAAAGGTTGCAAAATGTAAAAAAATGGAAATAGGTGTTATAAAAACTTGAAAATTTTAATAAAATAGTGCAAAAAATTTTACAAAAATGTTGCAGCAAATTTGAAATGCACTTTGTAAAAATTTTGCAAAAATGTAGAGAAGTTTGCAAAAATTATTGCAAAATTCTCGATTTTATCAAAGTTTTTGGAAAAATTTTTTAAATTTTTTTCAAACATTTGGATTTGTGTAATCATATTTGTGCCATACTTTTGCAATATTTGGGCGACATTTTTCCACAAGTTTGTGTAAAAAAAAATTTACAACCCTTTTTGCAACATTTTTGGGAGTATTTTTGCTGAGAACAGGTAAGGTCTTCATGGTGACTTTCCTAACATTCACATTAGCAGGAACTTTCTGGCAAATTGTACAGGATCTACAGTATCTTCTAATGCAAGCACCTGCACCTGGCCAAAAAGTTTAGTAAACTCCATATACATAGCCTACCTAGTTTTCCAATGTGAGGAATGTCCAGCAGTCAAAGAATCATGTGCAAGATAAAGAGTATTGTTCATACATTTCATTGGTACAAACCAATTTCATACTCATTTTTACTCCATATAATGTAGGACACAAACAAATATAGCACCACCTCACCTGTGTCTCCCTTACAGTGCGTGCTCAGAATGTACACTCGCCAACTCCCTGGTATTCAAATATGCGTTGAACCACACAGACCAGATGGAAAGATCCTAAAAAGAAATATAAATGATATCGTAATACAAAAATAGCTCTCACACCAATTCAATGTTCCTATGAATGAAATGTAGAGATTTGACTCACTGCACCAATTGTAGTAGGTTCTTTCAGATGTTAGTAACCCTCTGCATCAAGTCAATATAATGCAAATTTACATTACTAACACCACGAGTACAAATTCAGTAAAGTTAAGTCACAACACAGGGGCCATGTAGTTGACGAAAAGAGTTCAGGTCTTTCTGTGAAGTGTTCCAGTTCCTCACGACAGGAGTAAGTGAATTGTTCTTCACCATCACAAGCACCAGGTAGTGTGCCAGGGGTCAGCAGTGAGTAGTGTACATTGGAGCTTTTATGATAGTCACAGGATAAATGGCTGTAACAAGACTTACAGAACATAAGAATCGTGGAACAATATTACACAGTTAACTCAAATTCTGACAGAAGATGGACTTGGAGTGACACTCATGAGCAGGGGAAGCACAGTACTCACACGAGCAAGTGTCAGTGATGGAGAGAAAACCTCTAGTCTGACAACACTGGACAAATTTAAGTACAGAGTACAGTACAGCGATGTATATTTTAGCCAACTTTACAACTACCCTGTACAGTGAACCCTCACTTTACGCGGTCAATTGAACCCACGGAGGCCCGCATAAAGTGAGAAACGTGTAAAGTGAACAACATAACATATGGGATTAATTGAAATAGAGACTGGGCCGACCCCCAAACTCCACTTTTTCAAACACAATACCTACGTTGTAGTAAAAATAACTTCTTAATTTTATGATGGTATGCACACACAATTAATAATTAAGAGAAATATCAATAATATTAGGTTTTTTAACATTTACATTAGTAGAAAAGATGGCTGGGCACACGGGGATGGAGGGTTGGTTCCGAGGCAGAGGGCAGATTATTGGCCCTCACCTGTATCACTTGTATCAATTGTATCACTATCCACCACAGAGGCTTGCAGGGCCTCTTTGTCAAACCCCTCAAAGTCCATATCCTCACTATCATTATCACTATCACTGACTTGAGCCGGCTGTGGTGGGTGGCGGGTGAAGAACTCGGTAATGTTTTGATGACTGGGCGACCTTGTGCGCACCCTGCTCGCGCCGCTCTACGCGTAAAAAGGTACATACACCGCGGAAAGTGAGCATTCCGGTTTCGGCAGGGTACCGTGGAAACGCGTAAAGTGAAACCACATGAAGCGGGGGTTTACTGTACTGTATTTGCCGGCGTATAAGAAGCAGTTTTAAAAAAAAATGAATAAATTAAATAAATAAATTACCCTGTGTCTACTGTGCCATATTAAGGATGGGAGGCCGAGCATCATAGGCGGAAGTGCCTTGCTATGGAGTCTGGGACGAGCAGTAGTCCACTAAGCACATTAATTGTGTTACTAATAATATTACTAATAATAAAATACTGAAAAACAAGTCAAATTATCACAATCGATTATCATAAACTTATGGCAAATTTGCAGAAGACATACTGGGCAAATAATGGCTTATATTGGCTTAACAGCAGAGGGAAGCTCACAACATCTCACTGTACCTCCTTCCCCAGCATACGTAACCCACACCAGATACATGTCTTACTTTATTTAACGACTGTTACATTTAAGAAACGGTTTATCATCATCTAAATGCCCCTAGAAAGATTAAAGAAATGTTAACAAAGTTCAGCCGCCAGTCAGCCATTTACAAAGAGTCAATGATGCCAAAACAATAGCGGCAGATCCTGACGACACAAAACATCACAACCAAAAATACGACTTTCACTTTGTCGGTAATTCTCTTGACCAAAATATAAACAAGCCACACAGCTGCTCTGATCAGATGTACTAAACATTTTTTTTTTACAAAATATCCTTGTAAAATAAGGGTGCGTCCTATGCAGAGGTGTGTCTTAAACGCCGGCAAATACGGTATCTCCCAAGTCTGTAAAAAAATTTGTTGCAAAAGTCTCGGGAAAAATTGCAAAATTCAAAGCATTTTTTTTGGCAAAATTCTCAGCAGAAATTGCTGCAAAATTCTTGACAAAATATTTTCAAAAGTTCTCGGCATTTTTTTTGCAAAATTCTCCACCTAACGTAACCTAACCTAAGGCAATGGTTATTGCAAGTTGTTTACAGAATTTCTGAAAAATTGCGTGTAAATGTTGCAAAAATGCATTGCAATTTTTTTGAAGATTTTTGAAAAAATATTGCAAAATAATGTTGCAAAAATTTTGCAAAATAAATAAAAAACTGCTTAATATATTATGAAAAGTTTGTGAAAGTATAAATGTTGCAAAAAAATGCTTTTCTTGCAAAAAGCAGCAATTTCTTTTAAAAATTAAATTTTTCAAAATTTATTGCAAAAAGATATTGCAAACATACATTTCAGAATGTTGCTAAAAATAAAAATAAATACTGCCTGAAATGTTGCACGAGAAATTGCAAAAATTTAAAAAATATTGTAAATTTTTTGACAAAAATACATAATGGAAAAGAATGTAACAAAAATGTTGCAAACTGTTCCAAAAGTTGGCAAAAAAAGGTTAAAAAAATGTTGCAAAGATTAAAAAAGTATTAAGAAAGGTTGCACAAAATGTTGCAAAATTAAGGAAATTTTGTACTTTATACAGTATAGTCTGCACTTGCGCGGTCAATTGCACCCGTGGAGTACCGCGTAAAACGAGAAACGCGTAAATGAAATAACAGAACATGGGATTAATTGAAATAGAGACTGGGCCGACCCCCAAACTCCACTTTTTCCGACACAATATGTACTTAGTAGTAAAAATAATATCTTAATTTTATGATGGTATGCACACACAATTAATTATTAAGAGAAATATCAATAATATTAGGTTTTTTAATACTTACGTTGGTAGAAAAGCTGGGTTGGCACACGTGGATGGCGGCTGGTTCCGAGGCAAGGGGCAGATTAGCTGCCCTCCGGTGAATCACTTTCACTACTCGCAGAGGTTTGCAGGGCCTCCCAGACAAACCTCTTAAAGTTCATATGCTCACTGTCAATATCACTATCACTGACTTGGGCTGGCTGTGGTTGTGGTGGGTTGCGGGCGAGGAAGTCCTCAATACTACGTTGACGACTAGCATTGATGTTGTCGAGATAGATCTGGATATACGGCTCCATAACTTTCGTGAGATGGTTATTAGACACTTCATACCGATGGTTGTCTGGGTCGTTGTCAAGGATAAGCTTAAGTTTCTCCCCCAACTCGATGATTTCCTTCACATTATCATGGCTTGGTCCAGGTAATTCGATGTTTTTCTCTGGTGGTAGGGGTTCCGCGGAAGCCATTGAGAGTTGTGAGGGGATTAGCGGGCACAAGAGAGAACTGTATACGCGGACTAAGAACAATGAAACAGGCCCTGCTAGGTCAGCGACTTCTACCCTCTGGTGGCAGGGCACGTCATGTTACATTAGACCAATCACAGCTAGCGGCAGAGGGAATGTGTGGGTGGTAAGGATGCTTGGCCCAATCACAGTCCGATACGTCATATGACGTCAGCGATAACATAAGAGCGGCCTCATGCGCACCACTCACCACGCCGCTTCCCGCGTATGGTCAAAAATGGACCGTGTGGGTAAAAAATGGCGCGGCAGTCTGGACCTCTCCAGCCGCTCGCAGCGTAAATGACCAAATTTACCGCGTAATTAAAGCATTTTCATTCTGGCAAGGCACCGCGCAAATGACCAAACACGTAAACAAAAACAGCATAAACGCAGACTATACTGTAAAAAGTTGCAAATAGATGTTGCAAAAACATTGCAAAAATGTTGGAAAAATTATTGCAAAAGAATGCTGCAAAATTGTTACAAAACTGTTAAAAATGTGGCCAAACATCAGAAAAAAAATTGCAAAAAACAGCAGAAAATTTTGCAGAAACGATTTTTGCTAAGAATTTTGCAATGTATTTTGCCAATAAATTTGCAACAATTAAAAATATATGTATATATATATATATATATATATATATAAGATTTTTTAGAAAAGAGCCAAAATAATTGGCAAAAATGAAAACAATATAAAAACAAAGTTGTAAATTTTTTTACAAATTAAAAGCTGAATATGTATTTTAGATAGGGAGATCATAAATCAGGGTATACCAGCATTGCTAGGTCAAAACCAAGCTTCATTTTTAAACAAGAATTTGGGATTCGGCCTCAAACATACCCACACAAGAGAAAGGCTTGAGAAGCCTATAACCTTCCCCAGTGTGAATCTCTGACCTGAAATATTTTTACTGTATTCATGATTGTTATAAAACTGAGGTTTACTATATCTCAAAATCATTAAGGGATTTAATAAAAACCATATATAATCACCTGAAATTTTAGTATCATAATTTCCACATTAAAACTTTCAATTTACAAAAATAACTCCTATATAAAAATGCTATACATCTGTCTGGAACATTCCATATACTGATAAATGAAATGTAAAACTTTTTATGCATCCAGCAGCTAGAAAATTACAAACAGGATTTCCATGCATTAGTCCTCATAAATTATACAAACTGCGTAACAATTTGGATAAAAGGCCCAATAAAATTCATTAAGTTTAAATTGCTTTATCTGTAAGACAGAATATTTGTTTTCTTAATTTTTTACACATACAGTTGTACAATAGATGTAGAAACCATACAATATTTTGATTGAGGATCTATTTTCAACAATGTTACACAAATAGAATATAAATTATAAAGCAAATTAAACTTGAGATCCTCCATCTCTGGCCATGAATGCCTAAAGAGGAAACAACAGGAGTTACTCATCTCTATGATAAGGTTTGGATACATGACTGGACAAAGCACCTGGGTAGGACCACCAATACAAAAATAACATAACTTACATGAATCAATACCTTCAGATATTTATTAAAACGAAGAATGCTATTGAAATTTTCTCGAGATATGAATTTAATGGCTGGAAATAGTTGGCCTGTGGAGACAAGAGAATGATGACAAATACTCTCCAGACCAAGACAAAGAGATCGGGCTAAACCCTGTCGAGAATTTTGAAATCACAGACATTACTATGAAGGCACATCTGTTATGTTTGAGCAGTTGAGAATATTAACATAGTGATGAGATCAAAGAAACGTCTATATTGAGTTTTCATTCTTAACACTCTCTAACACCCATAAGTTCATCATATTAGGGAGGTATACACCTTCATAATCTTAGATATTTCAATGAATTTCAAGAAAATGGTTTCATAACTTAATACCATAATTGTAAATCCAAAATGAATTAATTCTTTTATATCTCTTCAAAACAATAATGAAACAAATATACAGTATGAATTTTATTGAAGTTTTTTGCTACAATGATAAACCGCACACAAGTTCAGTTGTTTCAAATGGCATACATATTTCACACAATGTTTTCATTTCCTTTAGTTAAGATGCCATAGTTTTCACCCACACATTAGCTCGGATAATTGGAATTATTTTCGAGTATAGAAAAATAAGTTAACCCATAATCATCTCGACTTCTAAAGACTGAAGGCAGAGAATACATTCAATAACCTCTACTTAACCTAGTTAAGGACACTATCCACTGATCACCTTGGGAATATCTTGAACCATAATTCAATATAAATAAATTTGCTATGTTATGCACTAAGTTAGTTACTAAATACAGTAGTTACACAGAAATGGCAATGAACTTATACCATGCACCTGATGCATACAGTGCAAATATTTGCAGCAATAAAGTACAGTACATGATATTTAGGGCTAAAATGCAACTTTTAAGTAACCGCTTATTTTTGCATTAATGCAAGTAAAACTCATTTTTTTTTTATTTTACAAATAAATGCTAGAACTAGTAATTTATTATCGATAAAATGCTTACAAGCATATGTTTGTGAGCAGCATCAAGGAAGAACAGAAAACTTAATGCCCGAGTACTGTTGAAATATATTTTGTACTCTTCTATTGATTAAATGTATGGAATGAGGTCAGGGTACATTATCAGTTCTTCTATATACACCTGAATTTGTATACCCCTAGTTAGCTTCACTGACTGTAACTTTTAAGTGAATGGGGGGTCAAGAAATAGAGTTATTCAGTGCAACTGAAGACGAACTATGGTACTGGAAAGGTAACACAAAGTTAATGGCATTAAAACTAGACTAAAAGTATTTATATTACTGTGTAAAAAATCAGTCATAATATGACTGACCAAATGCTATAACTGATCAGTATTACCAATACAGAAGAAAGACTTATTTGGTGGCTCAGTGTCTTCCTACTACTAAGTACATTACTTGGTCATTGGCAGCTACAGACTCCATCAACAACTTTCTTTCTTGCTACCAGTCCCTGTCATCACTAACTTGCTGGTTTTATTTTAAGTACCTCGAATATATTATTGCTATTGACATTCTCATTATTATGAATACAGAATATAAAATACTGCCTTCACAACTAAGGAAGAATATTTCACAAATTACAATACTGATTAAAAGTCTGGAGAGATTAAACAAAAAGATGATACATGTACAGTATTTATATCTAACTCTGCTGCTGAGATTTCCCTTTATAATATGTACCTTATTTACAGTCATTATATTTTACAAATTCAAGTAGGAGTAGAGGTATAATTTGTAGACATTATATGGATTTACATTTACTTCATCTGAAAACCTTTTATGCACATTATGTACATCGACTTTCATTCATTACCCAAGTAAAAGAATTATAAAAATACTGATGCCCCAATGGCTATCAAAATTAATGCATATAGTACAATGACTTCTATGAGTGAGCACAATAAAAGGCTTAAGTTACTTTAGCAGCATGTATAAGATTATTTCTCTGTTCAACAGTGAATTTTTTTTTTCATATTTACTGTACAATATCCTTGACTACCTTATATATCATCATTCAAAGTATTCTCTTTTAATTAGGCAATTCCACTTACTATTTGATAATGAACTAAACAGTATTTACAGTTACCAGGAAATTACCTTCCTATTTCTTATTATTCAGGGATCATACTGCATGTTCTATTTATATAGTGTATTATATCATATTTGTAATAAGTCTATGAATGTGGTAAAAATGATGCATTTGCTTTCATCCTCATAAATATGTAGTCAAATTCATCCCTAGTAGTAACAGGTTGAAGGCAATTTTCGTGGAAATTACAAAAAATAACTAAGCTGATGTTTGCATTTTCAATTACAGTACGTATATTAAAGATACAGTAAATTAGAGTAAATATCACCATAAAACAAAATGTGAAGGAACAATTCTGTATAAAAAGACTATTTAAAACATTTTCTGTACAGTTTTATCACTATCAGCCTAATATGCTAAATTCTATATTTCTTCATCACTAGTGAGATCATGGAAAGGTATTTTAGTCATCAACTGTTCAGAGTCGCCTCTCGCTATAGGTGCATAGGCTGTGTTACCATTGACTGTAGACTTTATGCTACCTAATGGTCCAAGATTTGCAACGGGATTAATTTTTAAAGAAGTACGATTTGATGGTCTACATGCTCGTAATACCATCACTGCCAGGATCAGCACCAGGACCAACAAACCCAGCAGGATTATCAGCAGCACCATATACCATGACTGTTGGCTGTGATATGCATTGAGCAAAATGCGAGGGTGACAGAAATTCTGATCCTGCAAAAAATGAAAATAAAAAAATCATTAACAGAAAAAAAATTGTCACTTAGAAAATGATAGATTAACTTGAAACCCTATTTCATAACAGAAATTGGACTCGGGAACCAATGTTTTTAAATCAGCTGACTTGACATTCCCTTTTTCCGTTCTTTCATTCAAATCCAACATACGAATAGAACTATTGTACCATACTACACACAATATTATTTACCTCAGAAGGATTATAAAGCTCAGCATCGCTCCAACACGCTGTACATTCATAATCTTGTAAACCTGAGCAACGTCGACAAGTATAATGGCAGGGGCGACAGCTCAGTGATCCTGTTGCACCCATCTCTTGTGGATTCCATGCATAATGCCTATCAGGGCAATTTTTTAAACACTTGCCATTATAAAGATATTCATTTTTCTGGCATTCTGGAATGGTGGAAAAAAACATTAGTTTTTGAAAGGGTTATATTTCAGGGATAACAATTATTGTATTTTGATTTAAGTAAATATTTTTACGTATTGTACAAATTATTTAGTATAATTTGATATTAATATTTTTATCATAACTGAAAATTATATGCAACAAAACAAATTACAGTACTGTAGTTTGATTTAATGTTAGTTAATTACTGTATACAAGCATAAATGCATGTTCATTTTTTTTAAATATTGTTCAGTTGTGTTTTACATAAGAAATACATGTTTTGGAGAAACTTGGGTACCATTTACCTATTTATGTAGCATGCAATAAAAAATACAGCCATTTTTTCGAAATAAATCTTGCCTCAAAGAACCCTAAAACTAGCTAAAATAATTTTAAAAAATTTCACAAATATAAAAAAAAAGGAAGAAAAGGAGAGGACAGGTATATAATGAAGAACTTGTACACTTATGGTTCTGTTTACACATGCACTTAAAACTTTTGAAACATCATCTAAACACTGGTAGGTTGGTGTTCTATTTACAGTACAGTACATCATAATTCAGGAGGTTGCCAAACTCACAAATGTTGGTTATATGGTGGAAAGAATCGATGAACAAAGTAGTATAATCCTGTAATGAAATTTCGGGACAGAGAAATAACAAGAACAGATAACAGGCAACCCAGAGGTTGAATAAAAATAGGAAGCAAAAGGGCAGCAGTGTGATGGTTGTTACATAGGTTGGTCTTAATAGTTTCAGTAATGTTCATAAAATAAAGATCGCCTAAGGAAGGAACAAGACAATTACAGGAAAAAAAAAATTGTATATCAAAGCAAATCAAAGAGAACACATAAAAAACATAGTAAATACAGCTTTAGTTGGTGAGAACATTGATGCAGTGGTCAGTACATACTGTATTTTAAAGCTAGGGTATTTATAAGCATCTACGACACACATTTAGTTTGGGAATTTAGGAAATAACAAGATTTACAACAATAGGGTTAACTTTTTTAGTGTGGCACTCCTCTTGTTATTTTCTTGCAACGACTCACCTGTCCGGGGAGCAGGCGAGTGTTGCCACCGAGGCCCCAACACCAACAGTCAACACCACCATCACACAGCTGCGTCTAGACTCCCCATCCCTGCCACCTCCTCCACTACCATTACCACTTTGACTACACTATGCCAGTTAATATAAAGCAACTAGCACAAACGGTGTAGTCATGTAAGAGGTGGTAGAGGAGAAAGTGGGTGGGACTGAGAGAAGATTGAGGGAAGAAGAAAAATCCCAGAATGGGCTAGAAAATAGAATACAGTAGTATATGAAATAAACCATGTAGGAATAGAAAAAAGAAAAAGTAGCAATACCTGAATGAGTTTGGAAATAAAAAAAAAATTAAAATAAAATGCACAAGAAAATAAACAGACAGGAGAAATACCAGATTAAAATAGAAGCTTTAGAATACACTGTACAGTATGTGAAAAAAAATTAATGAGAAAGAAAAAAGTAGAAGAGAAATATTAAAATAGATTAAGAGCAAAGTAGTTAAGAGTCAAATAAAAAGTAAATAAAAGAGGTAGAACTAGAAAAGAAAAGGAAGAAATATAGTAAGAAGTGAAGTAGGAAATACTGTATTAATAGATGGAATTAGTAACTGCCACAGCAACAAGGATCATCAAACTTCTATTACATGCTGGTATTGTACTGAACAGAATACAGGAATATTGTTATACTGTACTGTATAATCTTAACTTAGCAAAGAAAACAAGAGCAGTAAATGAGGTCAAAACTAAAAGAGAAAATAAAATTGGTATTAAGAGAGAACATTTATAAAAAAAAAAAAAAAAAAAAAAAAAAGATATATATTTACCACAGGTATGTACAGTAGTAGGAGACCCCAAGAGTAGCCTATTAGGGGAAGGAAAATTGACTAGATATCAATGGTTAGCATAACTTGTACTTAATAGTTGAATCAAGAAAAACCCGACAAACTACGAAGCATATATCATGTTTTGCTTTCAGAACCTGCCAGCTTAACTTTAATTTTTTTTGTGCTCATGACTGGCATAGTTACTGTACAGCATTCGGTTTTTTTTTTCCTGCAACACCACTAAATTCAGTGCAGGTTATGAAAGTGTACTGGAATAACAAATACTTTATGTTCAGAATTTTTAAGCCCGCTTTAACTCTGTTGGCCTTCATACTAATATTAATAATAATGTATCCTGAGCTCTACACTACCTTCTTTATTCATATTAGTCTGCAAATAAGCAGTCTAGGTATTTGTACTGTACAGCAAAGGTCCTGTCATCTCTTTTGCCGTTTCATGAACCCAGAGATTCAGATTCGTGAATTCAAAGCATTTATGGACAGAATAATGTATCAGTATCTTCTGCTTTGGGTTCATGAGACTGAATCTTGAGGTTTGTGGAGCAGCAGAGAAGGCGACAGGACTTTTCTTCTTGACTGTACATCCTAGATTTGGTCAATAAAATCAAGAACCAAAAATAGATTGTTATATCATGACGACAACTAACAGCACAAATAGCAAGGCTTCCTCATGAATGATCAAAACTAATGCAAAATTTATATTATTAAAGAGATAACTTGTAACTACAGTACAAAATTATCTAATTTATCTAAGGTATGACCAAGAATGAACTATAAGGATAAATATAATCAGACGAAGGAGGTGCAGGATATAGATGCATAATAAAATACACAAGACTTATAGATGGGATGAGCAAATGTATCTAATGAATGAAAAATAAAAAACCTAAGGGGATAAAGAAATGTGCTTTAGTTGTTAAAGGGGATTCACAATACACTGTACTGTATATGCTAAAGTTATCACAAAGATGAAGTACAGTGTATGTACTTATACAGTATATATATGTAACATATATGTGTGCACAAGTCATTATTGGGGTATATAAAAATATGCTGAACTTAGTACACTATACAGTACGTACTGTAAAGGTAAAGATAAATTTATGCCTTACTGATAATATATAAACTAGGATTTTTCCTTCAAGTTACACTCGCAAGATTTAGTATTTTAGCCTTAACTAATCTTAATGTAATTTTAACTTCATTATGTGAACTCAAAAGGTTTAACTGTTTTAACATTCCTTGTTTCAAGACCAAATGAAGATACTAGCCATAAATTTGCTGAACAAATACTGTAGTGTATAATGATTGTTGCAATATTCACTGGAGCAAGTATTCTTTTTTTACCATACCAATTATTTTTTTTTTGTATTTAAATAATTCAAGTAGATTCTGAGTAGAATAACATTAATGTAAATTTATGAGAAACACAAGAGCAAGCTGGCTAATGTAAGTGCACTGAGATGCCATCATTACCTCAGACCCAATTATTTATTTTACAACATTTAAGAAGAACGACAAATTTAGGCACATATCAAATGTTAGTTATTACATTTTATAGTTCATGCAGTAAAGAAAATAATAACTTCAGATAACTTAAATTTAAAAAAGTGTATTCATTACAATTAGTTTTAGTTGCTTATACAGGTATTTTAGCTGGGTCCTGAGTTACAAAGTTGCTTATAATGATGGCACTATATTAGAAAACAAAAAGAAAGGGGTTAATAATTTCCCCCTCTTTAAAACCTTACCCCATACTTAAGTACTGTACACAAACTTTTGGCTACTCCACGCAACAACTACTTCACGTGCAAACTGAAAGAAATGTTACAGGTGAAAATTCCATCCTGGGCTGCAGGCAGAACACACGAAGCAAGAAAAATCATAAAGTTGAAGAAATCCAGAAATTTACCTCCACAATTTTAAACCTTTAAGTATTGCAGTTTTTAAAAGGAATCAATATGCAAACATTATTGATTTATAGGACTTACGCTAATGAAGGTGGAAATTATATAATTACAGTATCAACAAACAATAGAATACAGTACTGCTTATTTTGGACTTAATATTCTGATGCTTTTTGAATTTGATACAGAAAACATTGAATTGAATTGAAATGAATCCTCATCGTTTTATGGTCATTTCCCATGATTGTATGGGTATGAAGAAAAAAAAAGGCTTCAGATCTACATACAATATTTAAATAAAAATGCAGTTCTGTAAAATATGTTTGAAGTAATGCAAATAGTTAAATGCAAGACTTAAAATTGGGAAGTGTGCAATGCTATGTACAAAGCCTTATAGTATTAGACTGAGTACAGAATACGGTAACTTACTAAATTCAGTAGCTCTTGCCTTCTTTGCACCAAGGTTTGAAGCAACTACTGAAAGTTGTGAGCATTCTGAAACATGCATTAGTATTTAAACATATAAGCCAACTTTATAAATTAAGCAATGAGAAGGAACACTCAAATAAAAAAAAAATTAATATAGTTCTTCATGCTTTCCAGAAGAAGAGTTCTCAAAACAAATACTGTATCAAAAAAGGATATTATGCGGTCTTTGTGGGCGCCTTTGTTAAAAAAAAGTGCATTGGTTGACACAGTATTCATGAAAACTTTGTTTTTAGCCCACTTGTAAGAATCCATCTCCCATAGGATTTGCTGCACATTTAGGGACTTGAGAAATTAAAGCAAAGCATTAGATATAGTTGGAAGTCCTTCAGATTTCCTTCTACAGTACAGTACTGTAGTGTGGAACACCCATTAATCTCGCTATGGATGAAACATATCTCCGCTAATCATTGTATAGATTTTTGCTGTCCTGAAAAAGCTTGTTTTGAATCCAGATTTAGTCTTCTTGGTACTCTCTATTCTTCAAGTATATAAGTATTCCCAAAGTATCCTCCTCCCTAGGTTCAATTATCTGTTCACCATACAGTAAGAACTTTTCATGTGACCATAACTAAAATGAATTAATTTTGGGTATTCTCAAAGATTTTAATAATGCTTTCCACTAATAAGATTAATATCTAAATGCCATCAAGTCTGACCCCTAAATGGGAAAGAAAAAATATTCTTATGCTTTGTGGTGTAAAAAGAAAAAATAATGTCTGAATAACACTGCAGAGCCGTCTGTCAAGAAACAGAGGAAATATATTCCATTGATAGAAGAACATTTACCATGGGTCAGCATTTTTAATAATAATTTTGAATTTGCAAAACTTAAAAGTTTTCACATTACAAAGCATTTATTCATCACTGATACTATCGAGGAATGTGTTTAATATATTTCACGTTGAGGATTATATAGTACAGTACAGTAAGTCCTCGCTTAATGTCGTGGTTCTGTTCCTGAAAACCGCGACGTTAACGGAATCAATTTTCCCCATAAAATAAACTACATATACATAAATTCAATGGAATTTTTATAGAAAATAGTATACAGTAGATCCAAAAAGATATATAAACTAAATTATTTTGTATTGTACTCGTTGATAGGTGGAGGTGGAGCGAGTGTGTGGTGGGGAGTGTAGAGGAGGAGGACAGGAGGAGGAGGAGGAGGAGGAGGGTGGGGAGTCACTGAGACCCGGAGGGTGGTTCCTCCTCCCGCTCTGACTGGGTGATGTGCCTTACAAGTAGTCCATGACGACGTTATACCAAATTGGCAAGACGTTGTCTAAATAATGGGTATCTAAAGAGTAGCGACGTTATAACGAAACAACGCTGTTGAGGGCAACGTTAAACGAGGACTTACTGTACAGGTATCTTAACTCAAGTTAAAAATGCATGTATGGGTATTCAGGAATTAAACACATACTGCATACAGTACATAATACTGTATATCATATATATTGTACTGGCAGAGTGAGTGAGTGTGTGTGTGTGTGTATATTGCATATAATGTGCATGTGTGCAAGTTGTACACATCGGTTTCTTAACTATATCACAGAGATTGTTCTCATTCTAAATTTACACAAGAAACCAATTAATGCCTGCATTAATCTTACTTTTTTAAGCAGATGGGATTAACTGAGGGAAATACAAATTCTTGAAACACAAAGCTTAAATTTTAAGTAATGAAGGTGTGTATGTATATACAATGTGTCTATGTATATTTGCTGTAGAGTACTGCATCTAAGTACATGTATATTGTACAATTATCCATGTATATAATTATATATTCAGATATTTTCAGTGCATCTTTTACTATCATTAATGATGACTGGAATAAATGGACATATCCATATACTGTACAAGGATACAGTATAAAAAATTATTATTCCACTTTTTTCTTTTTCTTTTTTATCATGTTCCTGTACAGATAGGCTAAAGTCATTAATACAGCCAATCCTCATTTTTTCCACAGGCTTTTGTTCTGCAAGCGGTTGTGTAGTCACGAAACTGCAATTATGAATCTTCAAGGCTACTTCCAGGTATTATATTACTTTTTATCTAGATCTAGAACGTGTTTGGGCTCTTCAGTGGCTCAGGAATGGAACCTATTTTTCCCACAAATTATTATCAATATACAACTGATGACTTAGTGATGGTTTATTGAGGTTCCTAACCCCATCGTATAACAGATATTGCCAGTACATAAATGTTCATGGCACTTGATGCAGTTACTAAATCTTGGTATTTTAGAACATACAGTACAAGCATGAAAACAATATATGCTTGTATTTATTATAAATATCAAAATTCTAAGTGTACCAAGTGCCATAAATATTTTTAAGCAGGGTAATTGGGCACGTGACCCAGCTCCAAGATATTAACACCAACACCCCTGGAAGGCAGACAGACCTGGAGTTATATGCCCGAAAGGTTTTATAGTTTGCCACTAAACAAGCAGGAATAGAATGATGGTGGCGATACACAACCCCCGTATATAGTTGTGTTAACTCATTATATAATTTTTTTCTCTTGGGGGGCAGGGGGTACCCCAACTGTGCTTAGAGCTTAACCATGCAAGGAAACTGCCCCTCAAGCTTTGTACAGTATAATTATCATAGTTACTTAGGACTTTGTTGGTATATAACCGACAGAGTCCGTTATTATGGACCGGCCTTACCCCCAATTAGTTAGTTATATCAGGGGTTTACTATAAAATTCATCCTCTTTGTCTGGCTCTTGCATAACTTTGCCTGTATTCTCTTATACATACCTAAAGTGCTTCATTTAATGAACACACCTACAACTACATCTTTAACCTAAAAATCCCATCAGCTTTATTTTTAGTGTGTAGGCACAAGTTACGGTAACTACTTCACTGAGTTTATGGATAAATTTTTTTATAGAACTCGGGAAAATGTTTCATATTTCTGTTTTCACATTTCTTGCTGAAAATGAATGCAAGCACAGCAATTGAAGTATTTTCCTCATTCTACAAGAACCACCATGCCAAAATTGCAAGGAATATTTCTTTCCAAGTTAAAACAATCTTTTATCAACTGCAAGACATTCGATACCCTCAAATTTTTATGTTTTGTGCACCTGTAAACTTACTCTATAAATACATCATAATTAGATGCCTAACATTTTCCTCTTTTGTAAAACCACACACTTCATGCTTAACATCACAGAACTCATATTAATTTACTGTGCATCATTATAAGTAAAAGCAGTGAAAATAAAGTGAAGAGAAAACCAAGCATCATGCAACACAAACCTCCCCACACAGCATTATAAAGGCTTAAACCATTTTGCTCTATTATCTCAATTTTCTATTATTTGAATTTCCTAAGTGCAGATATTATATATAATCAAGATCAAAATAAGGAAGGATGATATGCTACAAAACTGTATCTGTTTACCATAGTCAAAAGAATCCAAATACCCATAAGATGATATACTTATATCAAGTTTCAAAACATTATGATTTTGGAAACCCCAATAATAATAATAATAATAATAATAATAACAATAATAATAATAATAATACTAATACTAATAATAATAATAATAATACGAAATAATAATAATAATAGCACGAAATAATAATAATAATAATAAACTAAATTCTGAATCGGGTACTGTATAGGTGTATATATTTTCCCTTTTACAAGCAGCTTTATGCCTTGTATATATGTTTCCAAATTTATTTGTTCAGCATTTCTAGATAATATTCTTGATAACTTTCACTGAAACAACTCAATAATAAGTAATAGCCATCATCTCTAGCTATCTAAACCCAGAATAACGAAAGTCATATATAAAAAAAAATTTATTAGTCACTTGTGACCATATTACAAAGACAGACACACGATATGTGATGATACTAAAATCCTCCAAAATCACTTTCTTTAAAAAAATGCAATTTATAAAAAAATTTCAATATGAACACCAACACAAAGATCAATAATATAATTTAATTTGTGATGAACTGTCTAATAAGAAATCATTACTAATTGAGCTCAGTAGTGATAATATGCAAACTGGGCAGAAAGAGACCGACATATAATTAAAATAGCATATCCAGAGATGGTAATGGGGGCCAAATCTTTTCAATTATGAAAAAGAAAAAACTAACTTATATTTTGTGATGTACATCCAAATCCCATCAGTTAATGCAAACTTTTGGGCCAATATTGCACCAAATTATCAGTACTATGTATTATGGTGCAATACAGGTAATACTAAAGTCTTCATCACATGATCATAAAATAGGTTTCTTAATATGATGAAAAGTACTAACTTTAATTTATTCTGAATAAAAATTATCATCTTAGTATTTACTAGTTGTGTTACCCAATTTTCTCCTAATTCATGCAAAAGGGATGATGTAAATTGATTCATAAAGCAAAGACATCTCTGTAAGTGATATCATTGCTTAATTTTTTAATATTATGTGTCAGATGTGTATAACAGAGATGCATATGCAAGGTTCCATGAATATAAAATAGATCTTCATATAATTCTGGTATGCTTAGATCAAGGTTCTTCCTGGCCAGGTTCCAGCTTATTATAAAGGTTGCACAAACAAATTATGAACAAGCAACCCAAAGAAGTCAGAAAATATGGACAGAAAGGACAAAAAACCCAGCAAGAGCTCACTTAGAAAGGACTACATTTTAGACACGGACCAGAGGATATCCCATACACTGTATATATAAATAAAAATTGACAATGAATCACACACATAATGGTGTGATCAAAACAAATAACTCAAAGGAAAATATTAACAAACACCTTGTTAATAATCCTGCAGTATACGTAGGAGAATATTACTTTGGTTAATCTGGAGAGTAAGGTGCTCTTAGTTATAGGAAATTAGTAATACCTTTTCTTCCCCAGATTACTAATATACAGATAACAGTTATGATAAATAATATGAGGCTGTAAGACCACAGACAGCAACTAACTTATACAAGAGAATGCAAATGGATTTAGTACCTGTATTAGAAAGAAAGATCAGCATACTGTACTGTACTGTACTGTACTGTACTGTACTGTACTGTACTCTGCTGTACTGTACTGTACTTTACTGTACTGTGAATGATAGATGGTTACACATGATAATGCCACAACATGCTGTATGAGCTGAATGGAATTAAAGAATTTATAGTTGTGTTACGTAAATCATCAATATAGATAAAAGTTAATTATACAAACCAAGATTTTCAACAGAACTGATTAATTTTTTATTTACATACAGCATAAATTTGAAAATTAACTTATGCCCTATAATCTTCATTCAACAGAATTACTCCACATTTAGAACATTACAAGGTTTCATGTCTGGCAATGTCAAAACTTTATTATTTTGATTAGAGCAAAACTTTTACTCCAATGTTCATTAGGAAACGCACAATCCACGACAAACTCGTATTAAACATCATGTTACTACCATCAGTTTCAAAATTGTTCAAAACATTCAATAACTTTCCAGTAGGAGAGTTGACTTTCTAGGCAAACTGACTGACACTCACTCATAGCTGAGCATATGTTTAAGAAAAGCTGTGCATGGTAGCACACTCCCAGTTAATGATTTGTTGGATCCAAGTTCACCAAAACATTTACAATAACTATAATAAATGTACTGTATAACCTTTCAAACAGCTAATCTTCCATGATGTGTGAAAAATATCTAACTCATGTTGATTAAAGTGCTTGCATAACTTGTACAGTAAATTAGTCGAGACATTAACGTATATGTAAGTAACTACAGGCATCCCCAGTGTTTCGCGATACGACCCGTAAATCCGCCCTTACAAAAATTGGGGTAAATTTTAACAATTATAAAAAATCTCCAGTATATGAAATTAAAATTTTTTTTTTAAATTATAATTTGTTTGGTGTGGATTTTTTGGTGTTTGCTACCGCCAAGAGGAGTCACTCCATTGTTTACATCCAGTGTGCGTGCACGTTTCTCCCCCAGCAGTTGGATTTAACTTTTACAAACATACAGTAAGTACAGTACAGTGCATTACCCTTATTCAAGATGACTGGAAAGAGGCCATCAAGTGGAAGTGACCGCAGCAGTGCAAAAAGAAGCCGCAAATGCATTACATTGGATATTAAACTTGATGTTTTAAGAAGGTATATCAGAAATTATTTAATGTACTGTATTGTACGTGTTTATAAATGTATATATTTTTATTCATAAAAGTGCTTGAATTACTTTTTTGGGGCAGAAAAAAATTCATTAGGAACGCATCTCCAGTTTTATAATGGAAGTCAATGGGAAAATAGGTTTTGCGTTATGGAATTTCACGATACGGTCAATTTTCCAGGGACGGAACACTTCTGTAATGCGGGGGATGCCTGTATTAATGTTGCTTACTGTGTGTGTGTATATATATATATATATATATATAATCAACGACCTCACCGCGTGTTAAATGGACTAAAAATGAAGTATGTATGTATGTATATATATATATATATATATATATATATATATATATATATATATATATATATATATATATATATATATATATATATATATATATATATATATATATGAAATAGATTTAAGCAAAATTATACAGCAGTAACTAGGTATTTATACTAAAGTAAAGAAATCACAACACATCCCATAAAAATAACCTGTAAAATTAAATACCTGTACTGAAAGGGTCTAATGAACCAAATAAAATAATATAATACCCAGCTACATGGAACGAAGACTCAATCACAGTGAACAGTTAAATTTATCAATCTAACCCCAAATTAAATTACCAAAATATTTATGTCAGGTATAATGAAGAAAGTACTTCCCAGTTTTCATCTCTTTAGAATTACCAACTGTCTAGAGTAGTAAATAAAAATAAGTTATAACAACAATACTAATACAGATATATATTCAGGTTTGAAGGAGATTGATTATATACCACACTGAAACCATGTTTTAAGGAACTAAATACTGAAACTACAAAAGAGTATTTCCCACAAAGTCAATTACTTAAACTAGTATATCACAAATACCCAAACATAAACTAAATACAGTACACCAAATATTGGCTACATAAACAAACTTTACACTTAAAATAATTTCTAATTACAATCATGAAGAAACAAATGTGTGTGTGCACAAAGATGTCTAAACACCCAATTAAAAACAAACAAATTTGTACCCAACACAAGTATAGCTAAAAATAAAATTATTTTTTGCAAGTCCTTCAGTGATGGCACTCTTTATACACGATTTCCTTCTGAAGATAGTACGACTGATCCAAGCAACTTAAAAAAACTGGTAACTTATGAAAAGGAACAGTTCACACCAGTAATGAGCTTTTTTTATGGTTGCAAATGAATTGAGGAAAAGTATGTGATTTGTGATTCTCATATCAATGGTACAAAAAAGGATTCTACACTTATTCGTGTTTGATATAGTACAGAACAATTAGTTACTTCTGTCTAGAAAATGACTAGTTAATGACTTTCAGGAAAACAGGGGTGGAAACTTCATTCAGCAAATGAATCTGACAATTTTACAAATTTGTGATGCCAAAATTGCATTGCTTGCTGGATGTATAGAAAATGGAGCATTAGAATGTTAAACTTTCTCTAAACATGTGATACTATAATCTTGTAATAATATGAACTGATTTTTAAAAATTTATTAAATATAATTTTATTGCTCTCAGCAGCATCTAAAGCTTGTCTTATATTTAAATTCATTACTGTACATTACTACTGAATATAAAGTGTAATTACTCCTGTCCAATCCAATAATTCAAATTTAAAAAATAATAATAATTTTCATTTTTGTCCCATCACATGTTTTGGGGTCTGGATTATGGACCTTGGCACATAATAATATTTTCATTCCAATATCCCAGTGAATGTAATATTTCAGCAACACACTGTTAATTTTTAAGAGCAGACTTTGTGATATCTACTATGTAACAAACTAAAATATGAGATTGTCATCCCTGTCTAGTTTCAAGTGCCATAGTATAGACTTGTTTATCAACAAGTGAATGCTGTTGTATGGCAAGTAGGAAGTGATGAAGGGTGGGAAGACTGACCCACAACGAAAAAGTGGTAGAACTATGGTAACAAAAATACTAAACTTGAGAACACTTGATCATCAACTTAACTATGTACTGTATGTGTTTCTTGTCTTTTTCTTTTTTGTTTTGCTTTCCATAAATTGGCTAAGCAAAAGTTTTACATTATTTGTCAAAACTTCACTATATAAACTGCCTAGTATCCAATGAAAGGATTCACAGTTCTTTCACCTGTTATTCTTGAAGTGAATGTCAGCCATTCATTCACTGCTCTTTCAGTCATAATGAACCTAATGTAAGAAACTTGGTCTGGTGTTAATATAAAGCAGAAAATTATAAAATTATTTCTTTTCAAGAAACTTTCATGGATACTAAGTATAGTACTGTACATAGAAAAAGGTGACCACTACTAACATTTTTTTAAAGAAACTAGATTAAAAATTCATCTTGTTTTCTAGCACTAAACACAAATGTGGAATGTCTCCTGCAAATTGCAATAAAGTAACACTAAATATTTTTGTTTAAAAGTATTTTGGTACGAAAAGATAAAATTAACTACACAAATGCCCACCATAAACTAAATCCCTAGGTTTACTTCACAGACTTCTACAATTGTAAAAAATAAAGACTTATAGTTTTACTTCCTTGACCTATCATACATTCCCATAGTCACTGACAAGCTCTTGAAAAATAACAGCTATCATATAATGTCTAAAATTTCTTAAGTGTCATTAATTAGTATAATCATTCCCAATACATGAGAACCCGCTGAAGGTAACCATAACTTGTATTAAATTTTCATACATGACATTACAGTGGTCCCCCGGTTAACGAGCACAATCCGTTCCAGCAGGTTGCTTGTTAACCGAAAAACTCGTTAACCGAAACCATTGTTTCAATGGGTTTTTGGGTAATTGGTTCCAGCTCACCGAAAATTGCCTAAATTCAACAAAAACGGTAGAAAAGTACACTTACTTTGAGTTGTGTATGTAGAAGGCTCGTGGATGATGATGATGATGATGGGAATTAGAATGGGGGTAGAAGAGAAGGCTTTGGGGTGGAAGAGAAGTCACCCCATGGCACCATTTCACCCATAAATTTTAGTTTTCTTGGTGTAATTCAAGATTATTTTCTTTAAATCAACACTGCACTGCATTATATATTGTCAATATGTAAAATAAATTTCAAAATGACCAATAACTTGCTTGGAAACACAGAAAAAAAGCATTTAGTCGAGTCTCAAGCAAAATGTTACCTCCACTGAAAACAGAGAGAGACTAACGCCTGTCTGGTGTGTTAACAGGCTGGATGGCACGCCAGAAACTAGTTTCTTTACCTTCAATAATTGTTAAAATGACTAAAAAGGTTAATATTCAACTTTTAAAATTATTGAATAGTATAAACTTCTTGATATTTACTAAAATAGTAAGGAATTTAAGCCCTAAAACCAATTACTGTATTGGCGGACTAATACTACAGCTGGTGGACCGCCAAATGCAAGCGAAAACATGTTGAAGTCGGCTCGTAAAAAACTCGTTAATCGAGGGATTGCACGTTAACCGAAGTTAAGAATCTTATGGAAGGTAAATCGTTAACCGAAATCTTGTTAACCGAGGGATCACTGTATTAATTAGTAATCAAAATAGGTTCTACATTACCTTCCGTGGCTCCATTAGAGATTATATAGGCATTATAATAAGAAAACTATCTGTCTGTCCATCCCTCTCCCTGTCTGTCCCCCTCTCTGTCAGTCCATCTGTCTTTCAGTTCTTCTGTCAGTCTGTCTCTTTACCTTTCCTATGTTCAATTCTGATTAAAAAAAAATTCCAAAACTTTTATGCTACAGATGTGTAATTATCTCTCTCACAGACCAACCCTCAATTGTTGTTTTTGAATACTCTTATCAATTCCCACACACGGTATTTCATTTAGTAATCCCACTTAAAATACACCCCTCCTAATTTGACCTTCCTGACATTTTATTCCTGATTAGAAAAGTATATTGAGAATCCAGTGTCACTGTCAAATTTTCAATATCTTATTACTTCCCAATTCTTTAATTATCTTCCAAGATCGTGGATTGTATTCCCATTCTCAGGAGGAGTACCAAGAGTTTCACATACTCCCAATTCTACCACCCATATACAGTATTGGACATCACTAGTTCCATCAATACTGAGAAAAAGATTGTTGGAGCTTATAATTCCTTGAATCATTTAAATAGTCTTTTTCTTCATCTATACACAGAGATCACTTGTTGCTTCTCATGACAGCAGCATACCGGACGGAGTGACATTTACCAAGGCAAACTCCTTTAAAATTTTCATTTTTTGCATGTATGAACTATCAGCTATAAAACAATATACAGTGGTCCCTCAATTAACGAACGGTCCAATTGACAAAGTTTCAGTTAACGAATTAGCTCCCATAAGGATTTTCAGTTCGATTAACGAACAAAACTTTGATTAACGAAAGCCTTATGAGAAACACGTTTTGTTGTGCGCATCAGCTGATTGGCCAGTCCGCCAATACAGTAACCAGTTCTATGTTTACATTCGTTTCCAGTGGAGTAAATATAAAAAAAACTTGGTCTCTTTAATATTTCTGCATTTTTTATATTAAAATTATTGGTCATTCTGAAATTTAGTTAACATATTGATAATATAGACAGTACAGGGAACAGTTTTTGTGCACCCATCAGCTGACTGAATCACCCAACAAAGCTTCACAGTTTATTTTTGTTTACAGTAGAGTGAACATTGAGTTTGTTGGTCTCTTGAATATTTTTGCATTTTAGCATTGAAATAATTGGTCATTCTGAAATTTAGTTAACATATTCATAATATACAGTGCAGAAATTATTATGAAACATGAAGAAGGCATTAGAACCAATGCACTCTGTAAAGAATATGTCATGTCATCATCGATTGCGTCTACAATCAGTCGCCCGATATGTAAACAAAGCTGCCGGGAATATGACATACACACCTCAAAGCAAGTTAAAATACAGTATTCTATTGTTTTGTTCAATCCAGAATGCGACGCCTAGCTTATACCTAGGTATATTAATGCCTTGCAATAACTCGCCAGGCCAACATACAGGCAATAAAAATATCTAATAATTACTTAATACGTAACATTAGGAGGACACTTCGTTACCTGGCATTTAATTGCAATTCTCAACACCCCCTGCCGCACCCTTCATCACATGCACTGCCACCGCGGGAAACTCTTTCGAAGATTGTCACAAGGCAACCCAACGTACACTAGTACAGTACTACTATTTCAAAACCAAGGATTAAAGATAAACCAGGTCAATCTAATCTCGTACTATGTCAGAAATTGGATTGGTTAGGTCTTCATTGGGACATAAATCAGTAGTCAGTCAGTCTACCAGGAGCAAAGGTAACAGATGTGATAAACCAAGTCGAAGCCTTTTGTGCAACGAAAGAGGTTTCTTGGCACGATTGGGAAAAACTGCTGGGTCTGTTGAATTTTGCCACAATAGTAGTTCCTTTAGGCAAAATAAGGAAGAAGCAAATAACTCATCTGGGGTTGAATTTGCTTCACAAAAATAGAAATTCTGCTTCTTCTCTCCCTATTCACAAGAATCTCCTGTCTTGGTGGAAAAATTGGGACAATCTAATCGGTTCATCTCCCTGGGTTCCTCCTCAAACAGACTTAGTCGTTTGTACGGATGCGTCCGAAATAGGATGGGGATACCAGTCCTCAAAAGGGGAATTCAGTCAAGGGAAGTGGAGCAACTCCATTTGGGACAAATACATAAACGTAAAATAATTAGCAGTTGTCCTATTCTTTTTGTTGGCAAACCCAAATTTAAAAATATGATGATCCTGTTTGCCATGAACAACAAAACGGCAGTGTTTTGTCTCAATCATCAAGGCTCAACCAGATCTTGGCCCCTTCTAAAACTGTCAGAAAATTTTTTCAAAGTTTGTATACCACAAACATTTTACCTCAAAGCAACTCATATACCGGGAGTACAAAACAATTGGGCAGATGCGTTGTCCCGTCTCAGGCCAGTATCGAAGGAAACAGAATGGTCCCTAAGGGTATCAGAGATCAAGAGTCTAGCGAGAAAGTTTGGAACTCCAAAAATAAATCTCTTTGCCTCCCCAAAAAATCACAAGATGCCATTTTATGCATCTCTAGAACAATCGAATCTTTTAGGAGATGCTCTACTCATAGATTGGAACCTTTGGAATTCAATCTATCTGTTCCTACCTGTGAAAATGTTGCCCAAAGTGGTTCACAAACTCAGATCCTTCCAAGGCAAGGTCCTCTTAATTGCACCATATTGGATCCTACAACCTTGGTGCCTGAATCTGTTGGACTGGAGCCTGCATCCACTACAATTGCAACAAGGATGTCTAGACCAGTACTGCATTCTCAGTTTGAGATATCCTTGGCACTTCACACTTGAGTTTCTCAAAAAAAGTTTAAATATATTTTTTTTTTAATTCCAATATAGCTAACCAAGTAATAGCAGGTCATAGGCCCCAAACTTCTATGCAATATGAGAAAGCCTGGAAACTTTTTCAACAATCTATCAAGTTAACGACTCCAGACACATTGTCGGAAACAGTTGTTTGAATTTTTAGAATTTCTGTTCAGAGTTAAGGCCTTCAAGGGTCGACAATTGCATCTTATAAATCAGCATTGGTTGACCCTCTGGTGTGGGGTTTTAAATTTACTTTGAACTCGAGGATTTATCAAATGCTCAGATCGTCCTTTTTCATTCAGAGACCCCCCTCGGCCTAAGAGAATCCCAACATGGTCTCCAGAAAAAGTTACTAAATTTCTTATGGGGAATAATTACAATATAAATCTGATTTGGGATGGATTGCTCCAGAAGGCAGCCTTCCTTCTAGCAATAGCAACATATATGAGAATCAGTGAACTGATTTCAATTTCCAATAATCCATCATTATTGGTATTTTCTGAGGAAGATGTTACCCTTTTTCCTACGGAGATCCTAAGAAAAAATTAAAGGGAGGATTTTCAAGCTCAACCTATTAGGATAAATGGCTAATGGATGAGACAAGGGTTCCTCATATATTGTGCCCAGATAAAAATCTTCAGGAAGGGTTAACCAGATTATCTAATCGAGGCCCCTATGTGTTCTCATCACAGGCTGGTAAGAAATTGTCTCCTAGTCAAATGAAAAAATATTTTTCTCAGTGAATCAAGCAGACCCTGGCAAGAAATTTTTGGCACATGACACCAGGAAATATGCACAGTCTGTGGCCTTTCTGTGGCATAGGAGCCACAGTCAGATCAAAGAAGTGGGCTTTTGGAGATGTTCAAAATTTTTTAAAAACAGCCGTCTTCACCTATCTCTGAAAGATGCTTCACATATGGTGGTGCTGGGGTCCCCTCCCCCACCTAGTCAAGTCGATCTCCACAACCAGGACCTTCTTCCTCATCAGAATAAAGTGAGTATCCTCATTGAGATATGTAAATTAACATTTTACCTTCCGGTAAATGTTCCTAATATTTGAAAATATTCCGAATGGTTTATAATCATAATCTGGACCTAAGCTAGTGGAACCTTGTAAGCAACGTCACCTCCCTCTCCACCTCCTGCTGCTCGGGTATTCAAGCTAGGCGTTGCATTCCGGATTGAACAAAAAGACTTTTTTTCTAAAAAACAGTTTTTGTGATATCCCAGAATGCGGCACCTATAACCCACCCATCTCCACCCCTCGAGAGTTGACTTTTGTTTACTGCTCGCTCTAAGGCAAATGGTGGCAGTGCGTGTAATGGAGGGTGTGGGAGGGGGTTTTGAGAATTGCAATTAAATGCCAGGTAGCGACGTGCCCTCCTAATATTACTTAAGTTATTATTAGATGTTTTAATTGCCTGTACGTTGGCCTGGCGAGTTATTGCAAGGCATTAATATACCTAGGTATAAGCTAGGTGTCGCATTCTGGACTACATCACATTGTTTTTTAGAAAAAAAAACTGGCATTTATATTTATTATTGCACAGTATACTGTACAGTACAGCACTGTATTTAGTTTATATTTAATGTTTTGTTAATTCTATTACCGGTATACAGTACTTTGTACATACTCGTACTTTTTCTGCAAGTTGGAACCAATTACCTAATACCCCATTGAAATAATAGATTCGGTTTACAAAATTTTTGGTTAACAAACGACTTTGTGGAACCAATTGCGTTTGTTAATTGAGGGACCACTGTACAGTATATTAAAACATTTATTTTTTCTTTTAAATGTGTAGCAATTACAGATGGTTCTTGCCTAATTTTTTTATGTTTACAATGTTTTTAGCTTAAGCGTAAATCTAATAGCTTTTGAGGCAAAGTAGAAAGCGAGACCAGGCATATGTCTAAACTTAATCTCCACCACTGAAAACTAACCCTTTCAGTAATAGGGTTACCAAAATATCAATGTCCCCACATATCAATCCATTAAATGCAATAAAAAAAAGGAAAAATATTTTAGTGTTTATGAGATATAGTTGTTCAAAGGAAAAACAGTTGTCTGGCAAAGATGGTCCAAAAATTTCATTTTCTTACGCTTGTGGCAGGTGGTCGTTGAAGTAAACTAGTGTAACAATTATAATCTGGTAGTGATCGGAGTACATTGAGCTTATCATTTAGATAGAATCTATTTTGTCTTTAACCACAAAAAAAAATGCAATGGATCATTTTAATTCATATGTCCTCCAAGTTACCTATTAAAAAACCCTGATTTTTCTTGTTAGTCTGAACCACACTAATTGTGAAACTACCTTCATTTTTATCTACATACTTTACTTTATGCAGTAACTTTGCTTATACATTAGTGTGTATATAATACTCTGACTTTTCTGTACTTAAGTGACTACTGTATTATATTAATCAACAACTTGTCAGTGACCAAAAGTGCAACACTTCATTTGCTATTTCTAAGATTTGTAGGAGCCTCTGCATGAACACTTCATGATAGCATTTATCTGTATTGTAACAAAAGACAAAAAATGTATAGCTGGTATTTCTTAAAATTATGACTCATATAAACAGAGCAATACTACCTTTTGCACCATATTATGTAAACAGCCTGAGTTCCTACACATACATCATCTAGGTGGCTACTTTTGCAAACACTCAGAAGTGAGGACCTTCCTACAATAAGGTATAGCTCCATGTACAAGCAGTGTGCTAATGAAATTGTGGTAAGGTTACACTGTATTCACACCTACCTAAATTTCCGTTATTCTTTTCTAATTTTTTAACTTTTTTTTTGGCAAGGGATGAATATCTGGCAACCTTTGTCCTTCCCCATTGCCAGAGGCTTCTACATGTGGCTTTAGTCAGTCCCTCCCCTCCAAATACATTCGCCAAAATAGCCTATTTTACATCTTTTTCATAGAAAAGGTATTTTACTAGACAACACCAGACGAGCACCCTTCTTAAAAGAATGCACATCATTTATAAACAAACTTTCATACTATTTACAACTGTGTTTAAGAAAATGATTAAGAATGAGTTAAATAAACACTTACCTCATTCCTGAATTTTCAACCTCCCTGATAATGAACAAACTCAAATTTTACTTATTCAACAAATCACATATGCATATAAACTCCCCTAAATTACCATAAAACATAATATAATACATCTACAATTACAAACATTTACATCTCTTTAGGGAACATCTCAAACTTTCATCCAATAGTGAATAAAATATGAAAATAATACTTAAGAACGAATACTATATAACAGTATCAAACAATAAAACAGGGAACAGAGATTATATCTTTGGTTACATGTGAGGTATAAAAACTCATACTCAGGTCCTCTCATGCCCAGGTTACTACAATATTATATAAAATGTACAAGTTTAACACCTCATGTGTTAAAAGAGGCTTTGATTGGCAACTATCAGGAGGTAACAGCAGCCACCAAAAATAAAATAAAGTGGTGTGAGCATTATACTGCAATACTGTACTGTTTGCTTTGGAATGCCCATGGGGCTCCCAGTGCAACTTCCTGACTTGTATCCAATTTATATTTAAGCATTTAAAAACTAATATATATATTCAAAAGCCTATAAATCAGATGCCTTAAATGAGAATGCACAAGCATTGCTTGATCTAATTCTCAAGAACCAATACTCTAAAGTAGTTTGTGAGGAAATCCCGCCAGAAGAGAGAACAATAAAAATGAAATTATTCTCCTCTTAAGAGGCATCCAAATTATGGCTAACATTTGTAAAAGAGAATATGATGTAACAGACTACTCTCCATTCTATGAGGCTACCACCTACTTCCTGAGATGGTCCACAATAATGCCAACACTACATGATTGAAGGCATTTAACACACTCCGGATACATCCCTTACTAATACTTATAATGTGTCAGTCTGGCACCATAATCCATGTTGGCCAGATATCATTCACCATCTGTATTCTCCTCATGGAAGACAAGAGTGCTAATCAACAAGGCTTCCCTACAAAAATCATAGATCAACTTATGAACTGCTCAAGACACCAATATCCTTTCACACATTTTCGTTAGTTACACACTGATGGCATGTGTTACTATGACTCAACAAAGAAGCATTTTGAGTATTTATGACTAAATTACTTATGAAGTCAGGCCCAAATTAAGAAAAAGTACGAACCCAAAACATTTAACCTCTTAGACATGAATTTTGTCTCCCAGCAGCTTGAGAATTAAATCAAATGCTCTATATTTATAGTCAAGGTAAAGTCCTAGTTCTAGTACTACACAGGCAGCATTAAGATATATCCAAAGTTTGTAGAGTAAAAATTAGTATAAAATGCCAAAGGCACTCTATGAAATGAACATTCAAGGAGAGATGAGAAGTCTGTACTATATATCAAGTTTATACAAGAGTGTCATGGAGGGGTTTGATCTTACCATAAAACCTGGAACTATTTGATGAATGGCATCTTTAATATACAGTATAATAATCACTTTCAATATCTGGACTGTCCTTCTCTAACTTCCCAGTATCATTAGTGATAATTTACTGGTTAGATCTTGGCAAGTTTTCAACTGAGACCATCAGCACTTTTCATCCTGAAGTTAAAACCAGTTATTTTAAGTACAAATAAAACTTTTATTAGCTAAAATCCTCGACACTAACTGCACCGAGCTAACAATGTCTGACGCTGTAATAAGATCCAAGATGCACTATTACTGATATCCCTATCACATATGCTATTGTACCGAGTGTCAGGAGCTAACGTTCCCACATTCATTAAGTGACTAAAGCTCTCACAATGGTCTCCAACATGTTTCTCATTTTGCTGCACTCTCCTTAGGCCAGCGTGACCAAGTAGGACACCATCCACCACCAAGTGAACCACCACCACTACAAGGCACAAACCTATGCATGCCCCGGAAGCATCCATGAGACTGCAGCCTGGTGGAAGAACTTTCTGAAGGGTGCCCAGCTGCAGGAGATGAGGAGAGGGAGTTGGAGGAGCAGCAGAGGAAGAAGAATGATCAAAATTTTCTTTGCCTGGGTCACGTGTCTCGGTTTTGCCTTCAGTAGTGTCGACTACTTGGTGTACAGTAGCATCATTTGAGTGAGAGACTGAAGAGGGATGCTCACCCACTAGAGTGGGAACTGCCTGCCCTGGCTCGGTTTCTGTTCCATACAAAGTCATACTCCACTCGGTCACCTCAGTTTTACCTGTGAAGAAATGTATCACTGAGGAAACTGTCATAACACAAAAGATATAAATGGTGTTTGTTTCTAGCAGTTTTATTTCAATAAAACCAAATAGCAAGAACTACCACACAGTTAATGTAACAACAAAATTTACTCCTGTGTAATTCCTGTTTCAAATTCAAATTGGCATTATTAAGCAATTTTTTCCTGTACACACTATCTGCCTTTAGTGCTACAGTAAACTTAATCAAAATATGCAAATTAAAACCAAGTCAAAGGCTAATGTGAAAATTTGAAAATGCAAGAAAATTATTTGAAAAATCCAGTCACTCTACTGGTAACTTCCCTGTCATTGTATTAAAACCAGTGCATAAGTGACTCTTTAAATACCCAAGCAGCTGCCACACATGCACAACCATGAACAATGCACAAGCTACACCTGTTTGAGTAAGGAAACAAGCAAATCATGTTTGGGAACAAAATAGCAAACCATACACTTTCCATTGGTCAAGACAACTGCAATCAAACTTGGTCCAACAAAACACTGCAGCTGAACTGTCATACCCTACTGTAGGAGTTAATTGACCCTGACTCATGCAGTCATATCCTCCTGCTCTATACAGTGAAGGCAGTAGTGAAACTTTGGATACATAAGAAGGTACAGTAGTAGGTAGTAGGCAGCTAACAAACAAGGAGGTACTACCACCTGGAAAAATATTGGAGGCATAATGTGTTATCTAATGGTAGACCCTGCTGCCATATGGCATCACAAAAATTGTGACCAAGTCCCAGGTTGCTGATCTGACTTTGCCTCATTTACACACAATTGCAGGGTCTCAATTGTTTCTCTTACTTTGACAACACAACTTACATACCATATCGTTTCTCACTATTGATCTTTTTTTTAATTTTTTTTTTATTTCTTTATGGTTCTTTATCATTATTATTATTATCAGTGTTATTATTATTATTATTTAATTTTTAATTTTGTGTTTTTTATAAATTTTATTTACGATGAATTAATTATTATTATTGTTATTATTATAAATATTTTTGCCCCCCAGGCCCCAATGTGGGTCAGTGACATGTGCCCGAGTGGGCTAATCCCGGTGTGTGTAAAAAAAAAAAAAAAGCTGCCCAAAAATGTAAAAGACACTAATAAACTCATGTTTATGGACTGGCTGTTTTTGTTTTTCCTCAAAATAAATACCAAGATAACTTTTTTTGTACATTGAGTTACTTGTGCAGACGTTGTACAGTAGTCATTTCAATCATGGTACATTTGTAAACTGTTTACCAATTAATGCTATTGCTTGACCTACCACCCTAGATGGACAACATTAATGTCTAATTATTGTCTAAGCTTAATTCAGGTCAATTGATTATTGTTCTGCAAGCATTTTAAAATACAAGTGCATATACAGTATAAACATTATATTACGGGCACAAATTTCAATCAAACATGAAGTAAAAACACAAGATGCACAAGTGCTTATTTTGTAATGCAATAAATCCTGCCCAATCCACAATTTGTTAAATCTGCTGCCCATTGAATTGTAGTGCATGTGCATTTTCTGTGCAATTCATATTAAGCCATGGAATATACTGCCAATTTGTCTAAATAATTTGTACATTATTTTAAAATAATTTTTTGGAGGCAAAATTACACCAGACAAATAGTATATTCAAACTTCAATCTAAAAGTCTTTATAAACATTGAATTAAGGGAAAAAAATCCGACTTTTATCTTCATACAGTAATAACCAAACACTTACAATATTGTTTTGGCTAACCTTTCTTTAATGTTACACAGCACAGGAGTTATGATCATATTTTCAACTGTTATCATACAAACGGTAATAACACTTGGCGATTTATAATAAATGATAGAGATGGAGAATAAATGATGAGTGAATCATTAACTCTGGTTCACAACATCTTTAATACTGTACTGTACAGTATTGTATATTTCTAGAATAACAAGGATGTAAGTTTTACAAAGCACTTTAAATATTTAAATTTTCTTTATTTAATGTGCATTATTTGATTAAAAATAAATACTAATAAACAATAAAAAATAAAACAAAAGCAAATTTATTACTGCACAGTAACAAGGCTTATTATTTAATACCCAGTATACAGTATAATAAGCCTTGTGTAGAGGAGCCATAAGGTGTAGGTCAGAAGAATGTAGTTTGTGATTAGGAGGTACAGTACTCCACGCTGATATGGAGGATTGGTCGATTCATTTCTCCAGTTCATAAAACATGAGAATTTGACTTAATTCCAACATATTTTTACCAAGACTGGTGTTATGGCCCGAGTTGTTACTCGCACATAGAGCCACTGTTAGCCATATTTCTAGTACTCCCGAGACTTGTACCGCATCCACACCCTCAAAATCATCTAACAGTGAGTTCTATCTTTCGTAATTTTTCTTTGTTGTTGGACTAGTGTTTTACTAACCTTGCTATGCGTTAAAGACCATTGTTGTCGAAGTGCAGTAATAACATTATACCAACAACAACACTCTAGTATAGCGCTTGTGTGTTTGTTTCAGTAGAATATGTAATGTAAGAATACAGACAGGATAGGTGTGTACACTAAAAGTAGGTCCCATATGCCTGACACCCTATTAAGAACAATGCAGATACAGCACATTGTAGACTACAGTATACTACTTTCTGGTACATAAGGAGGCAGTATGGGCAGCACTACACTACCTCCTTCACTTCTTACTACAGTAATTAGAAAGTTAGGTACCCATTTACAGATGGATGGATTAAGGATGCACTGAGCATGAACCAACAACCTATGGGAGTGGAGACAAAAGCTATATCCATGTAGCTACTGCTATGAGCAGTATGGGCAGCAAAGCTATCTTCCAGTGTAGTGGTGTCAGGTGGTATGGCTCTATCACTTATAAGTCTTCAGGGCATCTGGTTGTAAGTGAAAATCCACTTTGCATTTTGAAATGATTCACTGTACAGTACAAATAATTACATACTGGGCAATCCTGATAAATTATTTTGAGATATTACTGCTGGAATACAAAGCCATTTATAGTCCTCTTCCTCTCCCCAGCCTCCCTTCCTTCGTTGCCCTGATCCTCTCCATCACTTTGCTTCCTTCTTGGTTTGTGTGCAGTCCAATATCATCCTCATCATTATTATAGCCATTTTCCACACTTTAATGGGTTTATCTGTAGTTACCCAATGGCAGCTTTCCATGCTACAGTCTCGTGCACTCTCTCGTTAGGTTCCTAACTCTTATTATCATTTCTTGCATTTCAATGAGTTTGGGGGTACATTATGTTTTAGGACAAACCCAATTTAATTTCACAAATTCAACTGAACTGATTTTCGTTACACAATATTTACACTCAAAAGCATCTGTGCAAACAATCCTATGGACTGGGCAGGAACTGCTGTATTGATGTTAAGCATGATGGAATATTTATATTGATTTTAATGCCAAGAAAGCACCTGGAGAATCATTGCACAATAAATTGTCTATTCATGAATTGATTTTCAAATTAATTTACACAACTCAAAAGTGATAAAAGGAACTTTACTTAATATTACTATCAAGGAACAAGGTAATCACTGGAAAGCAGAAAGAAAAATCTTAAAACTCCATTCGTATTTTGTTTATAATAAGGCAAAGAAATCTATAAATCTCCCTTCAAAGCTTTAACATCACATTGATTACATGGTACAGGGGTAATGCTAAATTTACTGAATCAAAGAAAATACTATCTAGTAGCAAATTAAGCATGCAGATAAATTTTTTAATGGGAAAAAGCAAAACATGCAGCTTAAGAGGTTACCACTACAAAAGGAATGTTGGGAATACCCGGCCACTTAGTTACCCTTATGGTGGGAGCTGTCACGGTGGTTTGGTGGGCGAATAGGAGCAGGATATAACTTTGACTTGTAGTCAGGGGATTGGGGAGACTGAGGGGGTTTAGAATACAAAGGGTTTCCTGGCTGGTTGGGGTGCCATGGTCGGGGTGTGGTGCTGGAAGTGGTTGATGTGGTGGTGGTAGTGGTTGGGGGGTTATAAGGATTGGAGATTTGCACAATCCCCCGTCCTCCTACTGCCCCCCAACCACCGCGGTCTCTACGCCCCCCTCGTGCCTGCCACTTCTCTGGGTTAATTCTGGTGCCATGAAAGATGAGTATCCACTCCTCCAGTAGAGTGGCTCCTAGAGGGCGGCGGCAGCAGCAGCAGCGGCAGCGTGGTCAGCATAGGCAGCAGGCAAGGAGGGGGCGGTGCATATTAGCTACACTATCAAGTGAATCCCTCTACAGTAAACCCAATACTTAAAATTGTATTTGCCCAAATACTGTAGTTAGAACCCATCACCAAAGATTTAATTTCAAAAGCCATCCATCTCACACATGTAAATTTTTAGATATGGTAAAAGTTAGACAGCCATATCCCATGTTAAGAACTCCAGTATCATACCAAAGCCAAATGAGCAATGACTGAAAACTACTTGTAGTGACAGACTAAGACCCAAAAAAGTAGTTTATTGGTGCATTAGATGTCAAAGAGTTGCAGTGTTCTCATCACCAAGATCTTCTACTGGTACAATATGTAATACAAAAAAAATCATGCAAAGAAAACCAGGCATTTTTAAATCGTTTCCCAGCACTCAACATTTTCAACATAGGAGCTGGAACACCAATGCCAACACCAAATATAAATTTTCACACAATTTAACACACATGCAGTGTATCCACTCAAGACAGTTTTGATTTACTTGTTTAATAAAATTTTAGGTTCCTGGTATAGGTAATTAATTATCTAATTTTTACCTAATATAAAATAAAGAATTAGTGAATAACCAACAAAAATATCTTTGAGGTTAGTGAAGTATACAGCTAATTTCTGTTTTTTTTTTTTTTAACATGTGATAACAAAATGATGACACTAGAGTATTGTATGAAGCAGCTGATTAGTGCTTGTAAATTTAAAGTTACTCAAACCACAACACTTAGCACCTTCTGAGAGCATGCTATAAAATGTAAAAAAGTGATAATCAAACTCCCAGATGATAACCATGGAGATGTAAGTAACCACTGAAATCTGAATTGCTAATAAACTTCTGCCAGAACCCACCTGTTGCTGGCTGGTTCAACATATATTATCTAGGTGGCCAAGCCTATATAATGTTTTTGTTGTGAGCACCACTTCCTCTTCCTCATCCAAATGACTTAAGGTCAAACATGCAATCCCACTTGAACCACCAGTTGCTTCAAAGTACAGTGAACCGAAACACACTTAGTAGACAAGTAAGCTCCTTGAGGCCACATAAATAATTTTCTGCACAAATTCTCTCAGTTCCTGCACCAAGGGAGAAGGGATGGCTACACCCCAGGTCTCTTGTATCTTTTTGATCATAAAATAGGATAGCCTGTGTGAATCCTTCATTTATAACTACAATGTAACCAGAAAGTGACCCGTGTGATTGCAAACCAGTTAGGGATGGTATATAGGTCAATATCAAAAGTGTCTACTACAGCATCAAAACAAGGAAGTATAATTTTTAAAAAGAAACCATTTAGTACTTTAGTGCCACATATGTTTAAATGAAAACTTGGCTGAATATCATACAGTAGACCCTCGCCAACTGCGGATTTCCCATCTGCCGATTACGAGTATCCACGGTTTTTGCTCTCTATACCATTTCCTCAACGGCGGTATTGAATTTCGAGTATCTGCAAATTAGTGTGACATCTTTATTCCTCTGCAGTCTAATGTACCGGGGTATTCCCCTGTAAATGTGAGGAGTGAATTAAAATAATTACCAAAATTTTTTTTTAAGAAAATACAGTATATTGCATTGCCAATTGGCAATCATTTCACCAAAGACACTCTCCCCTCTCCCACGATTGTGGGCTAACTCCCGCAGACATAAGAAATGTTTATTCTCCATGTTTTTGAACCTATGATAATCATTTCTTGAATTTTTTTGCTCATTCTGTATGAATGATTGTGTGCATGTAATGGTAATAAAAATATTTTTTAATAAATTTAGTCTCTCCTCGACTTACGACAGGGTTCTGGACCGACGACCAGGTCGTAAGTCAAATTGGTCGGAAGTCAAAAAGGCGAAAATAATACATAGAAAATCTAAAATGGGTGTCTCTTTCTTCTCAGCGCCACGAGAACTCTCACTTTTACGCTTGCCAGCCATTTTAAAGGGAATTACAAACGGAAATTTTGTCAGTACACAGCGCGATCACTAACGTCGGGAATCGAAAATACGTACTGCAATTTTAAAAATATTTTATACGACTGTGGCGGTAGTATGTCCGGGTAGTTGCAAATCGAGGAGTAGCTGTATCTACCCACAACTATGAGTTGAAAAACACTTTGTAAATTAGACGATTTCCCACCAATTAAATTTCAGGACGCTATCATCCTCCCAAATTCAGAAATAAATATGTTAGGCCTCACCATTTCCTCCAATATGCCCTGGAAATCACACATCCTTAGTATAACTAAAGCTACCTCCCGAAAGTTGGGAATGCTGTACAGATGCCGCAGCCACTTCACTCCTGAGCAGTTGCTCCAAGTATATAAGGGATTCATTCATCCTACCTTGGAGTACCGCTCTCATATTTCTGGGGTGGCTCTTCTTCTGTCCAGCTATTAGATAGGGTGGAATCCAAGGCATTTCGTCTTATTAACTCTCCTCCTTTAGTCGACAATCTCTCTTCCCTTTCTTTTCGCCGCAATGTTGCTTCACTCTCTCTCTTTTACAGATACTTTAACAGGCAAGGTTCGGTGGACTTGGCATCCTGTGTACCGCCGGCAAGGCCGTGGGTTCGCAACACAAGTCTTGCCAGCGGTGCCCACCGTTTCTCTGTGGATGTCGGTCACACGAGAATAACCCGTTTTAGTACCTCCTCCTTTCCTCACACAGCCAAACTGTGGAATGCTCTGCCTTCTTCTGTGTTTCCATGCTCTTACAATGTCTCACTTTAAAAATCTGGTTTTCCGGCATCTTCGTGGTGTAGATTAATAGTGTATAACCTTTTTTTTTCTATATTTACAATTTCTTTCCTTTTTTTTTTTTTTTGCCCCCCAGGCTCCGTTGTGGGTCGTTTGACCTGTGCCCGGGTGGGCTAATTCCCGTAAAAAAAAAAGTTCACAGCTTGGCTTGGTAGGGAGAGGCTGAGATATCCAACACCACACCCCCCTCCTGCTCCCCCCTTTCCCTCCCACAAACCAACACCAACTCCCGTGGAAGTAAGAAATATTTATTCTCTGTAGGGGTTTGACCTTATGAAGGCGACCTGTGGTATAATGGTCAGCACACCTGCCTCCCAAGTGAATGGTCCCGGGTTTCATTCCTGGGCAGGGTGAAACTATGGGGAAGTTTCTTTCTGCCATTTGCCTCAGTCTATTCAGCAGTAATTTGGGAACTTAGATGTTAATTGATTTGCTAACCGTGTTCCATGGTAATGGTTAGCCAGTGTAGTTGGCGAGTTGTCTTGTCTTCTCAGACTATTCCTTGACACTGGGTCCTACAACTCAATAATTTAGGGTGTAGCTGTGTTGGCGACAGCTTCTTCACCTTGAACAAATTCACGCCTAGGAGCCGCCCTTGGGCTGGCCATCCTCATACACAAGGGGCAACCATTATTATTATTATAATCAATTCTTTTATTTTTATTTTTTACACCTTCTGTATGAATGTACATTCGATTTGTGAATGTACCATAACAAGTGTTAAAAAAAAATTATGAAGATCTACCTGAAAATACGAGTTTAAAAATAATAATAACACAGCTTAGCCCTGTAGGGGGAAGAGTTAGGGGGATGTAGCTACAGGAACAGTCTAACTTGGCTACCAGCCAAGTCCACACATGCATTGAAGCACGCACACACGTTTTCACGTCACACAAATACACACCCATGCTTTACACTTTTCTTATTTTATAGCAGTATGCCATATCTACAGAGATGTATTGTAAAATTTATATTACCCTGTACTGTACTACAGAACAGCATTTAATTTATATTAAAATATTTTAAATGAATTTGACTCAAATTTAATTAAATGTAAAGGAACAGGCAACTTAGGCTTTGACAAGAATTATTGTGGCCATGGCACCTATCCCATTTCCCATAAGCCTTTAGTCTTGCCAACCACAAAGTTTTTTAGAAACCTAACCCCGTGGTTGGCAAGGGAATACAGCACTCGTCTTCATATTTTTTAACCAATTTATTCATCTCAGTTTTATGACACTACCTACATTTGTGAAAAAATAACATGGTCCAACTGAAGGAAAATACTCATTTTCCAAAGATATGAATGAAATTCCTCTTAAAGACCCTTGATGCAGCAAAACTTTTGCACCATATGTACTACAACTGCCACCCTGGATTCATTGGGACTAGCTGCAATTACGGTAGTAGGCAGCTATCAAACAAGGAGGTACTACAGCCTGGGAAGATATTGGAAGCATAATGTGTTGTCTAATGGTAGACCCTACTACCTTATGGCATCAAAAACATTGTGACCAAGTCCCAGGTTGCTGATCTGACTTTCTGCCTCAGTTACACACAATTGCAGGGTATCAATTGTTTCTCTTACTTCGACAAAACAATATGCAGTATAACACTGTATATTGTTTCTCACTCCTGCTAAGTTATCTTTTTCCATTTCTGTATTCATACTGTAGTATTTAAGGTTAATCCCCCCCCCCCCCAACCCAATGACCCAATATTGGCCAGTGACCTGTGCCCAGGTGGGCTTATTCCCATAAAAAGAAGATCCAACACCAGAAGTCAAGTTTAGAGTACATTTAGTGGGACCACAGTATTCTAGGGAATGCAAAAATGGTTAGAAATGCAGGAGAGCAATTCATTCCACTGTACTGTACTGCAAAAGCTCACTCATATGGAGATGTTCTACCCAGCAAAACTCTATACACTCTAGTGCAAACAATCCAACATCACCAGAAACAAGAGAAATGGGTAGGTAAGTTCTGGTTTACCTAGTCTCATTAGTGGCCTTCCTAGCAATTCAACTTCCTCAATTTGTAATCTTCCCAATCAGAGAGGAGGGGTCACCCAATTGAAAACACTGAAACCCACAGATGGTCTGGGGCAGAGAAAGGAGTTGGCAGAGGTGCATCTAAAGGACAAAGTGGAAGGAACAGTGGGCTGGATGGGAAAATGAGTGGCAGGATTGTTAGGTGGGTGATCACTCTAATCAGAACAGCAGGGCTTTCCTTCTAAGAGCTTTAGCTCACAGCCAAAATTGTCCAGAGATAACAGACATCTAGCACACATTGTAGCCCACACTGTAGACAAGATGAGAATGGTGCAGGGCATGATGGAAAGCAGAGCCAGTTGATCAAGTCGTGGACATGGCCTGACAGGCCACCCATCGCATTTCTGGCAGTCAACATCCAGGTTGTATTTTCAGTGTCAGGGTCACAGAAGAAGCCCTTTTAGGCAAAAAATATTTTATTTATGGAACTGGGACTTACAACTGAAGGAGAGGCACTCAATTAGGATTAAAGTTTTATCTAGAATTTAGCATTTTCACATCTTTGACTTTTTTTAAATGTTATCTCCCGTTCAAATGTTATTGCAGGTACTATTCTCTTCATAACATGGATAAATATGCAAACAAGAAGTTTAGCATAGTACTGTACAGTATTATCATAAAACCAGTTTACCTGCATTGTCTACTCTGCCAGTAAGCACAAGAAGCCCTCCAACATCATGTGGGCTCTGCCAAACAGTGTTCCGAAATCAATTTCTGACAAGTCACTCACTTATGTGTTATAGGTCACATGTGTATCACAAAGAAATAGGTGATTGCAAGATGATTAAAAAATCTCAAAACAATTAACTGTTTCCAACAAGATCAATGTTGTTGATAAAATAATAATTATATTAATAATAGCTGGCCTTTTGTTTCACAAAAGTGTCCCCATGTGCCACATGCATAGGTGGCCAAGCTGCTTTGATTACTTAGTTCATATTCTGCTTCCATTGTAGAAGGTTGCTCCCTCTGTGTTGTGCAGTACTGCACGTTACTGTACCAGGACACAGTCAGCCAAGAATACAGTGTTACAGCAGTGTTAAAATGTAAAAAGTGATGACAGTTACGTATAATGTACTGTACATTCATTAAGTGTGAAAGTACCATATGTACAGTACAGGAAAAGGGAAACACTTGAGCACCTTGACTTTCAACTTTATTTAAGGCATCTTTCTTCAGATCACAAGACCCACTAGTCCCACGTGCCAACAATGGCCGACCTGACATGGCACCAAAGTCAGAAACTTGAGACCACTTATCCTCTACCCCACGTCCACTGCAAATGTGATGTGATTTTGCATTAGGTCAGGTCAGTAACACGAAACCTACTAATCCCCTGCCCCACCTTCATCGCTAGTGTTAAGACATAAAAAGTATTACAATTACGTATTACATTCAGCATAGTGGACAATGTATGCCTACTGTGGGTTCAAGACGACAGCATTTGCTGGCGAGTACAGTTTACTGTATACAGTACATTATTTTCTTTATTTACAATATATCGTACAGAGGTATTTGCATAAATAAATACAGCTCTTGTGTCTGTCTGAGATACGTAGTTTAGACTCCGGGAAAACTTTCCCATACAGGGTGGAAAATTCTACTGTCTTGGCTGTGAGAGCTCCATTCATGCCTTGCATGCCCTTATCATAAATAAATAAATACTGTATAATTATTTAACCAAACTTTTAGGTAAACTATTCAAGATTGTTTTGGTAATTACAACTGATTTTATTGACTGGTGTTAACATTTCTTAAGATTTTTTTTTCTATAAAAGAATATCCATATCATTACACTGTATTTTGTCAAAATACTCTGGTTAAGGATCTTTGAAAAGAATTTATTCAGGATCATTAGGGTATCAAATTCATTTCTCTAACACAATTAGAACAGATACTGTGAATAAAAGTTATGAAATTTTTTGCAAGCAAAAATGGTTTTGCCTGTGCCTGCAGTTTAAATGTAACGGGAGACTGTTTTCCATTTGAGATGTAATGATGATATACTTAGTGTAAACTCTCAGAGATGTGCAATAGTATCTATCTGTATGAGATGGGTACTTTAGTGTCTCGGAACTTTTTCCAGTACAGTACCTGGAAAAATTCCAGGAATGTGGGATTTTTTCTGGGTTTGAAAGAGTCGTCTCATTACCCAGAAATCTGTCATCATGTTAGAGCTCTGCACCAATTGTTTCAGCTAATGGGGATATCACCGAGACAAAATAATTGAATATAATAATGTCACAAGACACAGTCTATCCAAAAACTGCTTCACAGCCTTAAGATTTCAAATACAGTACAAAATCTGCAACTTTCATTCAGCACTTCTATGATCCCTACTAAGAGAGCTTATAGACGAGTCATACCAAGGAAAGTCATCTTGTACAGGGTACTGTAATTCTCTTTGTGACCTCTGGACAATAACAATTTGAAATGGAATAGACATCATTATGTACTCTAACTACCGTAGATCCTCAAGAAGACATCAGAGGAGTTGACCTAGTTCTAAGAGTGATCAACTTCCTGATGAATAATAGTCTGGACATTGTTTCCATAGTTCCTGGAGGTAATTGTTTTACTGTAAGAAGGGGTCATGGGATATTGAAACCAAAAGTAACCAAAGCATGGTCAGAGACTGCTTGATCAATCAGGTTAACTTCAACATCTAATACATGATCACAGTCAGCAGGAGGCAAAACTAGGTCTAGAGTGCATCCAGAAAGATGTGTTGGACACAAAATATGATAGATAGATTGTTAAGATCAAGAATTTTCAAGAACTCGGAGGATATTATGGAAGGCACTACAATTTTTTTTAATATGTAAATTAGTGTTCTCAATTACTTTTTAAAATTGTGAAAAATATGCAAAAACACTATGTACTGCTGCAGTCAGTATGATGATGCACTGTTCTTGCTACACTGCTTTGAGCAATATCATACTATGAGAAACTACAAACAGGAAAAGAGAAACAATACAAAGAAGTAAATACAGTACCGATATAATTAACATATAAGTAAGAATATTTAGAGAACCAAAAACTAATGCGAGTTATAAAATATAGTAAAATGTGTTGTGCCAGTTCATAATGTAAACAATGTTACTGTGAAGCATTAACCTTTTAGAAAGAAAAGTATCCCTTAGGTATTTTATTCAGGCTAATGCCAGATGATTTTATTCAGCTGAGGGGAGTTCCTGTCTCCTAAAGGGTTAAACTTCAAATGATACATCTATCACTGATAGGAATAAATTGGATATAGTACAAGTGATAGAAGTGATCAAATTAGGTAAGGAGAACAGTAAGGATATAACTCCAGGAGTAGAAAACAGGACTCAATGTGGATACATGGTATGAAATGCTATGCAGTCACACCTCCCACCCTGCAATCTTCAAAATGGAGACTTCAGTACAGTAAGTCCCCAAGTTACGTACATAATGGGGACCAAAAGGTTGTACTTAACTCGAAATGTACGTAATTCGAAAATCCCCCAACCCTATAATGTTATCTGGTGGTAATTAATACAACTTATCAAATGCAAACATATTTTATTTAACATAAATGCGGCATAAGTAGCCGCGCGGTGAACTATGTAAACACACTCGCGGCAACACTCGTGACGCAGTCAGCCGTCTCAGTCGTCACTATCATCCACATCACGCGGCACTGGATCAGGTGTAGATGATGTTGATGGCACTGGATCAGGTGTAGATGATGTTGATGGCACTGGATCAGGTGTAGATGATGTTGATGGCACTGGATCAGGTGTAGATGATGTTGGCAATACGGCTGCTGGTTTGAAGAATTTGTGGATTGATGTTTGGGTTGTTATCTTCTTTTTTTCTTCATAAATTATGTGATAGCATTTAATAGCCTCTTGGATCGCTGCTGACACCTTGGCAAATCTTTCTTCATTTGGATCTTGCTGTTCAAAAAGTGCCAACATTTCCTCCCCCTTTGCAAAAGCCTGCGCCATCAGTTTAGTTTGGAAATGCTTTGTAGGCATTTCAACTTGATCTTCTTCAGCTGTTTCTATTTCCCGTCGTTGCTTCTCCAACTCAATCAACTCGTCATTTGTCAAGTCCTTGCCGTGGGCGTCGAAATACTCAGAGAAGTCATTCTCCTTCAGGTCTAACTCCAGTTTCTCACTTATTTTGATTAAGTTGTTGATCACAGCATTCTGCTCCTCCTGAACATTCTCAAACCCACTGAAGTCGTTGACAAACTGTGGACAGATTTTCTTCCACACGCCGTTCATGCAGGATGATGTAACCTCCTGCCAGGATGCACCGATGTTTTTAATTGCCTTGTAGATATTATAGGACTTCCAAAATTCCTTGAGAGTCATCCCATTGTCATCAGTTGCCTTCAGTGCTTGGCGGAAGGTGCGCCTAAGATAATATTTTTTAAATGTTGCAATGACGCCCTGATCCATTGGCTGGATGATAGATGTTGTGTTGGGTGGCATGTACACAACCTTTACCTTTGGGTGGAAGTCATCCAGGAAAGGGGGGTGACCAGGTGCATTGTCAAGCAGCAGGAGGATGTTGAAGGGTATACCATTGTCCCTGCAATATTTTTCCACGTCTGGTATAAGATGGTGGTAGAACCAGTCTTGGAAAAGTGCCTGTGTAACCCATGCTTTAGTGTTACTTTTCCATATGACAGGAAGGGATGCCTTTGCAATGTTTTTGAGTGCTCGTGGGTTTTCAAAACTGTACACAAGCAATGGTTTTAATTTAAAATCACCAGCTGCATTACCACCAAGAAGCAGCGTCAGTCTGTCCTTCGCTACTTTAAACCCAGGCATTGACTTCTCCTCTTTGCTTATGTACGTCCTGTCAGGCATTTTTTTCCAATAAAGCCCAGTTTCATCCACATTGAAGATCTGTTGTGGTGTGTAGCCTCCCTCGTCAATAATTTCCGCGAGTTTCTTTGGAAATTCCTGTGCTGCTTTCCAATCAGCACTCGCCGCCTCACCAGTCACTCGAACATTATGCAGCTTATTTCGCACCTTGAATCGGTTAAACCACCCATGGCTAGCATTGAATGTAACAGTATCATCAGGGTGATCTTTCTTTAGGTCGTTGAAAAGACTTAGGGCTTTCTCCTGAATCATACTGAGAGACAGAGGCTTACGTTTTTGTGTGCAGTCCTCGATCCACATCGCAAGATATTTTTCCATTTCTTCCAGGACCTTCCCTCTTCTTTTAGTTATAATCGTAGATTGCATTGGCACTGCAGATTTCACATGTTCCTTGATCTTTTCTTTGCCCTTATCAATTGTATTAACAGTTGACCGACTCAGGTTAAATTTGCGGGCAACATTGGTCAACTTTTCACCACTTTCAAGCAGTTTTATTATGTCCATTTTTACCTCTAGTGAGATTGCTTGACGTTTCGTAGCACTCCCACTGGCTTCACCACTCTTACGCTTTACACCAGTCATTGCACAAAGAGTAAAGTGTACAAAATAGGGCAGAAATTCACAGGAGAAGTACTGTATGCACAATGACCACACTTGTTGTTTTGGTGCGTCTAGCGTGTCGTCTGCATGGTCAGTGATAGTGGCGGCGCGGTGCGGCTGGCTCGCCCGCCAAATTTAAAAATTGCTCGCCCTTTTAAGACAATATTTTTGCAATTAGAGACTTCAGAAACGATGTACGTATCGGCCGTTTGTACGTAAATCGGATGTACGTAAATCGGGGACGAACTGTACAGGCAAAATTAATGCTTTTCTTGGATTTTATACATCAAACTGCACCTTTTAACCCCCCAAAAAAGTAATTTACTTTTGCCCGATCAGGGTTAATTCAGGGACGGATCCAGAGGGGTCCAGACCCCCCCCCCCCCCCCCTTCATCAGAAAATTAAAATACGTACTTTTTCTTTAATGCAATATTGTACTCAAACGTGTTTGTATAGTATACTGTAAAAAGTAATTATTATTGACCTCAGAATATCTCCTAATATCAAGTGCAAATAGGTTCAAAATGGCCTAAAATGCCCAAGATATTAGTCTGATTTCAAAAAAAATTCTGGGGTGGGGCTTACAGTAACCCCCCAAAACCCCCAGTGGGCTCGCTGTGCTCACCATGTTCCCCCACCCACAACTTCTCGGACCCCCCCCCCCCCCCTTGATATTCCTGGATCCACCCCTGTAATTACAATACGTATATTGTAGATATACAGTGGTGATTGCAGACATAAATACAGCTCTGCAAGAAGTATAATTTAGACTCCTGGAAAACTTTCCCCAGTACTGTACCCGGAAAAATTACGAGGATGTGTGATTTATTTCCAGGGATGAGAAAATTCATCTCCATACCTGGAAACCTTTCAATCCTAGAACCCCTCTGTATCAATTATTCTAGTGAACGGGTAGATTACTGCAGCTACAAGGTAAAAAATTAAAGAAATCATGAGCCCTACCTTATTACTACCTGCTGTCCTGCATAACTAACACGAGGTCATCTTAATCAACATACAGGGATATTGCACCACAAAAACCGATGTCCCATTAACAGCAGATTTGCATAACCAACAATTACATACAGTATTGGGGAAATACCCCGAAAGTTTCGTTGATACCCAGGAGATCTGATGATTAGGGAGGAGTGGCAGAGCTGTTTTGAAATTGGCGGGCAGTGGCATGGTACAAATTCTAGCTACGAGAGGGCTCTGCGCTGCCTCTGACCCATTCTCTGCACTAGTTTACACTTACCATGTGTCTCCTACTTCATGTTTTATCATTATTTCCGGCTGTGTGTGTTATGCAATCATGCCTAAATGCCCCAGTGATAGCTCCTCTTGTGCTGTCCATCTTAGGGTCAGCTTGATGCGTTGTGATAAGGCATAATAAGAGTGAAGATGGACTAACAAAGATTGGTAGGCTGGATTTTTTGCGATTTCAGACTTCATGTGCAATACAATCATGCTTAAACACCCTAGTGATAGTTCCTCTTATGCTACCACTCTTAGGGGCAGCTTGATGTGATGTGATGGGGCATAATAAGTCGTAATAAGAGTAGTGATGAACCAGCAATGATTGGTAGAGAATTGAACTTGCTACCCTAGACTGTATCGACCATCCTCAACACAAGTAAATAAGTCTAAATTTATGCTTTACATTCCTTACTTAATACTTATTATGCTTGCTTTTTAAGTCTGCTTTATTTTCTTGCTTGACAGTGTGTACAACAGATACATATCAAGGGTAGATGGGAGTATTTGGGGGGTAGCCAGTCCCCAAGCCCCTGAATTTGTTATATTCTCATTCACTAACCAAAAACTTTTCACATTCCCTATATGTGTCAGTTATCAGGGTATATCTGTATCTGTTAACTAATTAAATGAAGTTTATGCAACAAACCTTCAAATCCACATTTCTAGACAGGTATCTTGGTGATATGTTTGTATATGAAGTAAAACTCCTCCTAATACCTAAATGAGGGAACACATTCAACATCTTGTCTAAAAGGCTGAAACATATGCAACATCTTATCTAAATACTCCATTTTTTTTCTACATTATAAAGATAAATGTTCGGTGGTTCTTGGCTTAATTTTCACTATTTCAACTTTATAATCCACTTTTCCTTCTTCCTGCATTTACTCAATGACTTTTATATAACTCTTTCAGGCACTCCCTTCCCATCTGGTATATTATAGAATTTCATAGCCTAATCCTTTTGTTTCTGCTATGATCTTAAATTTTGGATAAGTTAGCTATACTATTAGACAGGAAGGGTGGCAGAGGGTTCATATTTCTTCATCCATCAACTCCCCCTTACTTATTCAACTTAAGTTAAACAAGACCAAAAAAATAATAAAAATATATAATAATAATGCAGACAGCCATTACTGTACCACCTCCCTTCGTCAAAACAGAGTCCTTACAAGGCAGTCAAGGTACCTTTACAGACTTAAAATGACATGAGCGACTATCCCATATAAACCTTGCCGATACTAATGAAACGGAGAATAAATTAACAGTACTGTATAAATAAATATTCCTCAATGAAGAAGATTATGATTCCTATTTCTTCCCTTGATGGCTCATGTTGCCACATTCACAACTTAGGATATACAACAACCTTTTAACATACTGTATTACTATTAACTATTTTTAATTTCTTGTTTCTTTTAATCTTCTCTCTATTTCATATTTAATATTGATGAACGTATTAAATGAGTTACAGGTATACTTTGATAACTACAGTAGTACCCCGATTTACGCGGTCAATTGAACTCGTGGGGTACCGCAGAAAGTGAAAACCGCGTAAAGTGAACAACAGAACATATGGGATTAATTCCAATAGAGACTGGCCCGACCCCCAAACTCCACTTTTTCAGACACAATACCTACGTTGTAGTAAAAATTACATCTTAATTTTATGATGGTATGCACACACAATTAATAATTCAGAGAAATATCATAATATTAGTTTTTTTAACACTTACATTAGTAGAAAAGATGGCTGGGCACACGGGGATGGGGGGTTGGTTCCGAGGCAGAGGGCAGATTATTGGCCCTCACCTGTATCACTTGTATCACTATCCACCACATAGGCTTGCAGGGCCTCTTTGTCAAACCCCTCAAAGTCCTTTTAAGTCCATATCCTCACTATCACTATCACTGACTTAGGCCGGCTGTGGTGGGTGGCGGGTGAAGAACTCGGTAATGTTTTGATGACTGGGCGACCTTGTGCGCATCCTGCCCTCGCCGCTTCCCGCGTATATGAGTAGATGCACTGCGGAAAGTGAAAGTTCGGTTCTGGCGAGGCACCGCGTAAATGAGAAATCGCGGAAAGTGAAACCGCGTAAAGCGGGGTAATACTGTATTTACAGTATAACTATCAAAAGATTTTATGATTAGAGACAACATAACTCATTTTTTACCAGAAGGCCAAGCTATTTTACATACTAGTTTATATACCAACTTAAATAAAAAAAGTGACACCTTCACTGTTCAATTATGTTCTGTTCATGTGCTGTCTACAGAATGTATTAATCAGAGTAATGAGTGATTGCAAATTCATTTTAATTTTGTTTATTGTATATTGGATTTTGAAATATTGCCAATCATAATTAAAAATTTAATTTCTCTGAATGACACTAGATGACAATGAGCAACTAATCCAAACCACTTTAGTCAAATAATCACAGGGCAGTTTCTCCCATAACCAGCTGTGATCTTTCTACTATAAATACAGGTGCTCCTCTACTTAAGAACGTTCAACTTACAACTTTCAGAGATACAAACATCATCACAGAGAGGTTACCTGCCAGAACAGGTGTTAATGTGGATGAGACTGGATTGTTTTGAAGAAAATTCCAGAAAGAACAAACATTACCTTAGAGGAGAGGAGTGAGCCAGGTTTTAAGGTTGAAGTAAAGGGTATAGCTGTACTAAATATCCATAATCTTTTCATTTTTTACTATATATTTGGTATCTACAAGAGTAAAGTTGGACTTACAAACAAGCCTCAGGAACGTAAATCTTTCGTAAGTAGAGGAGCACCTGTATACCCTCAAAAATAAATACCTTAACCCTTTTTCCTTCATCCACCTAACTTCAGCCACATGCCACAAAACTAATCAATAAAATGACTTCTCAAAAATTGTGAATCTTGCCTCTCATATATTAGAACATATCTGTGAGTCCTCTATCATATAAACTTGCTCAAACAAATTCTATTAAGTCTTGCTTCAAATCGTACATTGGATTAGGTTCATAATTACATTGGTTTTGAAGGTAATAAGAACAATATGACTTTATCTTATGTTGATTAGTTCTGTAAGGAAAAAGACAATCAAGAACTGGTGTCACATATGATTATGGAACACTAGGAGACAAACTTCTTCTAGAATAGTCACTCTCAAACCTGTGATGCTGCCATTATATTAATTACATAATACATTAATACTGCTTTAACTGAGAGTACTGGTACTACAATCAAATTATCTTCAAGGTGAGTAATCATTCCTCTTATGTATCAATTGAGGATTTTTATTATGTTTTATATATTGAGTTCCTTTTCATATAAAAGTTAAAAATACAACTACAGTAGAATACATATACCCTCATATATGGCAGACAGCCCGCAGGTGTGTGGAACAACAAATGTGACTTTACGCTCTCATTCTCACCAACTCGAGACAATGAATGGCTCAAGTAGACGAGTCCCACCACAACGTGACACACACACATTATTCAGCAGGCATAAATTCTATAACACAACATTATCTCCAGTAAAAAGGGGAAAACTCTGAAAGGTTTAGTTTTATTTCTGCAATGCTGAAATAAAAGAGGATTTCAAGTTATTTTATAAGTGAGAGAGATTAGGTTGTGCAATAATAATAACACGAATGAGAAAAGTAATTTTGGTTATAAGTTAATGCACTGCAACTACTCCTCTACACAGTTAAGTTGAAATAGCAAGTTTAAGCATTTTGTTGTTGTACTTACCAGTGGTGAAGAAATTACCATTGTTATGTATTTCCAATTTCCACTTGCCAAGTGGACGTTCACCCCACATGTGGACGGTCAAGAATGGCCAAGACTGTCAACAAATCCTTATTAAAGTAATCAAAATGTGGAAATATATTTATTTCAAGGATCAACAATAACAAATATAAACCACTGTTTATGAAAACTTACAACTGAAACAATATAAAATTCCACCACACTAGAAAGAAGAAACAGGTACATGAAATATTATAACAAGATTTACCAAAACAATTTTTTTAAACAGTAAGAGGTCAATATTCAAATTATAAATACTATTCTCCAAACATTATAATCATAGGTGATTTCAAGAATACCTTACCTTGTAATTATGTTAAAACTTACTAAAAGTGGTGCAAAATTATCTAACTTTAACCCCTTCAGTACCAGCATCTCACCCCGACCCCTTGACAACATCCATGTATCCAATACTTATGCCAGGTATGCTCTGGTAAATGCAGGAATTGTTTCTGGATGCTGGTGACTAAATATCTCTGCCAGTAAAACTCAGCTGCCATCTACAACATGCTCTTCAAGACCACCAAGTTGACATTGCCAAGTTTTCTCTCCCTGGTACAAATTCTTCACAAGAATTTTGACACACACACACACACACATGCGCACACGCACGCACACACACATACACACATGCACACGCGCGCACATATATATATATATATATCACACCTACAATATGCAATGTCCTAATAACTGTGAAATACCTCTTGCTTGAAAACCTCACAAAGTACTGACCATTTGCAATAAAGGAAATGCTCCATTTCTCAGTACATAATGACCTACAGTGTTACTACTACTGCAAAATAAATGTATATAGTGGTACACTCACACGAAAGCCAGAGCGAGAATTATCGTGGGGTCGTTGAGCAAGCAAAGTGGATTTCGTGCCGGCAGGAGAAGACAAATATATCTCAATGTCACCTCTATGATCAGCTGTTAGAGATACCTGCAAAGAACAATGTCAATATCATCTTCTCATAAAAGCAGTTATTGTAAAGTGTTTATATAAACTGTCTAACTTGTTGAATGCTTTACAACTACATACCTATATACTGTATTTCAGATAATTGTATTTATGTTACCTTTGCTTGGACATGTTCCAAGAAGTTGACCCCTGGACAATCTTCAACATCTAGTTCCAAGGAAACAAAGCTCTTCTGAGGGATTAATCTGGAGACAAATTTGATCAGTCAAAGTAAACTTGGCATTTTATGTGTACAGTATATATATTTCCCAAAAATGAAAAATCCTTAGAGCCACAATCATATTGTGTATTAATAATCCTTTAACAGATGACGGTTGTCTATTGTGGATGGATAAAAACTGTTTATTACTTATGGTTACTTCTGTTAGAGGCGCACACGCATGAAAAATATCCTATGGTCAAGGGTTCTTCTTTTAAACAAGACTTAGTGCTTGGTCCAACCATAACCAGGTTATGCAACTAACACACTACAGTATAACTGTAATAAGCATATACCTGTACAGTACTATATTAGACTATCTAAACATCACGGCAGACTGAGTATCAAAGTACATCAACATTATATTTTGGTAAACTTACTTATCAACATGTGGAGCTTTGACCTCACACTTGCGCTGAGTTGGAACGCTGGTCCAGTTTCTTGCCAGCTGAACCATACCATAGGAATCCATGAGACCATATCCAAACCTGTGCCAGTTATGGACAGTTAGTAACATGAATTGTACAAATAAAATGAAATATGAAAAATAAATCATGAAAAAATTACAGACTACTGTACTTGGTTGTGATGAAGTTTCAATAAAAGATATTTTGACCACTTTTCAACATCTAAGTAACCAGCACAAGAAATAACAAATAATTCAAGAAGTTCACAAGTACTGTATACAGAAAGGAAGTTTCAATTCAATGCTTACAGATAATGAAATGATTCTGAACGACTGAAAATGTAACACTTTGAAGGCAATGGTTGGAAATTCTTTTTCTTTAAAAGTACAAATTAAAAGTACTGTATATTGTCAGCTATTTAGTATTCCGTTGCTTTATAGTCCTTTAGTAAATGTTACCCAAAAATGTGAAATTATTAACAGTGCATTGCTGTACAAGTACAGTACAGTATAATAATTAGGACAAAATTTGCAATGAATTAAACGGCAAATTATTTCAACTTTCCCATTGTTTGTACCTGTGAGAAACACGACGTCCTACACCATTGGTCTGCCAATCAGGAGCTATCAAATTTTCTGGACGGGCAGTTCGCACAACAATATGCTGCATATCTCGCCACGTAATATCCCGATTGACCTTTTCATAAAAAAGCATTATGTATTTCAGTACTAAAGTCTAGTTTATTGCTATAAAATTTGCTGTGTGAACATAAACTTGCATGGTTATGTACACACTGGTACCATTGAAAATACTGATATTAATTTAAATTGAAAGAAGTTTTATAAAAACAAATTCAAGGTTTCACCACGAACAATACACATCTGGGAAACTATTACAGTATCTGCAAAGTAAGAAAAGACAAAATAGAAGAAAAACAAAGACAAAACCCCAACAATTTTGAGGGAAGTCAAGTTAATACTATTCAACAAAGAAGGCAGCATAAATGTGATACAAAAACAATCATCAATTGAGTGTGAGTCATCAATCACATTTACTACTGGGAATGCTTATGTACACAAGTGAGACCAAACTTCATGGAATTTCAATAACTAAAAGAAATCAAGTACAATACTGTACAATATTTTGTTACCTGAAGAGCTAAAGCACAAATTGCTGCAGCCAGAGGAGCAGAGGCAGATGTGCCAGTGTGTGTGGTTGTGCAGGAGTGGTGAAGATCAGTGGTAATGATTTGGCGCTCACCCTGTGATCCTGAACTGTATGTAGTAGCAAGGGTGGAACTGCATGCCTCTGAGTACCAGGGAACACTACCCGCTTCTGTGAAGTTAGTTATGCCTTAGTTAAGTTTTTCTTTACCAAACACATATCCTTGTCTTTACAGTGTTAGTTACAATATACTGTATGAATGAAAACAAAAATCAAAGGGATGACAAAACGTTTCTAATTTAGTTACCCTGATAATCCTTTAGTTTTAAAATCTCAGCCTGTACCTACTAATATGCAGTGCTAAGCTTTTATCCTCTATTCAGTACCTATAATTAATTTATGCAACTTTTTGGGGGCATGGAAAATTTGAAACTTTACAATGACACCCACATATAACTTTTATATGCCTCAAACATTAATCAAAAGATCCCAATTTGCCTAACACAAATACAAATTAGTTTGGGAGGTCTGTGATAAGTAAATGTGATTAACTAGTTTCAATCCAACACATTAAAAGTTATTAGCAATATTCATATCCTAACTCGGTACTAAAGTCAATGATGCAATTCTCCAATAAAACCAGTGTTTCTTCTTCAAATGACTCAACATTAGCTTTGTTAATTTAAATACATTTTTCAATTTATTTAGTTTGACACCCAAAAGAAGTATCCTGGTCTCTTATGATGGTTTCTGTGATACTGTGTAAAGCTGAATGGATTTGGAGTGACCTGGGATCAAATCAGCGACCCTAAGGATAGGAGGTAAGTGCTGTTTTCCACACTCCAACTTGAATGCCACACACCACATAGTAATAACCATTCTTTACCACATATCTTTAATAACATGTATCTAATTATTCTGCCAAAGAATAGGCTTATACTTTGACTTTTTGTTAAACTTGAGTAGTTAAAGTGGTATAAAGGTCTTTCCCAGTTGGTAAGTTAGGATGATACCTGTGGCTGAGGAGATGCTAAGAGTCCATATGGAGTTGGTGTAGCCATCACAGTTACAGTTGTCTTGGTCCCGACCTCCATTACCTGATGCCCACACAAATATAGACCCTTTACCACCACGACCCTGAAAATGTGTCAGTGTCAATGGTGGCAAATTTAGACAATCGGTTGGAAAGACAGAAAAATCTTGCCCCCCCCCAAATTAAATATTAATCTGCCTATCATATCTCTATAATAAAAACAAGACCATTCAAACTAACCATCCAAGTTCTGTCCTTACACTCTTAGCAGGTACTGAAGAGATTCATTAAGAAAATATTCATAGATACAGTACAGACAAACGCATACACATACTAAAATGAGTATCTCTTCCCTCTTAGTTAGGAGAATAAAATAGAGGCTCCACACTTAAATACTGTACGTATACCCTGTATTATTAATTTCTTTCCTAAACCTTAAAAAAATAATAAAACATTGTTCCATCAATACATGTTATTCAACATAACTTTTATGACAAGGCAAAGATAAATGAGAATTATTAGCCCTATAGAAGGTATTAAAAGCTTTCAATGAAATGGCTAGTTAAGCTTACAATTAAATGGTCAACGAAGCTTCCAATTAAATGACCAGTTAAAACTTTCAAATAAATGTCTAGTGAAGTTTGAAATTAAACGGCTAAGTGCATCTCACCACACACAAATGAACCACAAAACACTGCTAGACTAACAGTAAGGTCTAGCCTCCTGTAATTTAATCCTTCAAATAATAGTGTTTTTATATCGAACAAACTGCACTACATTCCTTAAATATTATATATATATATATATATATATATATATATATATATATATATATATATATATATATATATATATATATATTATATATATATATATATATATATATATATATATATATATATATATATATATATATATATATATATATATATATATATATATACACACACACTCTATAGGGACTACTACTGCTGTTTAATGAGTAATGGAGAAGTGTCTTACATTTACGATTCCTTCAACAAAGGCTCGTGTCGCTAACTGTCCGGGACCATCAACAGTTTTCCCATCATCATCAGGACCCCAGGAGGCCGAATAGATGTCTATGTGCTGGGGATTGAGAGCCAAAGACCTTGCCTCGACTGCATCTGTTACGTCCCCATCTAACATACGCACGCCTGGTAGTGAAATCACATTAATTATGAAGCATGACTCTCCAGAAAAAGCGTAAATTTGACTAATATCTACAGTATTTACCTAAATACACAGAAGTGACAAATATCTCGATATTAGATCATTTCAATAATAATAAAGTATAATAATAATAATAATAATAATAATAATAATAATAATAATAATAAAATTGATAAGAAGTTGTTAAAAGAAGAGATATCAAAGGTTTTCAGTGAACAATGCTGACCTCCTACTGATGCTTCAAAGGCCACACCAACAGCACAGATGGTATTGTTGGCATCAGCGGCCACCTCTCCGGCACAGCGTGTTCCGTGACGGTTAGAGTCAACCATGTCATAACGAGGCATTGGGTCTGGGTCATGGCTATTAACATCATAGGATGCATTGGGGTCCTGTAGCATATTTAGTAAAACAAAAATATCATGAGTGCATCTGAAATGTATCCAATCGATATATGCGAGGCAATATTTTACATTTTGAAATATAATCTACTGTACATGTTAAGATTCCTATAAAAAATAGTCTACATTGTACTTCAAAATATATAATGAAATAAATTTTTGGGTTAAAACTTAATAAATTTTCAATTTAATTACACAATAATTATTCACTTACAAACTTTCAACATAAACAATTACCAATTTACACAATCCTTAACTTTCACAATACTCATCCCACTGGACTCATTACTTACATAATTTTTGATGAGATCAGGATGGTCCTTCTCGAGGCCATCATCAAGAATGGTGACCACTACGCCTTTGCCACTAACGCCCTCCGCCCATGCTGCTTGCACATTCATGTCTAGGGATCCACCACGATTCTGTCCAAGTCCCAAACTATCATTACTTCGATCAAAAAGGTCTCTACTTTATACACACTTTACAGTATTATTATGAGGAGGTCCATTAGTAAAATAATGGTAAAACAAATAACAATAAAAAACCACAGCACTCACCAGGTACCACATCTGGGGCCACTTGGGGTCGTTCATCCAGGTGGATCTATGGGGAATCTTTGGGTGGTCTAAAAAATCCCTCTTAACACGTCGCTTTACCCTCTGTTGTTCTGCCCATCGTACCTGAAAAACCACAGAAATGTATACATGTGTCTCAGGGCAATGGTCATAACGTACCTATGTCTCAGGGCAATGGTCATAACGTACCTATGTCTCAGGGCAATGATCATAACGTACCTATGTCTCAGGGCAATGATCATAACGTACCTATGTCTCAGGGCAATGATCATAACGTACCTATGTCTCAGGGCAATGATCATAAGAAACATCACCGTCTGTAATTTTTAATCTGTAAAACCTATATACGATACAGCAATTCTTTAATACAGGAAAATAATCTTCACAACTCATCGCCACCATCACTGAGCACTTGTACACGGTGATGCCTGCAGTGAGGTGAGAGAGAGGAGGGGCTGGTACACGGTGATGCCTGCAGTGAGGTAGAGAGAGAGGAGGGGCTGGTACTCGGTGATGCCTGCAGTGAGGTAGAGAGAGAGGAGGGGCTGGTACTCGGTGATGCCTGCAGTGAGGTAGAGAGAGAGAGGAGGGGCTGGTACTCACGCTTGTTTCACCCATGAGGTTGTCGTGGTGGGTGTGGGAGGGATCAACGGAGCGCCGCGCTACTCTCCGGTGCCGTAGTAGGTACACATCATCAAATATCTGAAACAGGAAGAAAACACATTTAGAAATACATCATTACTTCAGGACAAAATCGGACAGGTTTGCAACAGTCTATCAGCTGTAAATTTTGAGAAGGGGGCGAGGCATCTTTTCTCAGCTGGGAAAACACGCACTATAGTCAGCAGATTAAGCTTATCCTGTATCCCGGTGCCACGTGTTTTCAACGGTGAGAGGATAAACTCATCAATCAGAGTACAGTACAGTCTTTAGATCTGAGGGTTGGCGACCACAGTCCTCCACTCTACACGTTCTCAGACTGTTTTTACCAATACTCTTAAGTCTAAGGCTTTGTATTTCTCTGGGGACCCAGTTTTTAATTTAATTTACCCATCCCAGTTTCTGCCTCCCCCTGGCTCTCTTACCCTCAGCTTCCTGCACTGATAATTCTGTTATGATCCCTCATCCTTATAATGGACCAAAATATATCATTTTTCTTTACCTGTACATTTCAAGTATTTCTCTTGAAACTTCTATTAATCTTAGTACATATTCATTTGCTTTCCTGTCAGCGCAGCTTATTCTTAGTATTCGCATATAACACCACATTTCAAAGGCCTCCAACCTCTTTCTGGTGTCTACTGTAAGTGTCCACGCTTCTGTGTGGATAACTAAGCAAGTATCAATTAGGACACTTTTCGGAATTAAAACATGCTTGCGGTCACATAACCGCAAAAAAATTAATGTAGCATTATGTTGCTTGATAGAATATAAATATGGCAGACAGTAATCGGTATTGCAGCTTACAGTAAAACAAGAAATTTGGGGGATTTTTTTTTATTATTATTATTATGGTCTAATTCTGCCATATCCGGGGCCAGAACTATACCCAACCCACCTCACCGTATACAAATTAACTAAAAGAAACATTCCAAGATCCTTAGGACAAATTAGAAAGGGTAAGGCAGGTTGTGTTGGGTTTATGCCGGCACCCAGTCTGAGGGAGCCTGGTTTACATTACACAGTGAGAATTTTTCTTTACACTTTAAGGTTAAAATCTTTCTTAAAATTTAGACACCAGATGTGGCAGAGTTAGAAGTTAATACATAACTTTTCTGTTAAAAAAATAAATATAGTTTAACCTCCCTGACTTGCACCACCGCTCCCACTATCAACATGAATAACACCATCATCATTAATACCACCATAATTACCACCCCCACTACCATCACCATAAGTAACAGCAGCAGCTCAAGCCAGCAAGGAGTGTGACAGATGACCCATAACGACACACAGCCGGGCCTTTAATTTCCGGCTGTCACATATGGCGCCACCACAGTGACCTTCCCTCCATCGACTCCCCCACGTCTCCCCCCACGTCTCCCTCCCTTTCCTCATCTCCCCCACCTCTCCCTCCCTTTCCCCATCTCCCTTCCTCCATCGACTCCCCCCCCCCCCCCCTCTCGAGTACCCCTCCCTCCACCCTCCCCCTAGACTCCGCCTCTCCCCTCGTGGTGGTTAAGGGCAGGAGTCACCCAGACCAGATAAAGAGGAAGTTTGGAGGGCAAAAGTCACCAACACTGTCTAAGGCTTTAACGAGGTAATTACGGTACTGCTATGAACAACTCATTGAACTGAGTGTGATCTGTTACGGAAATTTCACGACAAAAAAAGTACACTAAAAGGGATAACTTGTACACGTAAATACAATCACAACTACTAAACTGCACCAATTATTTTATACCACGTACAAGATAAATTTCAGCAACTAAAATAACTGACAACTCTAATTACTATCTAAATAACAGACAAATTCACACACAACAACAGCAGCAACAAGTGTGGTGGTACTCAAGACGTTCCAACAAACCATCGTATTAATCCACATATAAGTAACTAAAGATGCAAATAGTAAACTTAGCTGTGAGGTGACCCGTGACCACTGAGAGAACACCACCGTGATGCGTTAAGTGCGAGCAGACTGGCCAAGGATGGGGAGGGAGCCAGCTGGACTCCTCAGTTGCCAAGTCTCAAATACTATACGTAGCGACCACCAATTGCATGCCTGGGCCAGAAACATTGCCAAGTTATGCTGTCATTAGTGATAAACCGTTCGTAACAACACAAGATAAAAGTAAAATTACACAAGGTCTCCGTAGCCAAAACATTCAAGTGCACTTCACCCCCCCCCCCCCCCCCCCCCCGTCGTTCGTCTACCTCTGTATGCCCAGGTGAAACGTTCTCGTTGAGGCCCACTTGAATACTACACCACTATCACTTAATGAGAGAGAGAGAGAGAGAGAGAGAGAGAGAGAGAGAGTATCATTAAGGAACCACCAGAGAGGCTTTTAAGGGGACGCCCGACAGATTCATTCAGGGAAGTGAGCTGTAATGAATCCATGATTTATGGGTGGGTGGGTGAGTAGGGAGGGTGGGTAGGTAGGTAGATGAATAGATAGGGTGACAGGGTGGGTGGGACGATCAGAGAGATGGGGGTAGGTAGGTGGGTGGAGGGGCGGGATAGTGTGGTCGTGAACGGTATGAAAGGTTGTTTACGGCTGTGATCATCTGGTTTAAGTGCATGTTCTTGGCTATGTACGGCCGTGTGAAAGTAAACGTGAAAAACAAAAGGCAATACGAGACTGTGAAAATGTAACAGCTGTATTAAGGCTGCAAAAGGTTCCCCTACACCACAACAAGGCCGCTACTTCTAGTTGTGACTCACTGCTACAAAAAAAAAAATTATATATATATATACCAGAACTCACTCACTCACTCCAGCCATTTAGCGAAATGCGACGAAACGACAATAAAGTCTACGGTGGTGGGCAGCCATATTTAACTACTACTTAGACCGGCAGCCCAAAGGGTTTATGCCGAGTTTCGAACACAAAGGTTTGACCAGAAGGATAGAAAGTACCTACCTCTGACATGTCAAAAATGTATTGCTACCGAATCAGAACTCTGGTTTAAGCCTCGAAAATGGTTCCCCAAAGAAGTCAAAAATTATTTATTTTAATCAGTGAAGAATATATGGCTGAACCTTTGCTTAATACTTCCTTGGGGTCCCCTGAACTCTCCACCCGGAAGCAACCCCCCAAAATTCCAGAGAGGTTCATATTGACTTTTATTGAGTTTACAACATACGACTGACACTTTCCATCAGTTTCTTCGTAATGGATGACCTTCTACAAACGGAGGTGACGTACAGTCGAAGAAAAAAGTCGCCTTACGCTTTCCTCGCCTCATGTTCTGAAACCCACGATGAAGAGTTTAGGACAAGTTCCCCGTTCAGACTCGAACCTCGAACCTAGCCAACTAGCTAGAGAACCAGCCATCCCCGTACCACATTCTATTACTAAAGGTCAAAGTTGTGGTGCCATCATCTCCATTATCCTCAAGAGAGTTGTCGAAACGGACTCTTAAGGCAGATACTGGCCTCCTTCCCTCTCTCACTGTCTTCCTACCCCTCCTCTCCCTCCCCCCGTCTCACCCCCATTTCCTATAGCCTCCTTCCTACCTTCCCTTATTAGCCCTCCCTCCCTCACCCTCCTTCATCCTCCATCACCCTCCCTCATCCTCCTTCACCCTCACAAAGTGGCAAGTAAAATTCTATTCTAATTCCTCTCTTACTTTAAAAGCCAATGCGGAGATGAAGTTAAATTCACCATCACAGGGAAGAGTTTGGGAGAGAGTGTCCAGATTTCACCACTAACTAGAGGTACGGTTAGGTTAGGTTAGATTTGGTTAGGTTAAAGACAGGTTGGTTAAGGTGGGTTACGCTAGGTTGGTTAAGTTAGGTTAGGTGACGCTGGTTAATATAGGGGAGGTTAGGTAAGGTTAGATCATATAAATTACCATCAACGAAGATTATGAAGATATAACGAAGTCATTAAATACAGTAATCTATCATAACATCTAGAGTCCTAAACATTTTACAGCAAACATTTCAGTATTTTCAGTAAACATTTCAGTATTTACAATTAACATTTCAGCATTTACAGTAAACATTTCAGTATTTACAGTAAACATTTCAGCATTTATAGCATAGTACAGTAAAGCTTTCAGAACACGACAATAAATAAATAAATAAATAAATGACAACAGAGCAACAAATTTAACTTATCTAAATGGTAAATTGTGGCGATAATGGCATTTTTAACAACAAATTGAAGATGTTAAAATATAACTATGCAAATTAGATACGATACCAATTTAAATAAGTAATATAATTCATCAGGTTAAATGTGGCGGTGGTGATGATGGCGGCGGTGGTGATGGTGGTGGTGATGATGGCGGCGGTGGTGGTGGTGGCCGCGTTAGGAAGATCAGCATATCATTTGTTAAACCAGTTACCCTCCTCCCTCCCGCACCAAGCCAATCAGACCATTTTTTTTACATCTTAATTATTCGCGGTGGGCGGAAAGTGGTGGGTGGTCTGAACCTCCATTAATTATATACTGTACACCTGCTTGACTACGGTCTTCACCACCCAACCACCATCTAACAACCACCATCTAACAACCACCATCTAACCTAACGTCTTCATCACCCAGACACCCACTACTAGCTACCACAATTTCCCCCACCATATTCGTTTGTATCCTCCCTCCCTTCCTTCCTTACCGGGGTACAATCAGGGAACAGTGCAGACAATCTAGGTTACAATCAGGGTACAGTCAGGCAACAATCAGGGTACAGTCAGGCAACAATCAGGGTACAGTGCAGACAATCTAGGTTACAATCAGGGTACAGTCGGGCAACAATCAGGGTACAGTGCAGACGATGTACGCGAAAGCTCCACACCACCACTCACAATATTAATGTACCCGTCTGGCTCCCTCAGGCGGCACATTGGAGACTCCGGCTATCATCAATATGTTACTTACCGCCAACTACTAGTACCACTATCACCACCACTACTAATACAACTATTACTATTATTACCAGTAGTACCATCATCACCACCATCACCACTACTACTAATACCACTATCACCACTACTACTATCACCACTACCACCACCATTAATACCACTATCACCAACCCGACTAATACCACTACCACATCCAGTACAAACATTTATAATACCTCCGACACTGCCTACTACCACCACGTCAGGCACTATACAGACAGACATCAAGCGACACACACACAGTCATCAGCAGGAGCATTAGCAAGCATTAAGGTTTAGTAGCCTCAGGGTGCAGCCACACTCGCCAGGACAAGGAAGCAAAGGTAAAACTCTTCTTACATGTGAATAATAAATGCCCAGAACACACACACACACACACACACACACACACACACGGGAATGCAATAATACTAATACAATACTGTGCTTTAGTTACCATCTTTTCTGTTTCGGGTAACTCGTCTCAAGGGTTACCATTACTGTATTGTGTGTACAGCTAAAGTATGAACGGAGATCTAGTTCAGTTCTCCCTTAAAAAGAAAATCGCCTCATATTATCTAACTCTTAGGAAATTATTACAATCACTATCAAACCAACACACTCACTATCAAACCAACACACTCACTATCAAACCAACACACTCACTATCAAACCAACACACTCACTATCAAACTTATCATCCTCACATAAATCCGACACACACACAGTGGAGGAACACAAGAGTATGTTGGACACAAACTATCCCTGGTATCGAGCTGTGTTGCTTGCCGCTTCGTTTACATAATAGCTGCTGCCTCTTGACTCCTGCCTGCAGAATCTCAGGAAGCGACAGGGAACCGGATGTATTATAATATAGAAGTAGGATATAGATGCTAGTAAAGGAATATTGTGGATTATACTGTGTAATATAGAGGTAGCGAGGGGGAAGGATATTTCAAGCATGTTTAAAGGTTCCAGACAACAGGTACTCTACACACACACGGTTTATCTTGGCCAATAGTTCAATGATCGTTATTATAAGATTTATCATTACTATAGCATTAGTCACTTACTGGATCTACGACGGTATTGTGACTTGGTGTGTTTGTGCTGTAGTGAGAGTGTATCAGTTGGGTGCTCTCTCTCTCTCTCTCTCTCCTTTTTGACTAATACTGCCCACTATCGGTAAATTTGCATACGGAGACAGGTTTCTTCTGTATATATATATTATGCACATATACACAAGCATATTATGTTGAGAGAGAGAGAGAGAGAGAGAGAGAGAGAGAGAGAGAGAGAGAAACCCTTTCGTTTTCTTTAGTCTCCGGCTCTTCCCGTGTCTCCCATCCCTCCAAAAAATTAATATCCCCACTTCCCCATCGCTCTACCCCCTTCCGCAACACTTCCGGCACCCCACCTCCCATTCCCCATCACTCCCATCCCTATCACTGTCTCACTTTGCTTCTACTTCCAGCACCTCCCCCTTCCATAAATCCTCCCCCTACCACCTTGACTCCCTATCTTCTCCTTCCTCCACCATCTAATCTCCTCCCATCCTCCTCCTCCCCCACACCATCTTCACTCCTCCTCCTCCTCCTCCCCCTCCTCCTCCTCCTCCTCCTCCTCCCCCTCCATCTTCACTCCTCCTCCTCCTCCTCCCCCACCATCTTCACTCCTCCTCTTCCCCCACCATCTTCACTCCTCCTCTTCCCCCACCATCTTCACTCCTCCTCCTCTTCCCCCACACCATCTTCATCCTCCTCCTCCCCCACCATCTTCACTCCTCCTCCTCCTCCCCCACCATCTTCACTCCTCCTCCTCCTCCCCCACCATCTTCACTCCTCCTCCTCCTCCTCCCCCACCATCTTCACTCCTCCTCCTCCTCCCCCACCATCTTCACTCCTCCTCTTCCCCCACCATCTTCACTCCTCCTCTTCCCCCACCATCTTCACTCCTCCTCTTCCCCCACCATCTTCACTCCTCCTCTTCCCCCACCATCTTCACTCCTCCTCTTCCCCCACCATCTTCACTCCTCCTCCTCCCCCCACCATCTTCACTCCTCCTCCTTCCCCCACCATCTTCACTCCACCTCCCCCCCCACCATCTTCACTCCTCCTCCTCCTCCCCCACCATCTTCACTCCTCCTCCTCCTCCCCCACCATCTCCACTCCTCCTCCCCTCCATCACCTCCTCCTCCTCTTCCTCCTCGCCAATCCTCCCATGAACACATTTCCATAACTGGCGGAGTTTTCAGAACCCATGTCTGGTGTCGTCGTCAGTCCCTGTTCCACCCCACCTAGTCCCGTCCCATCCAGTCCAGCCCCACCCTTCCACATCCCTCCCCACCCTTCCACATCCCACTCCACCCCGCCTAATCCCGTCCTGCCCCGTCCCGCCCATCCACGCCCCACTCCGTCCTGCCCCGTCCCATCCTTCCACGTCCAATCCCATCCCGTCCCACTGCACCAGACAACGGCAGGTCGTTTCCAATATCATCTAGGGCGGCGTTACTGGCAGGAGGCGATCATCAACTGTGTATTGGTGGATCTGATGAGGCAGGCGTGGGAGAAGTGGGTGGGTGGGTGGGGTATGAAAGGGTGTTTAGATGGGTGTGGTGTGAAGGGATGGGTATATAGATATGTGTGATGTGGGTGGTTGGTGTGATGTGGGTGGTTGGTGTGGTGGTTGGCGTGGTGTGGTGTGGGTGCTTGGTGTGGTACCAGTTGTTGGTGTGGTGCCGGTAGTTGGTGTGGTGCTGGTGGTTGGTGTGATGTGGGTGGTTGGTGTGATGTGGGTGGTTGGTGGTGTGGTGCCGGTAGTTGGTTGTGGTGCTGGTGGTTGGTGTTGTGTGGGTGGATGGATGTGGTGTGAGGGTGGTAGAGGTGATGGTAACGACCCCTGGGTGTGGTCGTGACACAGACTACAAGGGTCTCGACTAATTACAGGTAAATTTGAGGAACAGAAGGTGGGCCGCTAAACACAAAGGAGAGAGAGAGAGAGAGAGAGAGAGAGAGAGAGAGAGAGAGAGAGACTCTTGGCTATGAAGAAAATGTGGAGGAGAAAGAAGAGAGGAGGAAGAAGAAGAAACGGAGGAGGAGGAGGAGGACACGCTCAGGGTGATATAAGAAAAGACTCGGCTGTGTAAGGATAAAATCTGGCAGTCTATTGATCCTGGGAGATAGTGAAGGTGAGAGGGGAAGAAGGAGGAAAGAAAAGGAGGAAGGAGGAGGAGAGTAAAAGGAGGAGTTGGACAAGGAGGAGGACAGCAATCTCCATTATCACTTTCCACCAGACATCTCCAGTAGATGCCATTTTTCACCTGGGTCTCCTAAGCGTCCACCTATTATCGTCTTGCTAAGGTCATTTCACCGTTAATATCTACCTATAACACGTGTATTTATCTACCCATCACGTATACATGTTTAATATTTACCTGTATTATGTATATGTACGGGTTACTTTACGTACATACTTAAAAAAAAGTACTTAAGAGTTCTGTATATATTCTCTCTCTCACACACCACCCCCCCATACACACCACCCCCCCCCCACACAACACCCCCACACCACCCCCACCCCCACACCCACCCCCACACAACACCGCACAAAATCCCACACTTCATCACCGACGTCATAATTTCGTCCTGACTGTCAAATTCACCGTTTTCCTCCAGTTTACCGAGCCATTACGCGCCCATTGGCTCTTTATTGGGTCATTATATAGTTTAACGTTGAATGTGAACTGGTGGGCGATGTTTGTGGTGGTGATAGGGGGTGGTGGTGGTAGGGGTGGGAGTTGTGGGGGTGAGTGTTGTGGTGGTGGGGGTGGGTGTAGTGGGAGTTGTGGTGGTAGGGATGGGATTTGTTGTGGTGGTAGAGGTGGTGGTGGTAGAGGGGGGGGGGTGGTGGTTAGGGGGGTGGTGGTAAGGGGGGTGGTGGTAAGGGGGGTGGTGGTAGGGGGGGTGGTAAGAGGATTAGGTTACACCAGGTTAGGTTAGGTTAGGTTAAGGGCAGATTTACAATGACTATTACATTAGGGGTTGGTTAAGAAAATGCTATGAGTTAAATTATCTTGTTCCTCGATAGGTTAGGTTAAGGTTAAGATTGGATAGATTAGGTTAGAATAGGGTTAGTTAAGTTAGGTGTGGTTAGGTTACCTTACTATGAAGTAATGACGACAAGTAAAATTGTGTAAAGTCACTATACGAGGCAGAGTTACCAGTCTACTTACTAGTATACGTAGAGTTGGCCCAAGTCACCCTACCACATGAAAAACTAACCCCCCCTTCTTTACTTCCCTACACCCTCTCCCTCTTTTCTTCACTACTCCCTCGCCTCTGTCCCACTTTCCCCCCTTTCCTCACTACCCCTTCCCCCCACTCACTCTTTTCCTCACAGGGTCGTACAGACTAAAATACCCTCTCATTAAATAACTCCTATACAAGGGATAAGTATAATCACCTTTTAAAGTCATTTTCTTGTAAGTCACCATCATGTGTCATTTATAAAATTGATAAATGGCAAGAAATGGGGTTATTTTCACCACCAACAAACCATTAAGCTCCACCCAATTAGGTCCTATTGAAATCCCGTAATTGGTGTGGTGTTCTGTACTGTACTGGGGATAAATTCTTTGTGAGCTTTGTTTCTTAATGAGGAGACGACACGCGCCATGGACGAAGGGGTGGTATTGGACGTGGGAGGGGTGGTATTGGACGTGGGAGGGGTGAGGGAGCATTAGACTGGGGTGGGAGGAGGTATCACACACAACTACTAATTATTATACAGGTCAAATTAGTCATACGTTTATCTAATTATATTACGGTTTATCATCATCATCCTCACCATCCATCATCATCATCTCTTCTTTCTTCTTCTTCTTTGTTGTAATTCCTTTTCGTAGTTCCTCTTATTCTTTCCACTCTCCTCCCTCTATCTGTGTCGCTCCTCCTCCACTGTACAGGTCCTGCTCACCCTAACCTCTAACCGACTAACGTTCATCTAAATTTAAAAGGCTGTTTTCATACTCCAATCTGAAGCTTCAATGATCGAATATATTTTCATCTTTCCAGCACTTCAGAGGACCTAACAACCTGTCATACTATGTTTAAATAAGACCTGTGAACACCCTAGCATTCTTATCTATCTATCTACCACACGCACGCACACGCACACTCTTCTATCCACCAATCAAAAGCCAAATAAACGAACGAATCCACTCTTCACTATAGGCTCTCCTGAACTTCCATTTAACGAGGTGATTACGAGATAACAATTGTCACAGTAACTATCTCATTAATATCTGATTGATGCCCCCCCCCCCCCAACACACACACACTTCTATTAACGAGTCTACAGAAACCTACTAAAAGCAACAACATCGGGTGGGAATTTTTTGTTTTTTGTACTAAAGAAACAAGAGAACGAGCGTTGTTAATTAGAGGGAATGGTAATTGCAAATGCCGTGGTTTACTAGCCATGAGGGAGGAGGGCGATACAGGCTACTGATAGTTAAATGCCGCCAAACGACTTTTTCCCTCTGACATATGTGGCACGTGTAGGTATGGCCCTCCCTGGCACCCCTTTCCCTGGCTCTCCCTTGTATAGTGAGGGTTTTCATTAATACCAAAACAACAGTAGAGAGATACAGGTACAGTAATCTAAAATAAAACTAAGAATAATGGTACTACTAATGAGGGTACAGGTACAAAACACATTTCAAAATGACATTACCAATACAGGTAGCTACATGTAGATTAATATACGTACACCACCACAATCATCAACCATAATTGATCCACATTTCCTATCACCAACTTTCCCTCGTGACCACCATTATTATACGACCCCCCCCCCCACCACATTAACAGTTACGACCCCCACCACATCAACAGCTACGACCCCCCACCCCATCAACAATTACGACTCCCATCGACAGTTACCTCCCCTACCTCCCTCTCTTTACGTGATACACATTGTACAATCTCCCCAAAAATCCAACCCTTACCCTCCCCATCCTTCCTTTCCATCAGGTCCTCCGCTACCTCCCCCCCCCCCTTTCTGTCTCTCTTCCCACCCCTCCCCCCTTTTCCTCTTCTCTCCCATTACCTCTACAACACCCCCCCCCCTCCTCCTCCCCTCACCACCTGCCCTCCATTATCCACACTATTCCCAACTGTCACTAATACAATAATAAGAGTTATATCACGACCGCCCAGTCTAACGCCGGCCCACACCACCTACACACCCCCCGCCCACCCGCCCACTTACCCTTAACTTTGCCCATTAATATTTGTCATTATCCCCCCCATCCCTGATTATATGACCAAAGTATTTAATTTTTTTTTCTGTCCATTTCAAGTACAGTATTTCACTTAAGTTTTTACAAATCTTAGTACTTCTTCATTGTTTTTCGGGTCCGTGTAGCTTATTCTTAGCCTCCAACCTCTTCCTGGTGTCTACTGAAAGTGTCCACACTTCTGACCATACATCAGCCTTGCCATATAAAGCCTTTCATCAGCCTTTTTCTCAAATTGAAGTTTACGTTCCTTTTCATTGGGTCTTTTAGGTTATTAAATGCCGTTTTTGCTGCCCTATTCTTCCGTACATCTACCATCACAGCTAATGTTACTCCCCTAATACACAATGTTTTCCACATCTTTAAGTTCCCTGTTGCTGCTTTAATTTATATTTAAGGATTTATTTCCAATTTAGAAACAATCATTAGTTTCGTCTTAACAGCATTAACTCTTAAACCACATTTTTCACCTTTTTCCATTAATCTGTTAACGAGTTTTAGTAACGCCTCTTAACTATCTGTGATAAGAGTAATGTCATCTGCATAGCGTATATTTTATACTACTTTACCATTAACTTTTATTCCTTCATTATCACTTATAACTTCTCTCATTAAGAATTCTTAATATATATTATACAATGTTGGAGACAGAACACAGCCTTGTCTTCCTCCCTGTTTGAACCAACTAGTGAGGTCATTATTTACTAACACTGCAGCCTCCTGTTGCCAGTAAATATTCTTTAATATTTCCTTCATTTATGCCTATTTTTTCCAAGACTTTTATACCCACCTCAATACCCCCACAGTTACCCATCCACTTACCTCCACACACCACCCACAGTTACCCATCCACTTACCTCCACACACCACCCATAGTTACCCATCCACCTCCCTCCACACACCACTCACAGCTACCCATCCACCTCCCTCCACACCACTCTCTATAAACCATTCGCCTACCCATATCACCCCCCCCCTACACACACGCTCACGTACCCACGCTCACCTACCCACTCTCAACACCCACACCTCCCCCACACAAATTGGTGAGAGAGAGAAAGAGAGAGAGAGGAAACCAAGAGGGGAGAGAGAGAGGAAACCAAGAGGGGAGAGGAGATGCTAGGAGGAGGAAAAGATAAGGGGAGGGAGAGAGAAAAAGCCGGAGATTAGGTAAAAGGGGAGACATGGAATAACAAGGGAAGAGAGAGAGAGAGAGAGAGAGAGAGAGAGAGAGAGAGAGAATAAGCCGGATATTGGGCAGAGGGGATTCGTAGTTTGACGAGGGGAAAGAAGGGGGAGGAAGAGGGAATTAAAGGGAGACAACAGAGGAAGCGTAGATGCCAGGGAGAAAGAGAAAGGGGAAAGAAGAGATAATAGGGAAGGGAGAGAAGGAAGGAAATGGAGAGATAGAGGGAGAGGGAAAGATTAAAGAGAAGGGATAGAAAGAGTGAAAGAGGGGAAGAGAAAGAAAAGAGAGGGGAATAGAGAAAGAAAAGAGGAGAGAGGCAAGAGGGGAAGGAAGAGATAAAAGAGGGAGAAATAATGGTAGAGACTGGCTAGAAGGGAAAAGTAGATTGCCAAGGGCTGATGGGGAAGGAGGGGAGAGGAGAAGAAGGGGAGAAAAAGGGGAAACGGGGTGTAAGGAAAAAGTAAAAAGAAAGGAAAAAAAATGAAGCGTAAAGGGAAAATAAAAATGAAAATTAAAAAGTCAAAATGATAGAGAGAAGAAAAGGAAAAAGAATAAGAAAGAGAAACAGAGAAGGAGAGAGAGGGTTTAAGATTCCACAAGGCAGCCAGGAATTAGACCGAGGACCAACCAAAGATTAGGAGGGGGAAGTGGGGGTGAGGGGGGAAGTGGGGGGGAAGGGGGAAGTGGGGGTGAGGGGGGAAGTGTGGGTGAGGGGGGAAGGGAAGGTGAGAATGAAAGGCGGAGAAGTGAGGGGGGGGGGGATATACGCTCCTGGCACACCTATATACGCTCCTTAGTGCTCCGCAACTCACTGACAGCAAACACGAGACTATTAAACCACTAACACCACCATTAAACCACTAACACCACCATTAAACCACTAACAACAAACACAAACACCATTAAGCATCACCATCAAACTCCGAGACACAGACAGACAGACAGACAGAGAGAGAGAGAGAGAGAGAGAGAGAGAGAGAAATACTGTCAATAAGAGGTCAAGTTTACACATCAAACATCTGTGGTAAGTTTATGTCTTTCCTTCACAGTTATACACAAACTATTTATTGGTTTGTTTTGATACTGTCGAGTCCTTCTATCTACTCCTCCTACCTGAGCTCTATCTCCTTGTACACTGGCACCCACCCCATCCAGTCATCCATCCATCTCTTCTACCTACCCCTTCAACCACCCCCCCCCTTCACCCCATCCATCCACCCCTTTCACCCATCCCTTCAACATATCCGTCCATCCCCCTTCACCCCCACCCCCTCCTTCACCCTATCCATCCATCTAGCGGCTCTAGCCCCTCATCACACCTATCCATCTCCTCCACCCACCCCTTCATTCCATCCACCCACCCCTTCACCCCATCCATTCGCCACTTCCACCCACCCCTCCACCCCATCAACCCACCCCTTCACCCCATCCATCCATCCATTCACCCCTTCATCCCATCCATCCACCTAGCCACCTCTTCATCCCATCCACCAACTTAACTCCTCCACCCACACTCCTCCTCAAGCGGTGGCGGAGCGGTTATCGCACTGAAGAGGCAATTAAAAAAAAGGGCCCACGATTCGAATCCCACCACTGAGAGCACAAGATTGATTGATAACCTCTCTACCTCGCCCAACTACCTCTTAAGCGGCGGTGGAGTGGTTATCGTGCTGAAGTTGTAATCTAAATAGGGGGTCTCAGGTTCGAATCCCTGACAAAGCCCTCTCACATGAAATCACGTTATCACATTTCCTCAATAGACCTCTGTATATATATACGTATATTATGTTCTGGAAATATTTTTAATGTTATCAGTCATCAATGTTATCTGTGTCTTTGTGTTGATCAATAGAATTTTCACTTCCCCCTTGAATACTGTCGTCTCTCCTGCTCCATGAACCCCGAGATTCAGACTCGTGAACCCGAAGCAGCAGACAGTGATGCATTATTCTGTCCATGGATGCTTCGGATTCATAAGTCTGAATCTCGGGGGTTCGTGGAGCAACAGGAGAGGCGACAGGACTTTTGGCCGTGACAGTACAGGTGGGCTAATATCACCTGCAACGATATGCCCCCAAAAATAATAAAATAAATTTACAAAGACAGCACTGACCCCCCTCCTCGCTCCCTCCTGTCATCTAGATATTATACCTTAATTACCTTCGTGAGTATTACTTAATCATAACTCAATTACCTTCATCGCTAATTAACGCGAGGTAAGGACTGGTCCACATGCGAATTCGGCACAATAATACATGATATTTTTTTTCCTCTTTTTTTTTGTAGGATAGAAGTTGTTCGCGTAATTATTATAAGCTGCCCGGGGTAAAATATTTGCCTTATTTTCTCAACGGACAGACAGACACAGTATGTCAGTATAGATAAATAAATCACGAACTATGATACTGTACAACAAATATTCAGACATTATTCTCTAACAGATTGCCATAGAAAACTTAATATATTGCAGGAAACGGATGGTACGAAATAAAAATTAAGCTCCCAGAAAATAAGTTTTGACAGAACGTGATAAAGAAAACACAAAGAAAACGGGATACCAAAGACAACATACTGAGAGAAACCTATACATGAAAAAGGAAAGTTAAAAACAAAACAGACTACCACACAGAACACGTAAGAGAAAACGTGTTGTGGAGAATCATTTCCCCACAAAGTAAAGGATAACTCAATTGTGTGTGTGTGGACGATGAGCTGGAGAGAGTATCAATTACCGCCAGATGATGCTTCAACACCGCCCGCCCGCCCACACACACAGACAGACAGACAGACAGACACAGTCCACCCCCGCACCACCCACCCTCACAACGCTACTTCCAAAAGCTGGTAATTAAAATGGGCGGCTTAATGTGAGGAGAGTCTGACAAAGTTTACGGCTACGAGGAACTTAATTGAAAAGTTCCCAGATTAACCAGCTTAAGAAGAGTGCGGGAAGGAGAGGGAGAGAGGTGGGAGGGGTGAGAGGGAGGGAATGGGTAGATGAGGTGAGAGGGGGAGAAGTGAAAGAGGGAGAGGTGAGAGGGGGAAGAGAGGTGAGAGGGGAGAGAGGTGAGAGGGGGTGAGAGGTGAGAGGGGGTGAGAGGGGGAGAGGGGGTGAGAGGTGGGAGGGACGGAAGGAAGGAAGGAGGGAGGGAGGGAATGGAGGAAGGAAGGAGGGAGGGAGGGAATGGAGGAAGGAAGGAGGGAGGGAGGGAATGGAGGAAGGAGGGAGGGAGGGAGGGAATGGAGGAAGGAAGGAAGGAGGGAGGGAGGGAATGAAGGAAGGGGGGAGAGAATGGAGGGAGAGAAAGGAAAGAAGGAAGGAATGAGGAGGAGAGAGTTCACCTGGGGGTGGAGTCTAGGTGCCCCCAGTACCCCCCCGCAGGTGGGCGACGGGACACGAGTTAATCAACCAGGCTGTTACTACTGCTTGTAAGACCATGGTGGCTATTGACAATCCTCATCACTACCACCCCCCACCACCACATACCGTAACATGCCGTTACTGAGACGGTGAAGGTTAATTTGATATCAAAAAATAATGACCACCGTCACGCACACGGCTACTCTACACACAGCGACAAGCACGCACGCACATGCAAAAAAAATATATAAAAAAAATAAAAAATAATTATATGTGTACCACATCGAGCGTACAAATGTCACGTGCGGGCAATTATTAAATTTGAACATGAAAATACCTTAACACGTGCGTGCGTGCGTGTGTGTGTGTGTGTGTGTCCGTGCGCACGCCATACAAGTAATCAATCGCGCGCGCGCACACACACACGTGAGGGGAAGGGAAGGAGTTGGCAACAGTGTTGTCATTGGAGGAGTGAGTTGGTGTGAGCCAATCAAGTGAGTGGTTTGTGTGCCTCCCCTCTCCCTCCCTCCCTTCATTTCCCCTTCTCTTCTCTCTCCCCTACTCCTTCTCCTTCCACTCTCCTTCCTCCTCCCGACACCTCCTACAACCCCCCCCCCCCCTCGCTCTCCACCATCCCCCTACAAAACTCATCCTCCTCCCCCTCCCCACATTCTTCCCCTCCACGACCTCCTCTCTCCCTCCCTCCCCCACCTCCTCCATCACCCCTGCACACTTTTAGCCTTCAATAGTTAAAGTCAGGAGACGAGAGAGGTTCATAAGTGTGATCACGTACTTAACGACGCCCCGGCTGGCTTCAATAAAATGCAAATTCATTGTAAAGTGTCTCGCAAATGCAGATCCTTTTTCAAGTGTCTCAAAAATGCAAATCCACTCCTAGATTCCTTCTCCTCCTCTTTTTTTCTTCTTCGTTTCTTCATCTTCTCATTGTCATTTACTCCTCATCATATCCTCCTCCTCACCATCGTCATCTCCTCCTCCTCCTCTCCATTCATTATCTTCCTTCCTCCTCTTCGCCCCTCGTCTCCTTACTTCTCTTCTCCACATTCTTCCTTCAATCTCACACACAATTACCAATTAATCGTCCCCCCTGCAATTCCGGGCCAATTAAAATGAACCTTGGCAGAGTTGTGCCTTTGGTCCAATGCGCACCGAGACCTTCATCTGCTCTGTTTATCTCTCCAAGTCATTTAATTTTGACCTTTTGTGAACTAGATGGAGGTCAAAAGGTCAACCCATCCTATTCTGACCTGTTGTGTAGTAATATTTAGAGCCATTAAGATGATACAGAAAAAAAAAACTTTAATTATATTTCTTATTGAATTGTTTTTGTTTACAGTAAACCTTCATAAACATCACGATGAAAAGAAACGGCTCCTGGATAACAACTGCAGTACAGTGATGGAGGTTTAGTTCTCAACTCCGTACATAACTCTACGGTGGTACAAAGAACATCTACCTCACGAGTGTAACTAAAACTACAAACAAATACATGTCTTGTTTTTTCATTCTTTTATACAGTTCCTGTGTTCATTTAAATTTGCAGTATAATGCACGCCCCCCCCCCCTGCCCCACACACACACGTAATAATGGTTACCCCTCGTATACAAGGGTAGTCGGCCGGCCAAAGGGCCACCCAAGGTATAGAGATATACCTTGGGGCTACCGAGACGTAAATTTGTTTATGGTGTAAAAGCTGTCACCAACACAACAACCACACCCTGAGTTAACGAGTTATATGACCCAGTGTCAAGGAATAGTCCGAGAAGACCGGACAACCCCGGAACACGATCCGCAAATTGATTAACATCCAGGTTCCCAATTACTGCTGGGTAGACAGGCAAATGGCGTAAAGAAACTTGCCCATAGTTTCACCTTGTCCGGGGATCGAACCCGGGTCCGCTCGCTTGTGAGGCGAGCAGACTGACCATTATATCACAGGTAGCGCGCGCAAGCACACGCGCGCGCGCGCACACACACACACGTACGTACGTTTACATAGTATCACAACCCACTCACCCCACTCACCCCCAGCCCCCACTCACAAATACACAAGGAGTGAGACACGACCAAAAAAGGTAAAAATGCAGAGCGTGTCATTAATCACAGGTGAGACGACAGGCGCACGAAGCTCCCAGGTATGGTGCTGCACGTCCCCCCTGATCCCCCGACGAGGTGGAGGAAGACGAAGAGGAGGACGAGGAGACGAATAGTGAGGAGGACAAAGAGGAGGAAACAGATAGTGAAGCGGACGAGGAAGCAGAGGAGAAACATGATGAGGAGGATGAGGAAGGGATGGATTATATGGAGGACGAGGAGATAGATAAGGAGGACGAGGAGACTGGCGAGGAAGAGAGGGGTGAGGAGGATCGGCAGCTGGAGGAAGCGAGGAGGTTGGTGGGGGAGAGAGAGAGAGAGAGAGAGGAGAGAGAGAGAGAGAGAGAGAGAGAGAGAGAGAGAGAGAGAATATGGTGGCAGCTGAATGGAGAGGGAAAAGAGGGATGCAGCTAGTGGGAAAGTGGGGGAAGGAGGAAAGAGGGGAGATATACCGGTGAACAAATGAAAAGGGGAGAGAGCGAGAGAGGGAGGGAGGGGAGGGGAGGAGCTGTGTCGACTGCATGAATATGTAAACATGACAATACACCAAAATTCATGGAAGACGCAAAACACGCACTGATCCACAGATGGTCCGGGGTGTCTCCATGTGAGGTGGGGGGGAGGTGGAGGCAAGAGGAAGGGCAAGAAGGATAGGAGGTGAGGGCAAGAAGCAAGAGAGGAGGTGAGGGCAAGAAGCGAGAGGGGAGGAGAAGAAGAAGTGACAGAGGAGGTGGGAGTATAAAGGAAAGAGGAAGACGAGAAAGTGCGGGAGGAAGAGAGAAGAAAAAAACATCCTAGAGCCTCAGGGTGGAGCATTTAAGGCAGGTCTTGATAACCCAACAAACGGACAAACAAACAAACAGGACCGAGAGAGCGAGGCGACATTTACAAAACAATGGAACCCGTGAAACTAATTAACAAGGGGGGGGGGGGGATTTCCTGGATTACAAGCCCCAAGATTACACGCTCCAACCCGGATTACTCGCTCCCTCGGATTACACGCTCCCCCCGGATTACACGCTCCCCCCGGATTAAATTTTCCTCGGATTAAATATTCCTCGGATTATATAATTATATGGTCCCCGGATTATATGTTCCCGAAATATATGCTCCCTGGAATATATGCTCCTCGGATTACACCACGCTCACAGAATTACACACCATCCAGATTATATGAACCAAGGATTAAACGACACTCAGTCTGTGGAGAGAGAGAGAGAGAGAGAGAGAGAGAGAGAGAGAGAGAGAGAGTGTGTGTGTTGGGAGGGAGGTTAAGACCGACAGATTAAACGCATGCAGGTGGTTGCGCCATATCCCGAGTCAGGCAACACGTTCAGGTGAAAGAGTCAATGAACGCGAACAAGGAAAAACTTGCAGTCGAACGCGAGAACAGGTGAACGTGAGCGAGACAGAAACCTCCGTGTGAGTGAGGAGGGAGAGAACGCGGACAGGTGAACGAGTACAGGTGAACGCAGGCGAGACAGAACCCACGAAGCGTGTGCGGTGGGAGTGAATACTGACAGGTGAACGCAGGGGAGATGTGCGAGCGCGCGAGGGCCACCCCCACGCTCCCCTCATGCCGTATCGCATTACTAAAATGACGGAGAACACAGCGATGACAGACTGAGGGTAATGGCCAGGTGGCGTGACAAAGGGGAGTGAGGGACAGGGAGGGAATAACAGCAGGAGGGGGAAGAAGGGGGATAAGCAAGAGGGGAGTGAAGGGAAGGGGGAGGACGGAAGGCAGGGGGAGAGGGAAGGCAGGGGGAGAGGGAAGGCAGGGGGAGAGGGGAGGGAGGGAGGGGGGAGAGAGAGAGAGAGAGGGGGGGGCGAGACAGGGAAAGCAAGGGAGAGGAAGGCGGAGGAAGAGGGGAGGGAGACGGGAAGGGAGAGGAAGCTGATAGGGAAGGGGAGAGGGAAAGGGAAGGGGAGAGGGAAAGGGAAGGGGAGAGGGAAAGGGAAAACGGGAGGAAAGGAAGGGGAAGAGAAGAGGGAAGGGAGAGGAAGGGGAAAGGAAGAGAGGAGGGAGAAGAAGAGAGGAGGGAGAAGAAAAGAGGAGGAAGGGAAAGAGGGCATAAACAAGGAAGAATCAGTCAAAGCTGCGTTAGTGTGCGAAGCTCTGCCGTTAATCCCAACACACACACACACACTATTACATGACTAAAAAAAATAAAACGAAAGTTGTACCATACACATTTTTTTAAAGTTTACCATTGTTGTGGTAATGTGGAGAACGGTCACTATTCCTTTCTACCCCGCCCGCCCTCCCGTCCACCCTTACCCCACCTCCCTCCCTCCCTCCCCCTACCTCCTCCTCCGATACCCCAACATAATCACTTTACATTATCATAATTCATCCACGAGGGTCAATTCCAGACCAGAGTACCGCTCCAACGACCCGGGAAACAACGCCAAATTCCCCTCCTAATCCAGAAACAAGGCGTGGAGGGCCGAGTACAATGGGCCCTCACTCGGACAAAACTCTGGTCTGCAAACAACGGCTCAGCTGTCGTTAACATTACCACGGCGCAGTGTTTTTGGTGGTAGTTGTTGCCAACTACCACCACCATCAATCCACCACCACTGCCACCAATTCACCACCTACCCTCTTCATCCTTGTGCAGCAGCAAGCCGCCGCCGCCGTCACCACGAAACAAACTAACCAACCAAACCTAACGTAAGCTAGTACAACTTTATCCCAGCACCCAGCTTAACCCAACCCCGTGCCAATCCACTCTAACACAACCCAGACTCAAGCAGCCATACCTAACCCAACTAAACCTCTCAAGAGTTTTTAAGACACATCCGCGCGCGCGCGCACACACACACGCACACCTCCCCACCCTCAACAGGTACGGTATACAAAATCAATCACCTGAGCGCTGACACAAATAATTCACACAGGTAAGACCCACAGATTCCCCTTGTCAAACACTGGATAAATGTTGTGTAGTTCCGCTTAGAGATGCAGTGGAGGTACTGGCGGATAAACGGACGGACGGACAGGTGTGAATTAGATATGCCCGACGGAAATGTGGTGGTGGCATAATAGAATTCAGCGCTTCCCAACTGACGATAACAATATCATTTGTGCGGGTGGGTGGGGGGGGTCTCTCTCTCTCTCTCTCTCATATCCGTTCTCCCCCCCCCCTCCCTGTTTCTAACAACCTTTAACCCCCTAACATGACCCCTTAACCCCAGACATGACCCCTTAACCCCCCAGCATGACCCCTTAACCCCCCAGCATGACCCCTTAACCCCCCAGCATGACCCCTTAACCCCCCAGCAAGACCCCTTAACCCCCCAGCAAGACCCCTTAACCCCCCAGCAAGACCCCTTAACCCCCAAGCATGACCCCTTAACCCCCCAGCATGACCCCTTAACCCCCCAGCATGACCCCAGACTACGCTTGTTTTCACCTTGCTTTTCACCGCCACTATTTTACACATTCAGTTGAGTCTTTCGTCCCAAGGGGTGAGTCATTTCCGGGTGCAGATAAGAGACCACAAACTTCCAATGTTTTTTCCCAGTGTGTGTTTTTTTTTTTTTATCTCTCTCTCTCTCTCTCTCTCAGATTACTACACAACGTTCTTCATTACTGAGGCTTAAGACTCTACCCCCCCCCCCCCCCCAAGTTATTATGTCGGGGTGAAGTCAACATGGTAATCAAGTCGTAGCCAGGGTCAGGGTGGAAGGGGTACTCGTCAAGTCCATGCCAGGGCCCTTAAACCCCCTGAAATAACCACTTACCACACTTTAAAACCCCAAACACTCTGATATGCCCTCTTAACCGCTTGACATGGACACCTAACTCCAAACGTGACCTCTTAGCCCGATATGACCACTTTCTTCCCTGATTTGCCCCTTTAACCCACTAATATGCCCCCTTAACCGCTGATATGCCTCTTTAACCCGTTATGACCCTTTAACCTTTGACATGGACGCTTAACCCGTTAAACGTAACCCCCTTAACTCCGTGACATGACCATTTAACCCCCAGATATGCACCCCCTTAACCTCTTGACGTGACCCCTTAACATGTCACTACTTACACCAAGTCTTGTGAAATTCCGTCAAAGATCATTGAACGAATTGACCTTGACAAAACTTATGATGTGAGAGAGAGAGAGAGAGAGAGAGAGAGAGAGAGAGAGAGAGAGAGGCACAAACAGACAGAAGTAAACACACACTCCCCCCATAACAGGCCAAGTCTTTTAGGATAAAACTCTAATAATCTCAAAGTAATAACCTCTCTCTCTCTCTCTCTCTCTCTCTCTCTCTCTCAGTAAGTTAATAGTTTTTTCTATATAATACCCGTAGCAATATGCCACACTGAGTTGTCCCCTCCCTTCCCCCAATCTCCCCACCCCGTCTCCCTTCCCGTGTCCCCCTACCCTCTCCACCCCGTCTCCTTTCCCTTGTGTTCCCCTACCCTCCCCACCCCATCCTGTCTGCCTTCCCCTGTCTCCCCCTCCCCTCCCCTACCTGTATCGTAATTTAATTACTGTCCACTGAAATCCTCCTACCTTGTGTTTTACCGTAGAGGCTAACGACCGTACTATTAAACAACATCTTCCCTTGAAGAGGGTTGCCGTGTCTCCACCGGAGTTTTAAACTAAACGAGTCCTGAGGGACACCGCAGCACAGTACTCGGGTTGAGACACGGGGACCCTCTTCAAGGGAAGATGTTGTTTAATAATACGGTCGTAAGGGTTAGGTTAGGATGATAATCTTACCAATCCTCAAGTGTGCACACAGCCTCACACCTGCCTAGGGACACAGCTAATTAACTCTCACCTGTTGTCGCTGATTAATGTCAGTCATCATTAGCTGGTGAAGACAATTACTGTCATTACTACTACTACTGCCAAGATAGTTCCCCTCCTTCCCCACGAGTCGCCCCGCCCCCTTAGGATTCCATTCCCATGAGGACAAGATGAGGAGGGGAGTGGTAGATGTAGTGGGGGAGGGAGGAGGTGAGGGGGAGGTGAGGGGGGGGAGAATAGGAAAGGAGGGAAAAGAGGAAAGGATGAAGGGGGAGATAACAGGGGGGGGGGGGGGGGAGGAGAGGACTGAAAGAGCTCCCTTATGTAGTTCTGTTCCTCTGGTATTTCTCTCCCTCCTCCTCCTCCTCCTCCTCTCTCTCTCCATCATCTTTTTCCTCTCTTCCTCGCCTCCCTGTAATCTATCCCCTCAGCCCAACCCATTCTCTCCACTCCCTCCTCAATTTTCCCTTCTCCTGGGCTCCCATATACCCTCTCTTCCCTTACCCCATCCCCTTATCCCATCCCCTATTCCCCATTCTCAATCCCCAACCTCTCTCTTCCTTTCATCCCCATTCTCTATCATCTCACCCCTATCCCCTCTCTTCCCTCACCTGCCCCTCCCCTTTATCGTCGGGGAGGATAAGTCAGTTAATCACCCCAGACACAAAAAGACAGCAGCCACAGCAGAACAACTCCCCAGTCGCCCTCTGTGTACACCACCACCACCTAATGTGATTCCCTCCTGTCAAGACTCCCACTCTTTACGGAAATTCTTTTTACGGATTTTCTTTTTTTTTTACGGAATTTGCCTTCTTGGGGATTAATTTTCTTGCTTTTACGGATTTTCTTTACAGTATGTTTACGGAATTTGTCATTTTATCTTTATAGAATATATTTTTCTTTTTATTGAATTTATCTTCTGTTTACAGTATCTTTATTTTTTTATAGTTATCTTATATATAAGGAATTCTCCTCTATCCTTGCCTTCAGTAGGTTGGTCAGTGTCGTCTGTATCTCACACACACACACACACACACACTAAAGTAAAGTTCAGCGACACAGCCTCACCTCCCACACCACCACCCAAGGAGTCGGCTCTCTGCACCACGTACCTGTAAGAAAGAAACACACCTGATTAATTACCATATTGCAACAGGTAAGAAAAACAAGATGGGGGTAAAAAATTGTGGGGGAGGAAGACATGATTAAGGGAGGGAAGGAAGACATGATTAAGGGAGGGAAGGAAGACATGATTAAAGGAGGGGAGGAAGACATGATTAAGGGAGGAAAGGAAGACATGATTAAGGGAGGGAAGGAAGACATGATTAAAGGAGGGAAGGAAGACAAGATTAAAGGAGGGGAGGGAGACATGATTAAAGGAAGGAGGAAGGGGGGGGAGGAGGAGGAGGAAGAAAGAATGGAGGAGGAGGAAGAAAGAATGGAGGAGGAAAGAAGGGAGGAGGAAGAGGAAAGAAGGGAGGAGGAAGAGGAAAGAAGGGAGGAGGAACAGAAAAGAAGGGAGGAAGAGAAAAGAAGTTAGGAGGAAGAGGTAAGAAGAGAATAGGAGGAAGGTATTTCACGCAGGTCATGACCAGGAAATTGAAAGTTTTAAGAGTTGTCAAGTGTGTCAAGAGGGTGTCATGTCTCCCAGCGCCAAAGAACACTCACGTCAATTCTTTCTTCGTAACTAAAGACAAAATTAGCGCCTTATATAATGTAATTCCAACGACGCCATTTCGTTCGTTATAATTAAATTACAACCGTTATTAACGTACTCTTAATTTTATCTAAAAATATAGAGAACACTTAGTTACGGAAAAATTCAAATTTATGAAAATATTCTTACCTACGAATTCATGGCCTTAACCTACCCCCGTCTCCCCAATTCGGCGTCTTGACACACCCTCACGCACCCTACCTTCTGCTGAGGGAGAGTAGGTGAGGGTGTTTTGGTGAGAAACTGGTGTCATACGGCAGCAAGCTCCTCGACACCGGTGACAGCCCACACACCAGTGGCAGTAAAACAGGTGTCACCAGCACAAACCAATATATACAACAGGTGTGTTGTGTTCGCCAGCGGGAGTCAAGGCTCACCTGAGTGTGGGCAGATGGAGGCAATTAGGCGTCTGATCCTTGTTTCCTGCGTCTCACCTCCGCCGCCACCATACTGCACTCGACTTCACGCACGGCTGCCCCCCCCCCCCTCCTCCTCCTGTGTGCGTTGTCATTCCGCCAAGGACACGCGCCCATGACCTTGCATTAGCGATTGTTGCCGTGCGTGGCTACATGGCCGCACCGAAGCAAACGCCCACAAGATACTCACTTAAGGCCGGTGACTCGAGGTTTACGTACAGTTAGTAGCAATGGGGAGGAACGACTGGAACGGAAAGCACATTGGTAGTCAAGAGAATTATTGGTGGTGCTGACAGCGGTGTTGAAGGTGTTTCAGTAGTCGTTTATGAAAGATGCCATAACTTTTTAAGAGATGATGATGAAGAAGGCGATGCTAATAGGGGAGAGAGGCTGACTGGAGTCACCTTTTATGGGAAGAAGGAACCTGGAGATGACCTGTAGGGGAGGAGTCGAAATCTAAGATCTCTACACAACCTTAACATTAAGGCTTCTTCACCACAGGTAGAGAGATTACAGACACTCACCTGCCTCATATAATTTAAGACACCACAACTCAACCTACTACACTTACCTTACAACCTGTGTGGCACCCCCCCCCCTCAACCTCCGGGTATTTTTAGGTTGAGTTCAAGTAAGTGCCCGTCACAGGACTCATTGCTGCTCCACCTCCCCCCCCCCCCCCTCTGTCTTCAAGTACACCAGATAACTTTTATCTCCAACATCTACCGTCTCCAGTACAACCTGTCTTACTAAACAACATCTCTCTCTCTCTCTCTCTTGACCGACCTTCCAGCTCTCTCTCTCTCCCTCAACACGTGAGGCCGGCGTCACCTCCCGGCGGCAAAGTGTGTTAAGTGGACTGGAACAGTCCTTAATGCACGCCAGACGCCGCCTTTTAAAAGCCACCACGCAACACCATCCATCCGGAAAGTTAAAAAATAAATAAAAAAAAATAAAATTGAAAATCTCTCCAAGGCGTTTCAGAACCGAGATTTCTTCCTCGACCTTGTACAGTGGACGCCAGATACTGAAGTACAAGTGGAGGACGACGACGGCTGCTCCTCCACACTGTAACCATCCTCGCCGGAGATAAATCACACACGTCATGCTTAACACAGAAGGAAAACATACGGAAATCAATGGGACGTGTGTTTGAGTGTGAGGCGATGAGGAAGTTGAGCGTGACGATGAGGAGGATGAGTGTGGCGGTGAGGAGGTTGAGTGTGAGGTGGGGAAGAGGTAAAGTGGGGTGGAGCAATAGCAAACAGCATGGTGGGAGGGTGGAGGGGTAGGGTGGGGGTGTGGAGGGGTAGGGTAGGGGTGTGGAGGGGTAGGGTAGGGGTGTGGAGGGGAGGGCTTTTAAGTGTACATTCAACACTCCATCACACACTCACTGACACTCCCCACTCCTGCTGTACTTGTCACCACTCTCACCCCCTCTCCCACATACCGTATATACATTTTTTCCCTATCACCCCTCCCCCTCTTTACCCACTTTTCACTCACAGATGTACCCTCTGCCCCTCTTCTCCCCCCCTCTCTCCCGACTCTCACCTATAGCTCTATACCTGTCCCCTCACATACACTCGCCCCTCACATACACTCGCCCCTCTCACTTCTCATTCATAGTAGTAACTACCTCATTACGCTCCCTCACACCACCGTCAACATTCCTATCTCTAATGAGAGGAATACAGGAGGGGAAACCATAAACCACTCAGCGCTGAGGGGGGCATGAGGGGCGACACGTGGGAGGGGATCACCCACGTAGGTAAGGGAACGGTGGGGTGGGCCTGTCTCCTGGGGGTGAATAGAGGAAAAGATGGTAGAAGAAAGTGAGGAACAAAAGAGTTAAATGGACAGGACAATCATTTGATAAAAGGTGGATAAAAGGAGGAATCTTCAAGAGGGTGGAAGAGAAAGAGATGAACAGAAATAAATAAATAACATATGGGAGGAGGGCGGATGATGGAGGAGAGGTAGGAGAGGATAGGACACCCACAAAAGGAGAGGACGGGATGATGGGTCGCACCGGGTGGAGGGGAGGGAGGGAAGCAGCGCCCTATAAGTTCCACAACGCTGGAGGTCCTGCCTGAAGCACCCGCCAAGGTTCCCACAGGTGAGGAGCTGAGGTGCCGCTAGTACAAGGAGGCGTCTAAGGCCCTACAGTCTAGACGTTCCCCTTGTCAACAGCAAATATAAGACAAAAATAACTGGAGAACATTAGAAGTCTTTATGAGAGGCCTTGACGACTTGACTCAAAGGATCCTTGATGAGAGAGGCCGCGGTGGTTATGCTGCCTTGTGGGCGGTAATCAGCAACAGCCTGGAAGATGAAGTCACCATCCATGAAGCTTAACTCGTAAACTGGGCTGCAGAGAGTTGGAGAAGTCTGGGGGATAGACTTCAAAAGTTTCTACAGTTCCCGATTTCCTTCCTCCAGCTCCCCTCACTCACCCAAAACCAAGGTAGATGTTCCTTCACGAGCTTCCTTCACCCCTAAGATAACGCCGACACAGGTCCTGCTTCATAAAGTTCTTCTTACCTGTGACATCATGAATACAACCTAAACAAATCTGTTAATCAGTATTTGGTAAGCTTGAGTCGTCCTTATTCTGTTCACTTACCGCGTCTCTCATACTAAAACCTTCAACCACAACTCGCCATATCCTGCATCACGAACCATCATCTTCCCAGCCCGAACCATCCGTCCCCGGTCCACCTACGCACTGATCGAGCCAACTACTCCACATACCACGTTAAGTGCCACCACCAGCAGCCGTCCGCATCTTAAAACATGCCATCCATTCATCCACCTACCCAGGCAAATTCCACTACCACCAGCGTCACACCCTGGTCTCCACCCGCCCACACACCCCACTTGTGTACCATAACCACCACCAACTCACCTCGTCGAATGCCAACACCACCACCCACACCTACCTTCCCTGTCACATCCCACCAACACCTACTACCTGTCCACCTACACCAGTTGACTGTCTCCACCACCCACCACACCCTAAGAGACCCACCTAGCTAACCCACCAACTCAAGGAGCGTGCCACCCACTAGTGCCACCCTCATCAGTCATCACCTTGCCAGACCTGTACCCACGCCTCTTGGGTCACAGCCATACGTCTTAACAATGACGTCTACTCCGCTTTTCATATATATATGTGTGTGTGTGTGTGTGTGTGTGTATGTGTGTGTGTGTGTATGAGGGTGGGCCCGGGCTATGATGGACGTCCGCGTCCCCCTGCATGCATACATACATACCTACCTCGCACAACTACTACTACTACTACTACTCCTCCTCTTCTTCTTCTTCTTCTTTGTCTCTTCCGCCTTCCTCCTCCTCTCCCTTTGTTTGCTATTTACTGCAGTATAGTCCCTCTTGCTCTAAACTTACTCAGGTTATTGCACTGAGTACATAAACCAGTTGTTGGGGCGTTCTCTCTCTCTCTCTCCTCTCCTCTCCCCTCCTCTCCTCTCCCGTCCTCTCCCCTCCCTCGATCTGTATTTTATCAACTTACAAGAGTTCCCCTCAGGCTGGAAATTGGTTACCCGAAAACTGAAAGTGAAACGGACGTCTTAAATTATCTCTTTTTTTTTTTCATACACAATTTGTACAGCATCGATATCCTACAAGATACAGTGAAGGTCTCAGTAACTTCATCTGTTGACTCATTTTGTTAGATCATCCTAAGATTAGCTCTCGCATTTTTTCACCCGAAGATTAACAACCCCAACGCTAACCTAACCGAACGCTAACCTAACCGAACGCTAACCAAACCGAACGCTAACCTATCCGAACCGAACCCTAACCTAACGCTAACCTATCCGAACGCTAATCTATCCAAACCCTAACCTAACGCTAACCTATCCGAACCCTAACCGAACGCTAACCTATCCGAACCGAACGCTAACCTATCCGAACCTAAACTAGTCTAACATATCATAACATAGCCAAACTTAATCTAATCTCCCCTAGGCAGCTTTAGTCAGAGTCCTTAATCGCCAGGTAAAATAAGCTGGATGGGGTTGCCTAATCATCAAGTGGTCCCATTGTTTTGTTTTTCATTGACTTTACAAAGATACGGTCAACCATCATCCGTCAGTGTTTCTATACCTGATCATACACGTCGAGGAATGTTGACACTATATACGAGGTAGGAAGACCACAGGTGGGTGGGTCGTGTTCCTCTTTACACTGTATAAAGGTGCGGGCACTGAACCTCTAAGGACGCCCCACTAGATGACTTAATGGCCTCCCTCTCTCTCTACACTAAACCTCACTCTCCCTCACCAACCAAACTTTATTTAATTAGTTTGTCAAATTCTCGTCCCTTCTCCCCAGCCCTCGAAAGAAGAGGGAGAAGAAGAATGAGAAGGGTAGGAAGAGGAATGAGAGGGGGGGAGGAAGAAGAGAAATATTTTAGAGAGAGAGAGAGAATAACGACATTAGGAGAGACGAAGAACCTTAGGGGAGAAGGTATTAAAATAGAGCCTACCTGGCAACCCCCAGTGCCTTATATATAGAGGGACGGAAATACGTACTCAGCTTTCATATGGTTGAAGGGCACGTAGAGCACACACACGGGCCCGGAGGTTTACCATGTGTGTTTTGTGCGTTAACAGTTATTATTATTAATTATTATTATTAGTTATTATTATTATATATATTGTTTTATTATTATTATTATTATTTTCAAGTTAACATACGCCATCAAACAGTACTTTCCGCCCAGATATTTACTTTCCGCCAGGACTTCCGCCCGTCCAAACAGTACTTTCCGTCCGCCCAGACACTACTATCCGTTATAACTTCCGCCCGCCCAAACACTACCTTCCGCCACGACTTCTTCCCAAGTTGACGGTGGTGGTAGTGGGTGGTGGTGGTGGTAGTTGGTGGTGGTGGTGGTAGTTGGTGGTGGTGGTAGTTTGTGGTGGTGGTAGTTGGTGGTGTTTGGTGGTATTTGTGGTAGTTGGTGGTAGTTGTGGGTGGTGGTAGTTGTGAATGGTGGTGGTAGTTGGTGGTAGTTGTGGTTGGTGGTAGTTGTGGGTGGTGGTAGTTGTGAGTGGTGGTGGTAGTTGTGAGTGGTGGTGGTAGTTGTGGGTGGTGGTGGTAGTTGTGGGTGGTGGTGGTAGTTGTGGGTGGTGGTGGTAGTTGTGGGTGGTAGTTGGTGGTAGTTGTGGTTGGTGGTAGTTGTGGGTGGTGGTGGTAGTTGTGGGTGGTGGTGGTAGTTGTGGGTGGTGGTGGTAGTTGTGGGTGGTGGTGGTAGTTGTTTTGAGGGAGGATGGAAGATGGTTGGGTGTGTGTGTGTGTGACGCCCCCATAAACACAAGTACTTTCCCCGTCCCTAATCGTCTTTCACTTCCTGTACGGCCCCTTTATTCCCCCTCTCCCCTTCCCCATCTCCCCTCTCATCTCATCTCCTCTACACTCTCCCCTCTCATCTATTCCAATCGCTATTTCATTATTTTAATTTCCTTTTCAGTTCCCCCCCCCCCTCATGTCTTGTCCCCTCTTCTCCCCCCTTCGTCCTTGTTCCCCTCTTTATCCCTCTCCCCTCCCTTCCTCCCTCCCTAATCTCAGTGTCAATAGGCCTCAATCCAAACCCAGATTCTCAATGTTTTTTCGAGATGTTTATTCGTCGTACCTGAGTGTTTTAAGAACGCACCTAACATGGCATCCAAGTTACTCTGAGACTCTACCTTTACTTGATTAACATTAATTTAGCACCAAGTTTGAGGGATAATAAGTTAGTGTACAGAAGAAACTGAAAATAAAATCTCTCTCTCTCTAAACAATGACTACACGACATACCAACCCATTACGTCACGTTGCACCAACCAATCACATCACGCCAGCAGCCCCCTATTTCCCTGACTAACTACGTCACAGACCCCTGCATCCGTCCACCAATCACACGCCCTTTCTAACACAAGAGACCGACCACGTCACAGACCCCTGCATCCGTCCACCAATCACACGCCTTCTCTAACACAAATTCCCAAGTCTCCCCGAGGTGTTGAGGACCCCTTAAACGTCCCTGATAGACAAATTTAAATGTCCCAAATTAACAAGCAAATGGCCTGAACACGACTCCCCGCTCTCTCAATGTCAGGCAAGTGGGAGGCCATTTACGACAACGACTAATTCTAAAATCAACATTGGCTCATTTGGACAACAAGGTGCGCTCTTAGTCTAATTACCAACATCCACTCCAGTCACTCGCTACAGCAGGACGGTGGTGGTGGGTTGGTGGTGGTGGGTTGTTGTTGTTGTTGGTGGTGGGTTGGTTGGTTGGTTGGGGGTGGTAATTGGTGGCTGGTGGTGGCTGATGGAGGGGGTGGTGGTGGCTGATGGAAGGGGGGAGGTGGTAGTGGTGGGTGGAGGTGGTAGTGGTGGGGGTAGTAGTGGTGGTGGCTGGAGGTGGGTGGTGGTGGTGGTGGAGGGGGCGGTGGAGGTAGTGGTGGTGGAGGGGGCGGTGGAGGTGGTAGTGGTGGCTGGAGGTGGGTGTTGGTGGTAGTGGCATAAGATGAAGATAGGGAAACCAGGACAGGGAAAAATCCGGGTCAGACAGGAGTGAGGAAAGGCGAGGCAGAATTAAGGGCAACAGCCGCACTACAGGTAAGGGAGTGAGGGAGGGGGTGAGGGAGTGATGGGAGGGGGAGGGGGTGAGGGAGGGACGGAAGGAGGGGGTGAGGGAGTGATGGGAGGGGGAGGGAGGGGGTCGACTGGCAGGAAGGAGTGACACAATGACAGAACCAGACACTATCATCATACAGTCCAAGTCCATAAACTGTCCTTCATATTATACAGTTTATAGTTGTTGTTTTAAACCCCAAACGGAACCTCAAATAAAAAGTGGAGGTTTTATTCCCTGTGACTGAACCAGTGAGGTGACGGGTCGACAACACACAACAACGGGACACAGTAAACTACACAGTGGGGTCAACAGTGAATAGATTTGGCTCCAGAGTGTGTGTTAAGTGAGAAGTCCACAGCACATAGTATAGTAGTCATCATTACTTCTATATTTGTTTATCTTTATTATTACTATGGTCGCAGTAGTAGTCGTAGAAGCAGTAGTCTATGCCAGGCTGGCTGAGGTGTTATAGGAGCAGTTGCCCAAAAGTTACGTCTGGCCTGGTTGAGGTGTTGCCTATCATTCTCCTTCCTTAGGTCTGCTCTGCTGTGTCTCAATGGAGCAATATCTTCGGCCCCTAAACTTACAACAGTCGCAGACATAGATTATGAGGCAACAGTCACTGGATGCTTCATAGCTCTGTGGCTTAACTAACTCAGCTAAGGTAGATAGTTTGGTATGAGAACAGTCACAGGAAATAAAATGGTGGAGAAGTATGGCTAGAAGGGGAGATTGGAGGCCATACTTATTTATTTGTAGTAATAGTAGTAGCATTTTCAGCTAAAACTAATGCCTCATTTTAGCTCCTCGATATTTCTGGTAACATGATCATTACGGATGAACATCGCCATCACCAACACCACCACCACCTGCCTCTACCTCCTCACACGACTCATTCCTCACACCTGTCCACCCTCACTACAAGGTCTCCACCCACCCCGCCCAAGGTGACACCCGTCCTATTTCCCAGTCATCACACACACCTGAGTCACGTTAACCTTCTCGCCAGGTTAATTACGACGAATTAACCACGTAATCAGAGCCTCCAGCAACAGGTACAATTGCCTTTGTTAACAGTATACGACATACGGTATTGTTAACATAGATTCACTTCGCTATTGCATTAACCTCACAAGTGGTACCAATCACCACACGTGACGGTACACACGGTACTACTGCGGGTCCATCAGCTCCCATATCATCAGTACCATCTGTAGTACCGGCAGGGAAGGGGATGGATCGACTACTCTTATAAGAGGTAACAGTTCAACGTACAGCGAGAAAATGTACCACAAGCACACCCGCTCCTCTCGTCCCCTAACATACGAGGGAGGGAGGGAAGGAGGGAGGGAGGGAGGAAGGAAGGGAGGGAGGAAGGAAGGAAGGGAGGGAGGGAGGGAAGGAGGGAGGGAGGGAGGGATAGACGGAGTAGGGTGAGAGTAAACTTCTTTAAATGTACGCATGAAACTTCGCAAGGAAACGGAAAAGTCTAAAGGTTACATAATATCTGTTCTGATCTCCGGTGTGATGACGCGAGGAATTGAGGTCACGTCGGGTCGCGTCGGGTCCAAGGCTTGACGCAATAAACGGACTTCTAAACTGGCTTATTTCTTGCCAGGACCGACAGTAACACCAAGTTATAGTAATGTACCCACGGGGGGGGGGGGGGGGGGGGGGGTGCGAGTGCTAGGCGGGGGGGGGGGGGGCGAGTGCTAGGTGGGGCGCGGCGCCTCCTCTGTTTACTGCTGGTGTGAAGAGGTTAAGGCGTCAAGTTATGAATAATAACTTTGGGAGGTGTAGGAGACGATAAGAGGAAAGGAGAAAAAGTGGTAGAGAAAGAAAGTTAAAAGAGGGAAAAAGAAATAGAAGAGAAAGAGAAGAGGAATATATTTATTGGATATTTTCTTTCGGTTGGGGAAATACAAACTTTTGGGAAATTATTTTAATCTTGGGAAAATTACAACTTTTATGGATTATTTTCGTTATGCTAGGAAAAATACAAGCTTAGGGATTGTTTTATTCAAGCTGGGTAAACTGTAGGGTTTGGGGACTTTTTGAAGTTAGGGAAATATTATCTTTGAGGATTTTATTTAAGCTGGGGAAAATACAATAATCTTCAAATATTTTACAAAGTTGGGGATAATTCCATCTTTTAGGGATTTTTTCTTCAAAGTTAGGGAAGAAAGACAACTTTTCCCCCAACTGGAGAAAAAAATCATGTTTGGCAAATTTTCTAGGAGACAAATTGTTTCTTTTAGTCTGTATGCACGCACGCAACTACTATTTTCATGCACGCGACTACGCACACCTATCATAAACACACAAAACTACGCACACTTATCCACGCACGCAACTACGCACATCACCTATCCACACACCCACGGTCTATTCCTCGACATACGCAAACCCCGGGTCTCCTCTCCTCCTCCTCCTCGCTGTAAATGAACTCAAATCTGGATGGCTGGGAGTAAGCGATCGAACTGAGATTGTTTGGGTGTAAGTGGGGACAAATTGCATCAACCCGGCCAAATACGACCCACCCCTCACCCTTCCCCCCCCTTCCTCACCTCTCTCTCTCCCTTCCTTCCTTCCTTCCACACCCTCCATCTCTCATCATGCCCCCCCCCCTTTGCCCTCCTCTCCCTCACCACTCTTCCCCCTTCTCTCCCCTCATCCCCCTCTTCCTTCCCCTCCCCGTAGATAATTAACACAGCTGGGCTGATTGAGGGTTGCCTGAGGCCATCGTAGGGAGGGGAAGTGAAGGGAACTGGGAAGGATAAGGGGGATGGGAGCTGAGGGGAAAAGACGAGGGGACAAGGCGGAAGAGGGGAAGAAAGGGACGGGAGGAGACACTGAGAGGGGGGAGTACATGACGAGGGAAAGAAGGAAACTTTGGTGGTGGTGGGTGTGGTGGTGGGGGTGGTGGTGGGTGTGGTGGTGGTGGTGGTGGGGGTGGTGGTGGTGATGATGATGGTGGTGGTGGTGGTGATGATGGTGTTCATGATGGTGGTGTTCAGTGCCCACAATATCATGGAGGAACCACCAGCACCTCCTACAATGTTCACCGTTAAGGTAGTCGAGGCATTCTTTAAAAACTTATTCCAGTTTCTACCACCAACCTGAACCCACATCAGCCTACACTACCAGCCTACTCCACCAACCTGCACCGACAACATCAGCCTACACTACCAGCCTACTCCACCAACCTGCACCGACAACCTACATCATCAGCCTACACCACCAACCTGCACCGACAACATCAGCCTACACCACCAGCCTACACCAACAACCTACACCGACTGCCCACACCACCAACCTGTACAGACTGCCGACAGCATCAGCCCATCCTACACCGACAGCCTATACCGCCAGCCTGCCCTATCTTCACTTCACCTACCTACCTACCTACCTGCCTGCCTCACTTTCCATAAACATAATGTAGACAGTGAGAAAAAATTAACTATAAAAAAATAACAACCAATTTTTCATGCGTCATATTCATCACGGTTTTAGGGACGCCTCACTGAACCTTCCGCGGCCACTGATAAATGAGAGAGAGAGAGAGAGAGAGAGAGAGAGAGAGAGAGAGAGAGAGAGAGAGAGATGGATGTTGACTGTCTCCATGTGTCTGTTTCCTTTGGTCGTGAATGTGTAATGTTAGTGTTGATGTGAAGGTTTTTGTTGGCAGCGGGAGGTGGTAATGGTGAGGTGTATGTTGTCAGTTGCTCGCCTCACATTACCAATTCATTCATAAAGTGATTCCGAAGATTGCCACCATGTTGGGGAAAGGTCACCAAGGGGTGGAACACTATACCTGTGGCAAACTGTACATACACACACACTTCTACACACACACACACATATTAGGGGTAAGGGCCTCAACCACCAGTGCCTAAGGCTAAGACACGATAATTAACAGCTTCTATTTCACCATCATTTTCACCACCATCAACAACACTGACACCATCACTACCAACACCCACCGCCAGACCACACCACACACCTCTCTCTCTCTCTGTGTGTGTGTGTACCAGGGGTTGGCTTATTTTAGTCTCATGGGTTATTCACAGACTTCAAAAAACCTTTTACCATCCGTTAAAGAGCACTAATTTCAAGCGGCGTCTCTTAGTCTAGAAATTCCGGGTAACGACAAGAGAATGGGAGCGACCTATCTGAAGCACGTCACTCCCAGGTCAGGTCAGGAGTTCCAAGTTATTTTACGGAGAACTGTTTGTACTTATCACGGAGGAGTAATGTGTATCTACCAGTACCATTTCCTCCTCTTCTTCTTCTTCCCATGTTCTTCACGTTAGTCTTCTTCCTTCATTTACAAGGCCCAATTCATCCACCTGACACCAACCTCCTCAGTCCTGTCACCCGCTTCCTCCTCTTCATTATTCAACATTATTACTTTTCATGTCCAAGATCTATCTTCCTTCCTTCCTCATTCTCAGTTGCGTTCATCTCTCTCACCCTCCGCGGCGTTCATCTCTCTCACCCTCCGCGGCGTTCATCTCTCTCACCCGCCGCGGCGTTCATCTCTCTCACCCGCCGCGGCGTTCATCTCGCTCACCCGCCGCGGCGTTCATCTCTCTCACCCTCCGCGGCGTTCATCTCTCTCACCCTCCGCGGCGTTCTTGATTGTTTACGTCGTCCGGAAACGTCACTAATCACAACCAGTTTACCGACACCGGAAGGTACAGGGGAGTGAGTGAGTCCACCTGTAGCATCACCCCCTCACCTGGCGTACACCTGCCTCACTTCTCCCCCTCCCTCCACCTGTTCTTCCCCCCTCACCTGGCGTACACCTGCCTCACTTCTCCCCCTCCCTCCACCTGTAGCATCACCCCCTCACCTGGCGGACACCTGCCTCACTTCTCCCCCTCCCTCCACCTGTTCTTCCCCCCTCACCTGGCGTACACCTGTCTCGCTTCCTCCCCTTCCCTCCACATGTCTCACCCCCATTACCCTCTACTGTACCTTACATGCCCCGCCCACTTCCGCCCGTCGTCCATGCCCCGCCCACTGCCGCCCATCCTCTCCACTCTGACTACAGTTGCCAACCTGACTGTACCTCCCCCACCTACTGCAACCCATCCCCCTCACCCTTTCCACGGTCTTCCATCCTTCTCACACCTCTCACTGTTGCCAATCCTTCCTCCGCCCACTATCGTCCATCCTTACAACCCCACCCACTGCCACCCATCCTCCCAACCCCACCCACTGCCACCCATCCCCTCCCACTACCGCCATCCTCACCCACCCACCCTCTCTTCCCCACTCACAGTTGCCAACCTTACCAAACCCCACCCCACCCCGCCCCGCCCACCTGTACCTAGTGATGCTGTCTGTTGCACTTGCTCCCTCTGGTAAACTACACCTTCCTCCTACATTAACAAGGCAAACAATGGACAACCTCACCAGGACGAGCTTGTTGAGTGCGACTAACTAGGAAGGAAGGAAGGAAGGAAGGGAGGGAGGGAGGAAGGAAGGAAGGGAGGAAGGAAGGTAGAGAGAGAAACGGAGGGAGGGAGGGAGGGAGGGAGGGAGGGAGGAGGAAGGACGGACGAAAGGAAGGAGGGAGGGAGGGAGGGAGGGAGGGATAGGAGTAGAGAAGTAACGGAAGAGGGGAGGGGAATGAGCGAGATAGTGACGAGAAAAAGAGGCAGGAGTTCAGGCGGTATTGACTGGTGACGAAGTTTAAGGCGCCATCCTTCAACAGTCATCCTCCAGGCGACAACACGTAACGACATAATTATATATCATCAGCTGGTCATGTGTGTGTGTGTGTGTGTGTGTGTTAGGTCGATCACATCCCCTGAACGCACATCACACACGTCACCCACCGCCTGCATGTTTACACTCCCACGGACGGTCCTGTAACCCTGGAGGCCAACAGACGAATGTATACCAACCAAGATCAACAAACGTGACTAAACCAACGAACAATAGAGCGAATAAACGAGTGATCTGAAACGAACCTATTTCAGACACGTGACCGCTGATAACGAACCCATCTCGTACCCAAGGCAGCTCAATGAACCCATTTCGAAAACGTGACCGCCGCTGACAACGAACCCATTTCATACCCAAGACAGATGATTCCCGCGAACCCAAAAATAACATTCCAAATATCAAAACATTTCCAGGAGATTCAATGACACAGTGACTCACTTATTGACCCGATTCAACCCCAAACTCGAATCTTTTTTTCCCCTTGAACCGTTTCGACCTAAAGCTCAAAACCAGGTTTCCGCCATCGACGCCTGAACCACTTAGCCACCGTGCAGGACGACGACGATGACATATTTGTTCCCCGAGTCGAGAAATCATGCGGAACACGGAGCTGCCATAACTGTGGTCAGTCACGGCATGGAGAGAGAGAGAGAGAGAGAGAGAGAGAGAGAGAGAGAGAGAGGCAGGAGAGGTCTATTATTAATCACCACACAAGATCAAACTTCTTGAAATTTCATAAGACAAAACTACTTCACCCCAACAGGAAGCGAGAGGCCGGACACCTAACACGAATAACAGACAGAGATGGCGTCTAAGGTGTACTGAGACTATAGTATGTGTGGGGGAGTTATTCAGCTGAGGTATAAAACTGAGGGTAAGAACCTAACTTAAAACCTAATCTAACCTATGAGAGTCCATCTTTGTACAGTAATTTAGGTAGACGTACACAAAGTTTTACATCATTCAGTTAGAAGAAATAAGAAGACAAAATTTAAAACCGCTCTGGAAATCCTTGTCCCACACACACACACACACACACACACACACACACCCTCCAATGAAACTTCGCGTGTTATTTAACCCCACAACCTCCCCCCCCTCACTGACTAGTCTATGCAATGAATCGTCGGGAATATGCTGAATGGCCCTCCCCTCCCCCCTCGGGTGAAAAATAGCGTCAGTTGTCGTGGCACATAAAACACCATTGCACTGTGGCATTCCGACGGTGTATTTCTATCGGTATGTGTCGCCGACCCCAACATTTAGGTAATTACGAGGGGCTGTTGAGGGTGGGTGCTCCCTCCCTCCCTCCCTCCCTTGCCTTGCCTCCTTCCTTCCTTGCCTCGTCTCCCCTCCCCTCCCCCCCTTTCCTCCCTCCCACCGAGTGAGTTATGCCTTACATTCACACGACGACGACACGCGGCACACCGGGAGGGAGGGAGGGAGGGCCTGACATATAGAGGAGAGACACGCGCTAAAGCTAGACGAATTGTGTAGGGGGGAGGAGGAGTGGGGAGGAGGGAGAGGGGGGAGGGGGAGGGGGAGGGGGAGGAGGTGGAGGGGGAGGAGGTGGAGAGGGGAGGAGGGAGAGGAGGGAGAGGGGGAATGAAGAAGGGTGAGGGGGAAGACGAGAAGTAGAGAGGGGGAAAGGGAGAGGGGGAAGAGAAGAAGGAGAGAGGGGGAAGAGGAGGAAGAATGCATACATAGGAAGAAGAAAACAGAACAAGATGGAAGAAGAGAGCCAGGGTGCGGGAGGAAGAGGGGCAAGGGGGAGGAGAAGGAACGAGAGGAAGATGTTGTGTAAGGGAGGAGGAAGAGGAAAACGGGGAAAAGAAGAGGGCCAGGGTGCGGGAGGAAGAGGAACAAGGGGGAGGGCCAAGGGAAGAAGAAGAGTGCCAAAGGAGGATAAAGAGGAAGAAGACGACGAACATCCAATCAATCACAGCCTTAATGTCTCTTGATTATCTATTCGCATTACTTCCTTATTCTTGTTTTATCCCCCGCCTCCTCTCACAGCAATAAATCTATTTCCACTTCCTCGCTCTTCCTATCTCCACCTCCCGTCCCCTTTCCTCCATCTCTTTCTCTCCCTAAGACTCTCTAATCTCACTCCCATCTAGTTCATCTCCCCATCTTCTTCCTCTCCCCAATCAACACTCCCCATCTCCTCACCTTCCCCTTCATCACAGAGGTGGGGCATCGATGAAGATATTCGAATCGGGTTAGAAGTGCGTCACAGGGCGTTGGCAGACTTCGTGTGTAGGGAGCTGAAATTATCTACAAAGTGCACGTGTATCGAGCAGTGGTCCTCCCCACCCTGCTGTATGGCAGCGAGACATGGGTCGCATACAGGAGGCACCTCAAGGCACTTGGAAACTTTCACCAACGTAGTCTACGTCCTATCATCCGAATTCACTGGGAAGACAAGAGAACAAATGCCAGTAATTTCGCTGATACCAACTGTAGGAACATCGAGGCTACCATTGTCCATGAACAACTATGTTGGACTGGCCGTGTTACCCGTATGGACGACAGTAGACTGCCAACAAAGCTACTTTACAGTCACCTAACGAATGTTAAACGTAGCGCTGGAGGGCAACTGAATAGGTAACAGGATAGTCTTAAGACAAACCTGAAGTGCTAAATCGACCCCCTCACCTGGGAGACGATTACTCCACATCGCAACGCTTGGAGGAGCACCACACGAGAAGGTGTTAATACTTTCGAGTTAGCCCGACTGCATACCGAGGCAGACAAGCACCAACACCGGATAGACTGTCACGCGCACTAGATGTAGCCCTCCACACGTGCAACATCAGTAGATGGCCCTGCCGATCCCATATCGGCCACTCGGGCCACCTCAGAGCTCACCAACGAAGGTGACATCAGTAATAATTCATATCATTCTGTCATTGCTGGATGATCGATATATTGTTTACGATTCTTAGAGATATCAAAGTAGTAGTAGCGTGTGTGTACCACACTTAGTTTTCCTTTCTCTTTCAACATCACATAATAAACCATACATACTGTACCTATCTCGATCAAAACCCGAACACATTGCCTGACTCAACTGTATAATTTTCAAATAAAATTAAGAACGCACGAGAGAGACCCTGATTTATGCAACTGATTAAAAAGAATACTATAATTTTCAAAGCAAAAAACACACACGATTCATTGCCCCCCAAAGGCTTTTAAACAGCTTAAAATATACATCAGCTCCTGGTAAATATGTTTCGTCCGACTAGAAATTAAACGAAATTATTATAATATGGCGGCGGGGCGGGCGGGCGGGTGAGGGAAGCTGCTGATATTATTATACATTTCCTTTGTGTTTATAAAGGTGTAGAGCTGACCCTGAAAGACTAAACAAGCCCCTTAGTGGTCGCGAGGGGCTTAAAGGCGGTGGCACAATTTTATTTATTTTTTTTTTGAGAGAAAGAAACAGACAAACACAGATAATTATTCAAAGAAGACATAAATCACTTCGATACATCACCCGGATACATCAATAAATACCCCCCCCCCTCCTCGTACACCCATAACTTATACAACAAAGGGGAGAGAGGAAGGGGAGGGATTGGTGGGTTTGGGGAGGGAAGGGGAGGGGGATTGGAAAGGTTGGGAATGGAAGAAGGGTTGCGAGGGGGACAAAGGGAAGGGGGGATTGGGAATGGAGGGGAACGGAGGTGTTGAGGAGGGAGGGAGGGAAAGGGAGGGGACTGGAGGGTTTGGGGAAGGGAAGAGGATAGGAGAATAGTGGGAAAGGGAGGAGAGGGGGTTGGAAAAAGGAGGTGAGGGGAGGAGATTGGGCGAGGGGAGGGTAGACCACATGAACCATCAGGCAGGGAGTAAACCGAGCCGGATATTTCAGGCGGTAATGGAGGCCAAACACCATTAAGACGGCCCACTAAATGGTCATTAGAGTAAGGGGTCGATTTCCTGTCTCTCTCCCCCTCCCTCCCTCCCTCCCTCCTCTCCTTCCCTTCCCTGACAGATGATAGTCCCTTTCACCCCCTTCCCATAACACAGGCAGCCCTTCCCCTACCTCTCTCCCATGACAGATGACTACCCCCTCCGGCCTCCCATAACATCACCCCCCCCTCCATCAAAACTCCCTTTAGCGATCCCTTTGATTCGATTGACTGCCTACGCGGACATACAAAGAGAGAGAGAGAGAGAGAGAGAGAGAGAGAGTGAAGTTATCAGGGGATCTCGTTGAAGTGGTGCGGTTTTGTCCTCCCGCAGTTAGCGTAACTTCCCTTCTCTCCCAACAAGTTCCACCACGTTAAGGGGGGGGGAGGGAGGGAGGGAGGGATGACATGTAGGAAGCCCAGAACGGATTTGAGAGAGGACCATCTTACCACCACCTACCATTACCACCATCACCTAACACTACCACCATCGTCGTCATCACCACCTACTACCACCATCGTCGTCGTCTCCATCACTACCCACTACCACCATCGTCACCACTCCACTACCACCATCGTCACCACTCCACTACCACCATCGTCACCACTCCACTACCACCATCCACACTATCCATGTACGGGCCACTGTGTTATTGTATTCCTGCTGTACCTACCAACATGGATGTTTAAATATTGACATGAACAAAATCATTAATATGGATGTACTGCTGACACACACTGTAGTCATGACATATATTCCGTCAAAACCTTTTACCTTCCATGTTTCACTACCATACACCCCTGTCACACGCCTCCCGCCACACACCCGTCACACGCCTCCCGCCACACCCCTCCCGCCACACTCCTGTCACACGCCTCCCGCCACACCGCTACCACACCCCTCCCACCACACCATTCTCCATCCCTCCAGTGTTTCCGACAGCGACACACGGACATACACTGCCACCAACCACCCCCACCATCCACCCACACCCACCCTTGTCCAACACGAAACTTATCAAGCGAAAAATCATAACAGAACGAGGGGAGGGTGAACCAGGCCAGGCGAGCCGGATACAATATTGACCGGCGTGAACTATATTCATCAACAAAACGAAATGTGTCCGTAAAAAAAAAAAAATAATAATGAAAAATAACCAGGTCACAGAGGTCAAGAAGCTTTAACGCTGTCCCCTGGGAGAGAAAAATCCCTGGACAATCTTTTCTGATGACTGCACCCGGAAGTTCAATTGTTCGTAGGATATATTTCACCTCCACTCCCCCCAACCGCAACCACTCCACCCCTCCCACAACCCACCCACCCCTCTCCCCCTCCCCAAAAAACCACGCGAGGGCACACTATAAACTAGTTCATTCAAGCTACTAGGACATTAAAGGAAGGATACTGACCCAAAAGGAGATTCCCAGGTCTGAGTTTCCTACACATACAGGAGATGTTATTAGATAGCAGAGACGCTACAGGAAAAACGATACTGAGTTTATGCTTCCGCCATTACCTGATCTGCCCCGCCCCGCCCCGCCATCACATTCACCTGCCCCGCTCCGTCATCGCCTCGCCATCAACTCGCCTGCCCCGCCATGCCATCATCTGCCCCGCTCCGTCATGTCCTCACCTCACCTGCCCCGCCCCGCTATGTCCTCACCTCACCTGCCCCGCCCCGCCATGTCCTCACCTTACCTGCCCTGCCATCACCACACCCGTCCCCCATTACCCATTCTATTCACGTGTTGACCCATTTCTGTCTGTGTGTGTGTGTCTGTCTGTCTGTGCCTCTGTCTCTCTGCTTGTCTCTCATTTACACCGTCATTATGTACACAAAAAATCCCCAGCAAATTTTACAGACAAACTTTTAGCTCTCCAAAAATCCTCAAACTTTTGTGCCCTGAAGCTTGTATACTGGTAAATAATATACAACACTCGCAGAGAGACAGGCAGGCGGGCGGACAGACAGACAGAGATACAGACAGGCAAACAGATATAGATACAAACAGACGGGTAGATCGAGACAAACAGATGAACAAACACAGATAGACGTATAAACAAAAAAGACAGACAGACAGACAGACTTCCTTAGTCTTCATCAAATTCGCTACTGTTTAAGGCAGTGAGTTCACTTTATCTTTACGGGAGCTCTCAGGAAAGTTCATTTTCGCCTTAAGGAAATTGTATCCACTTTCCAGAAGAGTTCACTTTCCTTACGTGGGAGGGAGGGGAGGGGAGAGGGAGGGGGTAGTTTTATTTTTTTTTTTTTGGGGGGGGGGGGGGAGTTTCTTTTCGACAGGGGTTTATTTTCACTTCTTTTTGGGGTAATGGAGGCTTTTTTTTTTTTGGAAGAGTTCAGTTTTATTATTTTAATTTAACACACTTTTGGGAGTTATTTAATTTTCCCGAGTTAATTTCACGTTCTTTTTTTTTTTTTTTGAGTTTGCTTTCGTGCTTGGAGGGAAGGAAGGAGGAGAAAGGGGAGACAGTAAGGAAGGAAGGAAGGAAGGTATAGAAAAGGGAGGAATGGGGGCAAGGGGAGAATATGAGTAAGTGGTGGAAAGAAAGGGGAGAAAAGGAAGTAAAAGAGGAGGAAGGAAGGAAGGAAAAATGGAGGAAAAGGGAAGAGAGAGAGAGAGAGAGAGTAATCTGGTCTCACGATAATGCCCACCCGACCACTTTCCACTGAACCAGAAATAGAAAACTTTCAAACGAGTGTTTTTTGTTTTTGATTTTAGTCTTGTTTTCAAAAATTTCACCGACACATATACAAGTTTTATTCATTAAAGGGCAGGGGAGCAGGGCGAGGGAGTAAGGGAAGAAGAAGGGGGGAGGAGCAGGGCGGGGGGGGAGGAGCAGGGCAGGGGGGAGGAAGGGGAGGGGGAGGGGGAGTAAGGGAAGAAGAAGGGGAGAGGAGCAGGGCGGGGGGGAGGAGCAGGGCGGGGGAGGAAGGGGAGAGGGGAGGGGGGAGGAAGGGGAGGGGGAGGAAAGGGAGGGGGAGAGAAGGGGAGGGGGGAGGAAGGGGAGGGGGAGGAAGGGGAGGGGGGAGGAAGGGGAGGGGGTGGAAGAGGAAGGGGAGGGAGGGGCGAGGGTGGAAAGAGGAGAGAGAGAAAAGAGAGAGAGAGAGAAAAGAGAGAGAGAGAAAAGAGAGAGAGAGGTTATTCAGTTATCCATCCATCCATCCATCCATCTATTCTTGGAGACGAACTGAAAATTTTTCCAAAGTCATACGTATCAATCGATTAATTATTCATCACTCCAATCATCCAAATTGCCCCTACCCGCTCCACCGTGCCCCGCCAAGCCCCGCCCCGGAGACTGGACTAATCTATGACCTCGAGGTTAATGATGGCCGGTCAAGGCATCTTAAGTAATTACGAACGGCTTGGGTCAAGGAGCAGGTAGACCCCCCCCCCCCCCTCCCTCCCTCCGGTACTGATACGCGGGGGAAAAAAAAGCGTCTCGTATGTCATGTCTTTCCCCCTTAATGGGTCATGTGAGAACGCAGCTAACAATGACGCCGCGAGAACTTACCTGGTGATGTGAGAACGCAGGTGGATGACTCAACAACCCAAAGGTTCTTAAGTTCTTTTTTTTTTGTGTTAGGTTGACGATTATGAACGCAACGAACTGATTCCTTTAAATTAGAGGTATACTAAAGGTCCTTCGCACACCTGTCTACCTGTGTGAGAACGTAGTTAACTCTCTCTCTCTCTCTCTCTCTCTCTCTCTCTCTCTCTCTCTCTCATCTCCAACGACCATCACCATTATTCACCATCAACATATATCACCATCATCATCTCCAACCACCATCATCTCCAACAACCACCACAACCACCACCATCTCCAGCAACCACCACCACCACCACATTATTCTCCCATTAAAAGTTTTAGATAATCAGTTTTTGTGATGTAAAAGGTAAAGACGCCAATCCTTTATCTTATGAACTCACCAATTTCGTATTTCTTAAACTTTTACGTAATGCCAATTTATTTTACTTTACATATCGCCAATTTATTCATTTTTTACTTCATCGAATCGCCAATTTTATTACCAAAACAATTAAACAATTTTATTAAGTTGCCAATTGTATATTTTACTATTTTCCGATGTTGACAAATTTTATCTTCTTGTAGTACAGATTATTACAAGAGGAAGGAAGACTTGAAGGCCCTGTGTGTGTGTGTTGGGAGGAATAGCAAAGGGGTGGTAGGGGAAAGAGTGGTGAGAGGAGGAGGAGAAGAGGGAGTGGGAGGAGAGGGAGGAGAGTGAGAGGAAGTGTAGAATTAGGATGGGGAGGAGGGAGCGTGGGATGGGGAGGAGGGAGCGTGGGATGGGAAGGAGGGAACGTGGGATGGGGAAGTAGGGGGAGTGGCAGGGGATGAAAAAGGACGGGGCTAGGGATGGGAAGGAATGAGTGGGAGGGAAAGAAAGAGGTGGCATGGGAAGGAAGAGGGAGAGTGGGATGGGAGGAGGAGGAGACGTGGGAGGGGGAAGAGTAGGAGAGACGGTCTGAGGGGGCGTGGAAGTAGGGCGTGGGGTTCATAGAGGGAGGCGGCGTGGGAGTAGGGCGTGGGGTTCATAGAGGGAGGCGGCGTGGGAGTAGGGCGTGGGGTTCATCGAGGGAGGCGGCGTGGGAGTAGGGCGTGGGGTTCATAGAGGGAGGCGGCGTGGGAGTAGGGCGTGGGGTTCATAGAGGGAGGCGGCGTGGGAGTAGGGCGTGGGGTTCGTAGAGGGAGGCGGCGTGGGAGTAGGGCGTGGGGTTCGTAGAGGGAGGCGGCGTGGGAGTAGGGCGTGGGGTTCGTAGAGGGAGGAGGCGTGGGAGTAGGGCGTGGGGTTCATAGAGGGAGGCGGCGTGGGAGTAGGGCGTGGGGTTCGTAGAGGGAGGAGGCGTGGGAGTAGGGCGTGGGGTTCGTAGAGGGAGGCGGCGTGGGGTTCGTGGGGTCCGTTAGGGAACTTGTTAAAGATGAAGAGTTGGCCAAGAGGGAGGGTAGGGGGGGAGGGAGGGTAGGGGGGGAGGGAGGGAGGAAGGAAGGAAGGGAGGGAGGAAGGAAGGAAGGAAGGGAGGGAGGAAGGGAGGAAGGGAGGGAGGAAGGGAGGAAGGGAGGGAGGAAGGAAGGGAGGGAGGAAGGAAGGGAGGGAGGAAGGGAGGGAAGGAAGGAAGGAAGGAAGGGTTAACTAGTTCAGACAAGCTCTACCTCCCTATTCGCTCCCTTAATCCCTATCTATTCTGTCTATTAATCCCTCATCCACTCTCTTCATTTCACAATCCTTCCCTCCTTCGCTCGCGCGCACGCACTGCCATAGTACTAGCAGGGTGCCATAAGGTGCCATGATACTAGAGGAGTGCCATAAGTACAGTCAGAGGGTCGTGGTGTTTGGCTATGGGCGTTTGTCTCCTCCCATGAAATTTTATGGGGTATGACATTAACCCTCACCCTCCTCCCTTCACACTGGTTAGGTTAGGTTATGGTTTATGTCAGGTTATGGTTTATGTTAGGTTATGGTTAAGTTAAGTTAGGTTAGTTATAGCGTTTTAATCTGATGAAAAATGCCAGGGTGTCTAATCTTCATGCGAGTTCTTGTTTAATGAATCCCGGAATCACGCCCGAGGTAGACTAGAGGCACAGTGTCACTTAGGGGTCACATTAACCCCAGACTTATGGCCCACGTCACCTCACCACATGACGTCAGTGTTACCATGACCACGACGACAAGAGACCCCTCACCACAGGTTATGTTTAGGTACTACCTTACCCAGTGTTACCATGGTGATCATCCCACCACAAAAGATCCTCCACACACACACACACACACACACACTATTTAATAACCTACGTAACAGGTCACTGAAGAAATTTACCTAACTCGGCTTGATATGAAACAAAAGGTGAAGACGGTAAGAGAGGTCACGAGTTTACGCCACCATACAGGTAAAATATCCACGACGGGGAACATAATTCAGGTGTAAGAAAATAACAAGGAAAACGGGTGTACACAGTCGTCCACCTCCCACACTTGATGCTGGTGATGAGACGAGAGTGAGAGGGAGGGTAGAAGGAGAAGCGGAGAGGACAGGTATGAAGGGAAGACAGGTATGAGGGGAAGGGGGAAGACAGGTATGAGGGGAAGAGGGAAGACAGGTATGAGGGGAAGAGGGAAGACAGGTATGAGGGGAAAGAGGGTAGAAGGGAAAATAGGGGTAGAAGGGGAAAGGGAGGGGAAAGGGAGGGTAGAAATGGGAGGCGAGGGTGGCAGAGGAAGGTAAAACGGGAGGGTAGAAAGAGAAAGGGGGGACAGTGATGAAGGTAAAGAGGGAAAGTGAGGGTAGAAGTGAGGCAAAGAGAGAAAGAGAGAGAGAGAGAGGAGCTGTCTAGTGCCAGTGCCGACAAAACGGGCAGCAGCCTATCAGACAAACCGCTTAAAAAAATCACCCACAATAACTAGAGCGATACATATCACCACCACACTATTAGCCTAGCGAGGTGGTCACGGTCAGTCAACTACTACGCCTTTCCTCCCTCCTGTAACCTTTTTCACCCTCTCTCTCTCTCCCCAAAAAGAAAAAGAATGAAAATGAAAGAAAAGGTCGGAGAGAGAGAGAGAGAGAGAGAGACCCCACCTGCCAGACGTCCACTGTCCAACACCCTACACCCCCCCTCTACGTCAGTAGCGTGGCCAGACAGTTCTCGGCGAGGCAGGCAGGCAGGCAGACTGGCTGGCCACCAAATGAGATTTCAAAACTTTTCCAGCAATGCAATTTCACCTCTCATGAAGACGACCTGATGATGTCTTCACAGTGTACACCTGATATTATTACCTACCTCCTACTCCATCTTTTACTTCTCATTCCCTCTTCTCCTCTCTCCTATCGCTTCCTCTTCCTCTCTTACTACTCATTCCTCCAGCTGGTGATGTCTAAAATCCTAACATGGTAACGTCCATAACACAAAGTGAATCAAGACAACAAGCAAACCACCACAGTCTAACAACCAAACTACCATGACCTAATGACCTCCCTAACAACCATAACTACCACATCCGCACCCTCGTTAACAGCCAAACTACCATAACCTAATGACCTTCCTAACAACCAAACTACCACATCCAAACAACCTCCCTAACAACCAAACTACCAAATCTTCTCACCTCGTTAACATCCAAACAATCTCGCTAACAAACAAACTCCCACATACACATACCCTCGTTAACATCCAAATGACCTCACTAGCAACCAAACTACGATAGCCTAACGACCTCCCTAACATCTAAACTACCACAACCAAACAATCTCGCCAACAAACAACCACACAATCTCGTTAACAACCAAACTATCACCAACCAATTAACTACCCTCATCAAACAGACTCAGGGTCCGGACCGCCCAAAGTAATTACGCGTTATTTCGAGCTTATATTAATGCCCAAACTTGTGTTATGCAAATGAGGTGTGTTGAGTTGTCATCCTGACCTGCCCAGTGGCTGTCCAGCAGGTGATGGGGGAGGGGGAGGAGATGGGGGAGGGGGAGGAGGAAGGCTGATTGGTGGCGAGTTTAGGAAGGCTGAGGGAGAAGAGAGAGAGAGAGTTGTCGTACCCAACTCGAGTACCAGAAAGGACAAGTTTATTCATTAAAACGTGAAGTTCAGTCGCAGGTTCTCATGCCAGGTACACTAACCCCCTTACTGTGGCGACGGTACAGTACCGGGAAGGTGTTGCCTTGGTATGTGGTGCACAATTACCCAATGAGCTGTCGAGGCTAATATTTTAAAATCACCTGATTGTCCTCCTCAGATTTTTCCACCTTAAACATTAACCTAACCTAACCTAACCCATTCTGAATCCATACAATCGAAGCGCACTCAACGCTAACATAATCCAGCCCAACCATCAAATATTTCCTAATTCAACAAAATCCTCAAAGTCCAATCCCCAATCCAGGAATTCGACTTCATTAAGGATTGGCATTACAGTGTGTTGGTCCGCCGCTAAACACTACTACCTTTTGAGGACGTTAATTTGGCCCCGTGTTTACCTGTGTTCCGAGGCAGAGATGATGCAGCTGCGGCCTCGACTGTAATTCTCGGGTACGTTTCTGTTCATTTCTCGTCCGTCATCATATAGAGTATTACTGTGCCTTTATCTTATCGTTTGAGGGAGGGAGGGAGGGAGGGGGTGTGTGGGGAGGAGGGTGATAGTGTGGTAGTGTTTACGGGAGAGGAGGGGGAGGAGGTGGAGGGAAGTGTGAGATTAAGGGTGGGAAGAACATAAGGAGTCTGCAATAGGCTGGTTGGCCTGTGCATGGCAGCTCCTGTCGAGAGGAGAGTGAGGGTGAGAGGTTGGGGAGGAGGTCGGGGAGGAGTAGGGGGAGGGTCGGGGGGAGTAAGGGGGAGGGTCGGGGGGAGTAAGGGGGAGGGTCGGGGGGGAGTAAGGGGGAGGGTCGGGGAGGAGTAGGGGGGGTCGGGGGGAGGAGTAGGGGGCCGGGGGGAGGAGTAGGGGGGTCGGGGGGAGGAGTAGGGGGGTCGGGGAGGATTGGGGGGGGGGGGGGGAGCCACACATCTTCCCCTTCTCGTACCTGGCGACAATAGACCTACCTCCCTGGGGACGCCTTTACCCCCCCCCCCTCCTCCAAAAACACAGGAAACTTGACCCTCCATCTCCGATTCCCCCTCCTCCACCCCAGTGACCTGTCTCCATCCCCCTACTGCCCCGCCCAACACGCCCGGGAGGCCAGACAGGTATATTAAGTAGCCTCCTTTTCATAACGACACTACTAACCAATGACAATATAATATAGTCTACACAATATAAAATAAGACGCCCACTCTCTTCTCACGTCTACCTTATATACACACTACACATTATATCTCAACTGTCCATATATACGCGGATTTCAATACACAAATCACACACTACATGCACACACACACACACAAACACATTATACACTGCACACTACATGCACACACTACATACACACACATTGATAGACATACATACACACAATGGGTGACCCGGTATCCCTGGATTGAAGTGATCACGGTAGACGATGTGCAGAACAAGTGGGATAATTACCTGGACACTATCACCAAAGCCTACCACCACTTCATTCCAGCCAAGACACTGAGGATCCACCCCGATGATGTCCCGTGGATTACACCCCGTATCAAAAGACTAATTGAGCAGCGCCTGTACAGAAGTCTACGTAACCAGGTCATCATGGACATCAAGTCGGCCAAGAAGCCTTATTATCCCAGGAAAGTGCACGGCCTTAAGGAGGTCGGCATCGGTCAGCGGTACTCTAAGGTGAAAGATCTACTTTATGTGGTCTTAACCGTCAGTCTCCCACATTTCCTTTTATCTCTCATTTACCTAGTGAGGAGGCAGCCGGGACAATTTAGAACCACTGTGCTACCATATGTCAAACCCTACCCAGCCTTGACCTCACTCTCCTCCCTGCCTACTTACCTTCCCCCTCCTAGTGTTCAACCATTTGAAATTGCCAACAAACTCCTGAAATTTAAATCCAAACGCTCTACAACCCCAATTGACCTCCCAATCAAAATTTACAAGGGGTTTGTAGTCGAACTTGCCACCCCCCCCCCCCCCTCTGTTCCATTAATAATGCATCCCTCAGACAAAGCCTTAACGAATGGAAAACCGCATTTGTCACCCCTATCCCCAAGATCCCCACCCCATAGTCCCCAAGTGACCTCAGACCAGTTGCCATTACCCCATACCCAGTTTACTCTGTGAAGACTTTGCTTTTGAATGGGCATTTGCTAGTATTTATCAGTCAAATGATCCACAGCAATTTGGCAATATGAGGACCTCCTCTACATCACCCTGTTTAGTTAGCTTCCTGGATTTTCTGCACAAAAACCTGGAGAAACTTAAGACATCACTGGCCGTTACCCGTGTTGACTTCAGGAAGGCTTTTGACCTTGTTGATCACTGCACTGTTATCAACAAGGCCATTGCACTAGGGCTGCCCACCAACCTGGTCTCATGGCTCACTGATTTCCTGAGTGAGCGTCGTCAGGCAGTGAGGTACCAGGGTTCAGTCTCCACATTCCAACACCTCGCCTGTGGTGTTCCCCAGGGGACGAATGTGCTTCCTAATCCTGGTCAACGACACTCTATTGGACATTCTTCACAGGTGGAAGTACGTGGATGACTGCACTGTGGGGGTTACAGTGGACAACACCTCACCGGACTACTCATCACTAAAAGGCACCCTAGACAGGCTACAGGCATGAACTACGGAGAACAAGGTCACAATCAATCACACCAAAACCGTAGTCTTGCACATCAACACTGCCACCACTCCAGTGCAAGCCCCAGCAGTCACAGTGGGCGCTCATCCTCTCCAGTTGGTGCAGTCTGCCAAACTCCTGGGTGTAACTAGACCACAAACTGGACTGGAAGGCCCATGTAAACAACGCTATCAAGGCAGCCTGGACCTGACTCTACAAGCTACCACGAGGCATGTCACTTGGGGCACCCACGCCAGAGTTGAGGACTATCTACAACGCATTTATACTCCCCAAATTAACGTATGCATCACCAGCCTGGTCGTCTTCTCTCAACTCTACCCAACAACGTCAGGTAGAGAAGGTACAGAAGAGGACCTGCAGAATCATGCTGGGCACAGACTACTCTGGCTACAACAACGCTCTCTCCACCCTGGAAATGCCATCCCTCAGTGACGTCCACCACCACGCACTAGCAGGGTTTGGTTGTGGACTACTGCACCATCCTCGTCGTCATCACCACCTTCTGCCACCGGCAGTCCCCCGCCCACCACACACAGTGTGCCACTACAACAAAATTCAGCCCATACGAGCCCGCACTGATAGATATAAGAATAGCACCATCCCATCTATTGTTTAAATAATAAACATCTCCAGATTTATGTACTGTACAGCCCTATAAATGTATTGAACGTATATTATGTTTAAATCACATGTAAGTTTGTATATTTTCAGCCACCGGCTGCAACTCTATCAATAAACCGTTTATTATTATTATTACACTTCACTACACCACCTCGTGCCAGGCCACTAACAAGACTGACGTCATTAGCGAAGGTCAGGGCCACATAATGACATCATCCGCGGCGGGTCAGGTAGAGGACTGTGTTTAACAAGACCCTGTCTTGTCCAGCACCATCCCTCCCCCTTTTCTCCCGACACCCCCCTTCCTACCCTCCCTCCAGTTTCTCGCTACCCTCCCTCTCTCCCTCCCTCCAACCTCTTGCTACCCCCCTCTCACTCCCAGCGTCCCCCCCTCTCACTCCCAGCGTCCCCTTTCCCTCCCTACCGCCTCGCCCAATCCACCTGTCCCTCTACACTAGGTGAGGGCAGGGAAGAGAGAGACGAATGTAGGATCAATCATCCCGATATCCTTCCCCTACACCTTCCTCCTCCTACACCTTCCTCCTCCTCCCTCCTCCTCCTCCTCCTCCCCCTCCCTCCTCCTCCTCCCCCCCCTCCTCTTCCTCCTCCCTCCTCCCTCCCTCCTCCTCCTCCTCCTCCCTCTACGAGTGTAGGACAAAACCCCCTTGGGCAAAACCCCCTCAAGTAAGGTGCAAAGTAGGACAACACCCCATTTCCTTACTGGTGTTATGATAATAAATGTAATATTTTACATGTCCTATTTCTTACTCTAAATAAGGGGGTTTTGTCCTACTTTGCACTTTACTTGAGAGGGTTTTGTCCAAGGTGATTTTGTCCTAGGGGATTTTGTCTTTTAGGGGTTTTGTTCAGACCCCTCCCTCTACATTCCCCCTCCTCCCTCTGCACCCCATCCTCCTTCCCCAACACACCCCCTCCTCCTCCCCTGCACCTCCCACATCTCCCGCAGACGTTCATCAGCCCACGCCTCAACATTCCTTCTGCGCCCGAGTTATGATGGAGTAGGTGAGTAAGAACGGACGCACTGCACTATCCTCAACACACAAACGCGCGCGCACACACACGTACACACCTCCCCAGACAAAACTTACCCTAATAAAATTGGACATTCTTGTGGTCTTTCCAGTGGGACTCGATAGGTCAGGAAGGGAAGAAATACTTGAGAAGGTTAAGCCAGGTCATGAAGATTTGTTTGTGGGGAGAGTAGAGAGAGAAAAGGGGTGAAAAAAACCCAAAAGAGACAAAGACAAAAAAAAGATGAAAAAGGAAAAACAGCGAGAAAGAAAATATAAGAATAAAACAAACCTCAAAAGAAACAAGCTAAAAGAAGACGCCAGAAAACACGACTAAACAAGACGAGCCACAACACAGAGAGAGGTGACGGCTTGGGTGAGGTGACCGACGACTCCCATCACCACCTGACTCCTCCACCTGGCCACACTCCCACACAACCTTCACGGCGTCTTTACTCCTGCTGGGTGACGCCCCCCCCCCCTCCTCCTCCTCCTCCCATTGGTGCTCCCCATCCCCTCCCTCAACCTACCTGTATCTACAAGAGACACCCCCAGCAGCGACACCTCCTGTTTTGGTCAGTAGGTCAAGACCGAGATAAGAAAAGCAAAGAGAAATAATGAATTGAAGGTAGCAAGGAGGTGAAGTCAAACCCCAAGGGATTCTATCAAATGTATCAAACTAAAACACGACAAGATTGGACCAATACAGTCAGATACCGGCGAGCTGACTGATAACGACGGAGAAATGAGCAATAATCTGAATAGATATTTTTACCACCGAAAATTTTAACATAATACACGAGGCACCGACTATACACAGAGATAGTGGAGAAAATAGATTAAGAGAAGTTATAGTAACGATGTTAATAAACAGACAGCTAAAACCTAATAAGTCACCAGGTTCCGATGAGATATTTGCCAGAGAATTAAAGGAATGAGGGAAGAGCTTAGTATGCCCTTAGCAAAGTTGTTTAACATGTCATTAAAAACGGGTGTAGTACCAGAATCCTGGAGGATAGCTAATAAGAACATAAGAATGGAGGAAACTGCAGCGGGCCTATTGGCCCATACTGGGCAGTCCCGTTTACACCCAACCCCTATTGCTCATATAAGCATCCAACCAATGTTTGAAGCTATTCAGAGTATTCGACTTAATGATGATATTTGGTAACTTGTTCCATTCATCCACTACTCTGTTTCCAAACCAGTGTTTACCTATTTCGCGCCTAAATCTAAATTTGTCTAATATAAAACCATTGTTACGAGTTCGCTTCTGGTTGGATAGTTTGAGTACCTTTGCAATGTCTCCTTTGTTTAGCCCTGACTTCCACTTATACACCTCTATCAGGTCGCCCCTCGCTCTACGTCTCTCCAGGGAGTGCAAATTAAGATGCTTTAACCTGTCTCTATACTCAAGCTTCCTAATGCCCGGGATTAGTCTTGTCATTCTCCTCTGAATTCTCTCCAATGATTCTATATCCATCCTGTAATACGGTGACCAGAACTGAACTGCGTAATCCAGGTGCGGTCTCACAAGCGCAAGATACAGTTTTAGGATGACCTCGCTAGTCTTGTAACTAACACTCCTATGTATGAACCCAAGTACTTTATTAGCCTTGTTACGAGCAAAAACACATTGTTTACTTGGCTTGAGGTTCCTACTTATCATTACTCCTAAATCTCTCTCGCAGTCGGATTTCTCTATGGCATCGTTGTTCATCTGGTATCCTTGTTTACATCTCCTATACTGAGTACTTTACATTTGTCCACGTTGAATTTCATCTGCCATTTTTCAGACCATTCGAAAAATTTGTTTAGATCTTCCTGTAGTTTTGCGGAGTCCTCGTCAGATTTAATAACACGTCCTATTTTAGTGTCATCAGCAAATTTACTTATGTTGCTGTCTATGCCGATATCTATGTCGTTTATGTATATAATAAATAATAATGGTCCAAGTACTGAGCCTTGGGGAACTCCACTTGTGACGTTGCTCCAATGGGACTTAGTGCCGTTAATGCTCACTCGCTGTTTTCTGTCCTGTAACCACGCCCTAATCCATTTAAGGATGTTACCTTTGATGCCATGTGCTTCTTACCTTTCAAATTAGTCTTTCGTGGGGGACTCTGTCGAAGGCTTTGCTTAAGTCGAGATATACCACATCATAATTGTGCCCCTCGTCCACTGATTCGAAAACTGATGAAAAGAATGTTAATAGATTAGTTAGACAAGAACGTCCGCTTGTGAAGCCATGCTGGGAATCATTGATCAATCGGTGCTTCTCCACGGTGATTTCGTATAGAGTTTGAAATGATTGCCTCCAGTAATTTGCCTACTATTGATGTTAGACTGATTGGGCGGTAGTTAGAGGATAGTGATCTATCCCCCTTCTTGAAAATCGGTATTACATTCGCTATCCTCCAGGACATGTTAAACAACTTTGCTAAGGGCATACTAAGCTCTTCCTTACATTCCTTTAATACTCTGGCAAATATCTCATCGGGACCAGGTGACTTATTAGGCTTTAGTTTGTCTAGTTGCTTACTAACATCGTTACTAGTCACTACTATCTCGCTTAATTTATTTTCTTCTTTATCTCTGAATAGAGTCGGTGCCTCGGGTATCATGTTCAAATTTTCAGTGGTGAAAACTGTTGAAAAATATTTATTCAAATTATGCTCATTTCTCCGTCGTTATCAGAGGGGAGATAGATCACTATCCTCTAACTACCGACCAACCAGTTTAACATCAATTGTAGGCAAATTGTTGGAAGCAATAATTTCAAACTATTCGAAATCACCTGGAGAAGCACAAGTTGATCAATGATTCCCAACGTGGCTTCACAAGCGGGCGTTCATATCTGACATACCTATTAACAATCTTTTCAACTGTTTTAGAATCATTGGATGATGGACACGATTATGATGTGGTTTACCTCGACTTTAGCAAAGCCTTCGACAGAGTCCCCCACAAAAGGCTAATACGAAAAGTGGAGGCTCATGGGATTGGATGAGATATTCTAAAATGGATGAGGGCGTGGTTACAGGACAGGAAACAGCGAGTAAGCATTATCGGCACTAAATCCGATTTGAGTAACGTCACTAGTGGAGTACCCCAAGGCTCAGTACTTGAACCATCACCATTTATTGTATATATTGGGCTCAGAAACCAAAAAGCGACCACAGCGAATTGTGGTTGTTTTCAAAATAACCAGAAAGCGAAATTTTGCGTTGGGATTTTACCCTAACCTAACCCAATCCAAACTAACCTAACCTAACCCAATCCAAACTAACCTAACCTAACCTAACCTATAGTACAATCTCGTTTCTGGTTATTTTCCAAACCACCACAACGCGTTGTGGTCACGTTTCGTTTTCCGAGCCCATCATATTCATAAACAAGGCTAATAAAGTACTTGGGTTCATACAAAGGAGTGTTAGTTACAAGACTAGCGAGGTCATCCTTAAACTATATCTTGCGCTTGTGAGACCTCACTTGGATTACGCACTTCAGTTCTGGTCACCGTAGTACAGAGTGGATATAAAATCACTAGAAAGAATTCAAGAGGATGACAAGACCAATCCTGGGCATTAGAAACCTTGAGTACAGAGACAGGTTAAAGCATCTTAATTTGCACTCCCTCGAGAGACGTAGAGTGAGGGGCGATATGATTGAGGTGTATAAATGGTACTCAAACTATCCAACCAGGAGCGAACTCGTAGCAACGGTTTTAAATTAGACAAATTTAGATTTAGGCGCGAGATAGGTAAACACTAGTTTGGAAATAGAGTAGTGGATGAATGGAACAAGTTACCAAACACCATCAGTAAACAGAACACACTGGATAGCTTCAAATATAGGGGTTGGGTGCAAACGGGACTGCCAAGTATGGGCCAATAGGTCCGCTGCAGTTTCCTCCATTTTAATGTTTCCTGCAAAAGACTCCCCCCACCAGGAAAAAACACCCTCTAAACTTACCTGCACCTCCAAGAAGTACCCTACCTACAAGAGACGTCCGTTCACCCCCTGCCAGGTACAGCACGCACCGCCATCCACCTCCACGTACCTGAAAAGAATAAGAGACGACCCATCATTATCCGGGGCTCACCAGTCACCATTAGCCGAGCACATCACACACAAATTGCTGCCACTGAGTCGATAATCAATAAATACCTTTACATAATGGAGGCTCGACTTACCTGTGTCTCGCGAGGGGCGTTTTACCTGGTAGAAATTACACACCTGTCAACATCAAAGGAACATAGAGGATATTATTTTCATTATTTTGTCGTGAGTGGTGGCGGTGGGGCTCATAAAAGTTATAATGGGATAGTAATACACTGGTCACTAGCCATCCGTCACCCTGATGGATAGAGGGTAACGCGGCAGAACGATTAGATACTGTAGGGTACAAGAGTTGTTGTACGGATCAAGATTTCAGTGGATTGGTGGGATAGGAGAGTCAATGTATGGATAAGAATGTCTGGAAAAGATTCTTTACTCGGACAGGATAACTGCGTAGTGGATAAATGGAGAGTAAAAATCGTCGCACTCAATCTTAACTAGATACGGTTCACTTAGCATCTAAAAATGGCATCAAAATTACGCTGAGACTCTACGTTAACTAGATACACGTTACCCTATCAACCATGAGACAAAAACAAAGTAAAAAAATATATATTCAATTAGACCAAGATAACATATCCACTTAAAAGTAGACAATCTCAAGTTATTTCTTTTCAACTCAAGTGCCAGTACAAGCAACTAAGAGTGCCTGGCGTTAATCATATACACTCCTAACGTCAGGCGAACATACGCTCACTTTCTACTAACAATAGCACTGTTTTGGAGAATATGAGAGGAAATTAATGTTTGTAAAATACGAGGTGAGGAAATTTTAAAACGAGATTAATACAAACAGTTTATAACACCTGGTCATTATTGAGAAGTTCTGTTACGTCCTTTGTGTTATTGGTGTTATTAGTTAACATTATTATTATTGTAAGTTATTCTTCTTATTGTTGTTATTATTGTTATTATTCGTTAATATTGTTGTTGTTAGTTATTATTAATTATTGTTATCATTAGTTATCATATTTGTTATCTTCAACCATCATCATTATCCCTATTATCGCCATTATCATTAGTCCTCTTATCCCTTCTCACAGGAGGTACACAGCAGGGCTAAGGGCTCGTCGGCATCAATATCCACACCAAGTTGCCAGGCTACAGGGTTCGAGGCTCAAATTCAGGAGTGTTCAAAGTGGCACTACAATGGCGGAGTTATGGAGCCAAGACTGCAGTTTCCGTGCTATTCTATATTCATATTTGCAGGTAAATAAATAAATAAATAAATAAATAAGTAAGTAAAATAAATGAACGCGGAAGAGGATCCACCATTTGGAGCGGTTAGGTAAAAAAGGAAAAGCGTTTGGAATCCGGCGAATAAAAATAAATAAATAAATAAATAAATAAATAAAAATGGGTCAGCTGGGAGCAAGAAAAAACAAACTGGTGTTTTATGTGGACGTATTGAACGTGGACCACCACTCTGGCCTCGACCATCACTCTGGCCTCGACCACCACTCTGGCCTCGACACTTCCCCTGGCCTCGACCTTCTCTCACTGTCCTCACTACAGCAGCTTCCCCAGCTTACGCCAAGTTTAATCTGTTAATGGACTTCTGTAAATGTACAGGTGTACGTACTCTCTCTCTCTCTCTCTCTCTCTCTCTCTCTCTATGTAGAAACAAGAAGACATACAGATAGCCACTAAACTTTAATTTTGGGGGGGAAGGAAGAGAAAGAAAGTAGAGAAAAGGGAAAATGCAAAATAGAAAAATTGAGAGAGAGAGAGAGAGAGATATTAGGGGGTGATGCTCCTCCACCGCGTGAATGAGATGCAGACAGCCAGCGAGATCCTGATCCACCTGACTCTTGCAGGTCCTCACTCAAGCCATGTCGACTTCTTCTTCTTCTTCTCCTCCTCCTCCTCCTCTTCCTCCTTCTCTTATTCCCCCTGCTCCTCTTCCTCCTTCTCTTATTCCCCCTGCTCCTCCTCCTTCTCTTATTCCCCCTGCTCCTCCTCTTTTCCTTTTCCTCTTCCTTGCTCCTCCTCCTTCTACTCTTTTATCACCATCATTAGCTCTCCACCTCTTCGTCATTCATCACCATCTCCTATTCCTTCCTTTTCTCTCATTAGCATATTCCCTTCCTCCTACTCTCCCCTTCCCCTTCTTCCTCCTCTTCCACCACCGACAACCACCAATTATTCCAACTACCACCATCACCCTCGACGAACCACGCCTATCTATAGCTACGAGAGAGAGAGAGAGAGAGAGAGAGAGAGAGAGAGAGAGAGAGAGAGAGAGAGAGAGAAATTAAATATCTAACTAGGGCAGAATCTTCAGACCCCTCCCCTAAGAAAGCTCCTGTGAAATTGTTATTGTTTACGGTTCGTCTTGTTGTCAGGCGAGGAGAGTGGCGGGCCTTCTTAAGATTACTTTATCTCTTCTTTCACTCAGGATGGCTTGAGAGACCTTCCTCCCTTCCTCTCTCCCTCCCTCCCAGAGAGACTTAAAGGGAGGAGGGAGAAGATAGTGGTGACTAGGTTAGCATATGCTCGCTCTCTCTCTGTGTGTGTGTGTGTGTGTCTTGCTTCTTCCCATTCATTCCACTCTTCTCCCATTTCCCCTCGTCTTCTCTTCATTACCTCCTCCTTTCTTCCTATTGCCTCTTCCCACTACCTTTTCCTTCTCCCCCCCCTTCTTTCTTCCCCTCCCCCAGAGAGAGAGAGAGAGAGAGAATCCAGGTGGGTTCATGCATCGCTGTGGTTTTCTTGTCAATTTACTCGAGGAAGTTGCAAGACCCGGTCCAGCCTTCACCATTTTCGGTCTGGACGTTTCTTTCTGCACCCAATAACGTTTTACCAATGAATGTTTCCCATTAGTTCTGTCTTACCTGATAATAAAAAAATGCTAAGTTCACCCAACATATAAAAAAATCTGGTGGTAGATTTTTTTTTTCAAGAATTACCGCCACATATAAGTCCTCCCAGCCTTAAGTAACATACTGGAGAAGCTAGCATGTAGTAGATTAAACTCCTTCTGCAGTGATATTAACATCCTGACAGACACTCGGTTTGGCTTTATAGCGAGGATGTCAACTGAGTGTCCTGCTGTCCTTTAATAATGACATCTTAAACTCCTTTGATGACAGCCCGTTCACAGTCGGTATATTACTGGACCTATCAAAAGTCTCTGATACTGTCGACCATACCATCCTTCCGTCAATGTTTGAATATTACGGCGTTAGGGGCTCATCCCACAAATGTTTTACCTCGTATCTAACAGAAAGCAGTATGTCTGTTATAAGAATCATCAATCTGACTCCTCAATGCTCCATTCTCGGTCCAGTACTGTTGTTCTCGTACATAAATGATTCAATCCATTCCAGCTCACTCGTAAAATGAAACTCATTTGCAGACGATATTAATCTTTATGTCAGCCACTCAAATCTACATTCTTTGAGAACTATGAACAGTGAATTGACTACAAGTCAGAAAATGGGTAATGCAATAAACTACATTAAGCCTCGAAAAACCCACAACACAATCTTTAACAGAAGGAAAAACTTACCTCCAGATATGGACCCCCTGTACCTTGGTAATGCAGTCCTAAAACGTGAACAAAATACTAAATTCCTTGGGTTTGTTGTTGATAAACTAAAGTGGAGAAACCACATACAAGCCATTCACGGTAAAATTCAATTAACAGTGCGGTAGCTTGTATGACACTCGTCAGTCATCAACTCTTATAGCAATGAAAAATCTATTACGACCTTGTTTACCAACACTAGACACACTGTCACACACTATGGGGAGCCTCCGACACAACTCCTGGTCACTGCCCAGAAGAGAGCTGTGTGAACAATGACCAACTTGAAAAACAATTATCACACTAACAAACAATTTGTTAAATTGAAAACGTTAAAATTAGAAGATATTAACACATACTGATATACTTTATTTTATTTTTTTTAAATCTGTTTACCCCTTCCGCTGCGTTTCACGCACTCGCCATTTTATTCCGGCTGCCGCCAGCCGATTTTATTCAGCTTAGGGTAACCTCCAGCGGCGAAAAGGTTCATCATTTGATGAGAAATAATTATTTACAGTTCCGGAATAATCTAAGACACCCAGAGCTACTAAGACCACCCCCATGTGCTCCTCTCAGTCCCAGACCTCCATAATATCACGGTGTGAAGGTGTGGAACGACTTACCCCCACCCATCCGAGCAGAGACTACGCTCCCTTTAAACCATCGCTAGCTATCGTCTAAGTTTCAATATTTTTTAAACACTTTATACTTTTACTGTACCATTAGAAACCATTATATCTTATATTGCAACGGACAGAAATTACAATAGTAATAATTATATATGGTTCTGACTCTGCCCCTTTGTGTCACCCCAACACAGTCCAGGTTGTATCGCTTCCACCCACTTACATTATCAGATTACCAACTATTCTCTAAATATATGTATACTGTACACTTAATTTAAATGTAAAAACGTTGTGATAAGCGTGGCAATATTCTAAAAAGTTTTACCAACACCATGTTACATGTAGTAACCCAGATGATACTAAATGTTATACAATAATTCCTCGAGATAAATGTACAGTATATATCAGGAGCCACTAAGAGGGCTCAGGCTCTCACTTGGCTCAGCCATGTCAATATTGTTATTATCCACTCTGTATTTTTCTGGCTAAATGAACTTTCATTATCAGTAACAACGTTTTCTCAATTACCAAAAAATTTTTCCATATATGTTTTTTATTACCCCCAAAACGTTTCCTCAATCACAGCCTTTCAACAACCACCATCAATAATTGACCAATCACCACTGTCAAAATACCACGAAAAAAATAATTCTCCAATCTCCAATCAATGTTTCATCACCAGCGCCAACAACGTTTTCTCGCTCCAAGTCCGTCCCTCACCCATTAACCTTCCCTTACATTTCTATATATATATATATATATATATATATATATATATATATATATATATATATATATATATATATATATATAAAGATGTTATTGAAAAAGAACCCCGATCTCATCAAACAGCTCTCTCAAATCAATCCCACTTTACCTTATATGTATGGATTGATCAAAACACACAAGGTTAACAATCCATTACGTCCTATCGTGAGTTCTGTGGGATCTGTTACTTACAAATTATCCAAGTGGCTGGTTAAAGATGCTATCCCCTCTTACAGGCCAAATATCTTATCACATACACAATAGCAGTGATTTAATTGATATATATATATATAGATATATATATATATATATATATATATATATATATATATATATATATATATATATATATATATATATATATATATATACGATCTGTACGGTCCCACAAATTTCAACGTATCCCTTGAATCCTTTAATAGAGTAGCAACTTATGTTTCAAGTTTCCCATAAAAAAGTTGCACGCGGCTCTACTTATCTTCTATTTAAGAGGACTAAGCTCCCTGCATCTCCATTACACACCTTAACTATTTTGCGACACCTTAATGGAATTCAAGTTCATAGGGAAAAATATCTTGGGGAAAAATATATTAGGGGAAAAAATATCGTGAAAAGATGTCAGATTGTCATGTAAATATATAAATCCTCACCTCATACACGAATACCATCCATCAGACAGGTCAGTGAGTTATCAGGAGAGAGAGAGAGAGAGAGAGAGAGAGAGAGAGAGAGAGAAACACGCACGCACAAGTCTTTTAAAAACATGTATCTAGTTCAGGTCGCCTATGTATTCAGAGCAGCGTTAAGAACCGGCCAAAAATAGGGAATCCGAAGCCTTCTCCAATTTTACAGTGGGTGGAGTGGGGTTAGAGCGTGGCGTGGGGTGTGGTGTGGTTCGTTGTATCACTGTTGTGTGGTATAGTTAATAAATATACATGACTATTCTTTTAACCTCAACCGACAGACATACGGGCTTTATGAATAAGAGGTGTTCGTCGTGACCACAGGTGAGGACTACCCCCCTCCCCCCACGGGCACAGGTACTCACTACTCTCTAGCCCTTGGCTGCAGGACGAAACCTTAACCCAACCTAATCCTAACCCGACCTAAACCAAACCTAAACTTTACTTAAACCAAAACTTGACGCAACAAATCTTAAAAGTAGCCTAAATATGCTTAACTCCACCTAACCACTGGTTGCCTTAGCACCGGTTAGGAGACAGTTACACCGAGACAACACATAATGTGAGGAAAACACAACCGGATCTCTCTCTCTCTCTGACGTAATTAAATGAACAGTTAAATAACGAGCGTAGTGAGCCAGTGTGAGGGTTAGGAGTTACTTCAGTACGTTGAGTAAGGTGATAAGCTAGTGTGTGTGTGTTATCTAAACCCTTATCCTGTTGTGATGAACGGTCACCTCGAGACACTCCTTAACGTTTACCTCTTGAAGGTTTCTCTACCCCGTTGACCTGTCTCTTACAGTCAAGGTAGAGTAACAACAATCTTTAAGAGGAAGACCCGAAGATTAACAAGTTATGTCCACATCTCCTGTACAACTCGTGTTATGATGAAAAAGCTAAAGTCTATAAACGCACAACTCACATGCTCTACTAAGTGTTTCTGGTTCGCGACTGGGCCACCCCTAGTTAACCCCGCTGTGAATAGGTACTTAGCTTTACAGTTAAGAAAGTGAAGGCGGTTGAGTGCACTGCTGGATACATTGCCTCCTCCTACAAAGGTTTAGTGCTCAGTATGTCGTGTCCCACAGTCCCTAACCAAACCAGCAGGACCCACTTTTACAATAGAGAATGAAAATCCTTTACCATTATGTGTGGAGAAAATGAGCACAATTTTCGTCGTGTTCCATCGACTTCACGAATCTCAACGACACGCCTGACTCGGGGGTCTTAAACCCGAGTCACTGACTGCCTTCGCTGCTCCTGGTGGCCGGGGAAGGGTGGAGGGGAGTTGAGCTGTGATTAAATTTCCGTCGTGCAATTCCAGAAACATTTCCACACAACCTGTTGGCTCCACCCTGCCTACTCACTCCCCCACCCTGCCTACTCACTCCCCCACCAGTAACAAAACAATACTAAATAAAGTCAAGGACCGGGAGACGTACTGCAACTCTCACAGGTTGAGACTAACAGAGTTGGAATGAAATGCACGACTAGTTCAGTTCCTTTTGTTCTTGTTATGGTTTTTTGTTCTGTTTGATTCTATTGTCCTTGTTTTGCTTTATTATTTGTTCTTGTTCTTTTCTTTTAATATTCTCTGTTTTGCTGTTGTGCTTTCCTGATAACGGCGGGAGAATATTGTATACTATCAACGGCTTTAAGACAACGTCAACACAGGTCAAGATATCGCAAACACTAACACAACAAACAAGATAAAGTTATCGCAATCAGGTCAAAGATATCACAAAACAAGGTCACTTAACGTCAAGGAGTTAATATTAAGACTGGTCCACTCCATTTGGGCGAGATGATTACGAACACGGTAATAGAGAGAGCTAGCTCTCTCTCGCTCTCTCTCTCATGTATACGAGTCTATGGGAGATTGAAGCCCCCCGAGCCGTTTTCCTCCAGCTCCTCCTACACACACTTCACCTCTCCTGCAGTTGGTGTGCTTAATGTAGGCACACGGCAGAGTGGCACCTCTAAGGCACTGCTTCCTGGCATCACTCCTCTCACACCTCTGATGTATACAATGCATCTTCCTCTTGAAGCACTGTGTTCTCCTCCAAGCCCCCTCTCCTCTCCTGCCTCTCAAGAACCTTCTCCTCTACTCTCCTGCCTCTCAAGAATCTTCTCCTCTACTCTCCTGCCTCTCAAGAACCTTCTCCTCTACTCTCCTGCCTCTCAAGAACCTTCTCCTCTACTCTCCTGCCTCTCAAGAACCTTCTCCTCTACTCTCCTCTCCTGCCTCTCAAGAATCCTCCCCTGCCTCTCAAGAACCCTCTCCTCTCCTGCCTCTCAAGAACCCTCTCCTCTCCTGCCTCTCAAGAACCCTCTCCTCTCTTCCCCTGCCTCTCAAGACCCCTCTCCTCCTCCCTCAAGACCCCTCTCCTCCCCCCTCAAGACCCCTCTCCTCCCCCCTCAAGACCCCTCTCCTCCTCCCTCAAGACTCCTCCTCCCTCAAGACCCCTCTCCTTCCATCCCCAGACTTTTTGTGTGTAAAGAAAGAAGGGGTGAAAGAAGATTAGAGGGGTGAGGAAGAGAGTTAACAGTTCGGAAATTGAAGAAATTTAGGAGGAGGTAGGAGGCGGGGGGCTGACCACCTTACTGCGGGTTAGCTAAGTTAATAGTGTGTTAGGGTTGTGTCCTGGGTTAGTTATTGTGGGTGGTTTTCTTAGAAATGGCTTCTGGTTGGCTGGTCGCTCTGTCGGCACTGGCACTAGACAGCCTCCCCTATCCCATACGAGCATATGGGTGTTTAAAAGGCCCTCTCCTGCCGTCCCATAACCCTTATAATCCAACTTAAGACATTCTACTACAACTCCAACAACAAACAACAAAACATATACTAAAAATAATACAATAACTACAATACACTGACTAACACAATAATACAACACACTGCAGAAACACTCGAGTGGCAGAACAGTCCATCACCTCGGCCACCGACTCACGGGAGCTTTAAGACCCAAAGCGAATTACGTTATACCAATGGGGTGAAATAAGGCAGGCACAAACCATCATCATACACTCAACTAAACTTACTCTCAAAATGGCTTCTTCTTGTGGAGTTCGACTCGTGTAACTGCTAAAAAGTTAACAGTTTTTGTTTTCCTCGTTCAGTATTTAATGTTTTTTTTTTCTTTCTCTTTTTCTTCCTTTTTGACGGTATTTCTTCACCGTCGTAACAAAATCAACAAGTGTGTCTTTCCCCTGGGGTGCGTTTACCTAAGTTTCCTCAACCCTGGACTTGTAGTGTTGACAGCAGCAGGGTCTCGGCCGCCCACACACGCCTCGCCTAATACGGAGTTAGATTTTTTCTTTTCTATCTTTCTCTGTCTCTCCGTCTCTTTATTTCTCTCTATGTATCTGTCTGTCCGTTTGTTTCTCACTCACTCAGTCTCCTATGGTTAGATCATGCCTGGCTGTCTTTTGTGACCCAGATGAATGAATGATGCAGTCTCCTACCAATTCTCTCTCTCTCTCTCTCTCTCTCTCTCGCATGGGGAATACTTCTACGTGGTTATCTATCATACCTACGACATCCCCTAAGGACCATCACGCTCTCTACTTACTAACTCTCAATTCACTGCCCCCCCCCCCCTTCCAGTGCCATACTAACCTTGTCGTGCTCCTCTTTATTATCACAGGAGAAAAAAGAAATTTCTCTATCTTTCAACACCACTACTGCAGTAAAGTTATCTTTTTATACTTGATATACGGAGGCAACACTGCGGCATTAATCAGTCACACCATCTATTCCATTATTTCTTTTACTCCTATCTCCATGACGACGACTCCTTAGGCTGGTGGCGGTGGTGGCGGTGACGGTGGCGGCGACTGTGATAGTGGTGGAGGCGGTGGTGGCGGCGACGGTGGCGGTGGCGGCGACTGTGATAGTGGTGGAGGCGGTGGTGTCTACACTGGGCTACCGGGTTACAGGCGGGAAGTAAGAGACCTTGTCGTCACCAGAGGGAGCCGCTGAGGTTGGAGGTAACCCAAGGGAATCAACGCCAGGTGAAAAACACAAGCATGATGGGTAGTGAAGCATGATGAGTAGTGAAGCATGATGGGTAATGGGACATGATAGACATAGCCTAAAAACAAATACAAACATCAGTAACAGGTGACTACTACTACAACTACCACAACTGCTACTGCTAAAGCTCCCTCCTCCCTCCCGCCATCCTCCCCGTGCACCAAAGCAGTAGGCACATCACAGATCTTCTTTCCCCTTCTCTCCCCACCTCCCCATTCCCCCCAGGAGCAGTTAGCAGGCAGGCCTCTCTCTCTCTCTCTCTCTCTCCAGTAGTTAGTAGACAAACCCTCTCTCCCCACCTCCCCCCAGCAGCAGTTAGCAGGCAGGTCCACCCTCCCCGCCTCCCTCAGCAGGTCACAGCCGTCGTCACTTTAACGCCGCTCTGGGATGGGTCATAAAGCAGACTAAACCCCGATATATATTCTGTAGGGAGAAAATTAAATAGCTTCTCCTCGCTCGCTTCTCTCTTCATTCCTCCCCTCATCCCCCGCGACACTGCACAACCCACGCCTGTGACGTTGCACGACCCACGTCCACAACACAACACGACCATCATCCTATCCCCCCCCCCCTGATATGGCACTCCATACTACTACACCCCCCGCCACACACACCGGCATGGCACCCTATGACGTAACAGACCAGTGAAAATCCAGAAATCAGCAAATATTAGAGAGGGAGAGAGGGAGGGGAGAGACTGGATTATGTTGCGTAGGGGAGGAAGGAGAGGAGGAGTAATACTGAGGAAGGGGAGGAGTGAGAGATGGAACACTACTGAGGAAGGGGAGATGGGACACTATCGGGGAGAGGAGGAAGGGGAGCTGGGACAGTATCGGGGAGAGGAGGAATGGGATATGAGGAGTAATTATGAAGAAGGGGAGGAATGGGTGATGGGAAGTACTAGGGAAGGGAATGAAGTAGTACTGGGGGTGAGGCCGAGTAGTGACAAGACTGGACGGGGGAAAATGATGCGTCCAGGGAGGGAGGGAGGACAAAGCGAGAGAAAAGAGAAAAACTAAAGATATAAAAAGAGAAAGAGGAAAGAATGAAAGAGGATAGGAAAGAAAGGAGAAAGGGAAGAGAAAACGAACGACTTAAATAAAGAAAAGAGAAGAGAGAAAAATAGACGAGGATTGAAAAGGAGCCCCCCAAAAATTATGTCCAGAATCTGAAGCTTAACTTTCATAATTGTTTACCCAAGATGGTTTCATTGGCAGACTTTAAGCCACAGAGAAAAATATAACATCCAACATAACAGGAATATTACACCGAGACTCTTGCCTTAACTATAAATACATTCACTTGGCAAAATTAGGGAGACCAAATGAAGATAAAGAATACTCAGACCAAGAACATTACGTGTGTGTGGTCCATAGGAAAACAAGCAAGACGATCTACCACAACCTACACTCCCTCTCATCCTCCTCGTATCCATTACCCCTCGTACCTCTCTCTCTCTCTCTCAGATGAATCAATGGGTGGTATCGTATTCGCTGTAATTAAAAGGTATTATTTGAGTAACTCGACCTCCCAGCACGCGAGGACGAGATCCCTCAAGTGAGCAGTCGATGTCACCAACAGGCAAAGTGACGGTCGAATATTGGAAGGTCGTCGACGTCACTCCTAGCGTCACACACCTCTACGTCTCTCTCCACCAACACACCCAAGCTTCACATTCCTCCCCCATCAACACACCCAAGCTTCACGTCCCCCCACCAACACACCCAAGCTTCACATCCCCCCCATCAACACACCCAAGCTTCACATTCCCTCCCCACCAACACACCCAAGCTTCACATCCCCCCACCAACACACCCAAGCCTCACGTCCCCACCAACATAAGGCACTACTACTACCCACCCTCACCAACCTTCAACTCGAGACACAATGAGCCATTTACAACTTGTGGGACCAACTTTGCCTCCCCCTTCATGCTCGACGCCACACCGTACTTAGACTACCAATGACTCTCACAGTTGTGTCGCCAGTCCGCCCACTTCCAGCCCGCCCACCACCAGCCCGCCCGCATGGAGTGAAGAGGTTTTAATAATACTAGAGTAAGGGGAAGCAACATTAAATCCGTAACTAACATACAAAGACGACATACAAAACAACGAGAAAATAAACTATGGAAGGAGCAAATAAAAAAAATAAAAACGGGGAAGAAAGAGAGACAAGAGGTAATTAAAGTAAGGAGAAATAACGAATAGGAGAGATTAAAATACAATATTGGGGAAAAAGGAGGAAATTATTCACGAAAAGAGTGGGGGGGGGGGGGGGGGGGAAATTCGCTACAAGACCTGCCATTATGAGGGGGAAGATGGGTAGTGGTCTTCAGCAACAGCACCGAGGAGGTGACCGCGGAGGCCCAACATTAGCCAATATGCCCTCCCCCCCCTTACCACCACCCGACCCGAAGTCAAATAACGACACCCCTGATATTTCCTCTGGTCCCCTCTCTTCTCTTCCCTTTACCCAGCCTTTGAGTCACACTCACTTAATGTCCTTAAACTTCACTGTTACCACCACTGTTACCTCCTGAATCATACCCTGCACCTAAATATCCAATAACTTAACTACCACCACTACAACACCCCCATCAAACACTCCCTGGCTCCTCCCACTCAAGCAGGACCACCTAATGTTGAAGAGTCCCACCGCTGCCACCAGTCATACCGACCTTAATGCATACACCTCCCCCCCCCCCTCCCTACCTACCTACCTCACCTGTAGCTCTCTCTCACCACCTACCTCCCCTGTAGCTCTCTCTCACTACCTACCTCCCCTGTAGCTCTCTCTCACCACCTACCTCACCTGTAGCTCTCTCTCACCACCTACCTCACCTGTAGCTCTCTCTCACCACCTACCTCACCTGTAGCTCTCTCACTAGCATTCATACTTTCCTCTTATGGTCCAGTTCAGTCAGGAAAGATGCAGAAGCAGCAGCACTAGTGACGCCCCTATCAGCACCCCGACTGGCCACACTTAGTACTAACAACAGCTCCTATAACAGCAACAAAGGCAGCAGCAGCAATAGGTAATCTGTGAGGGGGCGGGAGGGGGGGGGGGCTTAACTCTCTGGCGGGTAATGCTGCCAGTCCCAGTCATTCCTATGCAAATTCAATCGAGGGCCCCGCCAGCTAACAACAATATTGTGCCACCTGAGCCAGGCCCGCTACCACCAGCTCACCGGGGGACACGCCATGTACCACACCACATCTCACGGCGTATTGACTGTGGAAGTATTGCCTATGTTCCTTAAGGCCGCAAATGGCGAATAACATGTTAAAAAAAGTATTGGTGAAAATAACGTGTCAAAAAAAGTTTCCAAAGCAACCAAGGGGTGATACTCTTGGATGCCGTGTACCAAACAGTCTCTCCTCCACATGCTTAGTTATCAGAGTAAGTCATCATAAGGAAAGATATGAGGATTCTCACCAAACACCTATGGGGTGGAAAGGCGAAGACGTCCCTAATGGCCCCCACAGATGGTCAAGTATGACTGACCATCATTGTGAATGCTCAATCATTGGTTATGGCCACACATATAAGGAACTTGCACAATCTTCACTTAGTATGTGGTGCAGCTAGACAACATGAGTGTTGAGGCTCCATGCATAACAGATCTTTGCTCTCGACACAGGGGAGCTAAAGAAAAAAAAGGAAGGAAATTGTGCAAGCATTGTCACACATCGCCAGGCATGATTGCCCAATCGTCATGATTGACGACAAAATATCAGTGTCTTATACTCTTCAATCATATGCGAAAGCCTTCAATCCTACCTCCACACGGTGGAAATGATTGCACAATCACAATGATTGTCAGTCATGCTTAACCGTCTGTGGAGGCCTTAAGATAAGAGGTATAATAGAGCCATGAAGACCTTGAGGGCGGTGGTGGTGGTTTAATGGAGCTATGAAGAATTTATGGACGTCTTTGGGGAAGTCAACATTCAAGCCAGAACTGTCAAAACCAGACGTGAAGACATACACAAACTTTCAAGCCAGCCAGAATTACACACACACACACACACTTCAGTTCTCTCCAGCGGAGACGAACTGATACGGACGTGATGCTCTCGACAGACACGGCTTTTGGGGCTATCGAGGCGTGGCATAAGTGTGAACGTGAAGGATAAAGAAATAAGGGCGTAAGAGTTGCGTGGGCGTCAGTCGACATACTGTACAATCATGGGCGTGAGCGCCAGTAGACCTGCAACCATGGGCATGAGCGCCAGTAGACCTGCAATCATGGGCGTGAGAGTCAGTAGACGCAATCATGGGCGTGAGCGTCAGTAGACATGCAATCATGGGCGTGAGTGTCAGTAGACATGCAATCATGGGCGTGAGGTGGCACACAGTTGTGAGCGTCAGCAGGTATATCCTCAATGAACATGACTAAAAGCAGACATCATGAGAGGCCTCAGGGATCAGGTGACGCTCGCCAGTCTCAGCACCCAAGGCCGGGATGATTGAAAACTCTGGAAACCTGTCCTAGTATGATCCAGCCACTATCCTCACGTGAGAGCCAGTCTGTACAACAACACTCTCCCCACACAACACAACAATACCCGTTTCCTCACAACAGCATCCCACGCTTCAGAATTAACAACTATAACTTATTTTACTTGTATTGTTTTATATTATTACTAGTAGTTAATATTATGAGCTAAATGGAGTTATTATTCCGTATCTTGTATCCTTTTTCAACCTACACACGTATATACGTGAAAGAGCTGTGTGCAAGTCCTTGTACTTCCAAACATGCACAGAGTATTGGGTTTTATATCTAGAAGTGTAAGTAATAAGACTGCAGAGGTCTTATTGCAACTATATCTTGCGCTAGTCAGGCCGCACCTCGATTATGCGGTTTAGTTCTGGTGCCCTTATTATAGAATGGATATCAATTCATTAGAGTCGGTGATTCCGGGACTTAGAAACCTTCCATATCAGGATAGGTTAAAGAAACTTATCTTGCATTCCCTAGAAAGACGAAGAGTGCGGGGAGATATGATAGAAGTATTAAGTGGGTGAAAGGAATCAATAAAGGGTATATAGATAAAGTTCTTATAATATCCGAGCAGGATAGGACTCGGAGCAACGGATTTAAGTTGGATAAGTTCAGGTTTAGGAGGGAGATAGGAAGAAACTGGTTCACAAATAGGGTGGTGGACGAGTGGAACAAGCTTAGCAACTTTGTAGTAAGTGCGGGAACGCTGGAAAGTTTCAAAAGGAGGCTAGATAGATTCATGGATGATAGAGAGTGGTAGTAACTCTCGACAGGAGCTGCCATGCACAGGCCAACCGACCTATTGCAGACTCCTTATTTTCTTATCTTCTTATAACATGCGAGTGTGTTGTCGTCTACCAACATGAACATGACCTACCAGTGGCTTCTGCTGTGAATGAGGGTCGGGGTACAGGGCTAAGTGGAGCCACCAGGTGAAGCCCTACACGGTAATTAACGGGTCCTCTAATTAACACCTTACAACAACGCTCTATATAACTCTTAGATCAACTCCACAGTCTTTTTCCAGAATATTTATATCATTCAATAAAATCAGACAATATGTTTTTAACTTATTCGTGGTATAGTTTTCATTTCTATTTATAGTTAATATAATCGTTGAACTAAACCTTCCAGCAACCCTCTCAAGCGTACTGGGCTGGACCTGACACCAATACCTGCCGAACAAGGACAATTATTTCCAACATAAGCCACATTTTTTTTTCAATACAGTTATAAGTAAAAAAAAGTTTCAAATATTGTGACAAATCTATATAATAATAATAATAATAATAATAAACATTTTCAGGCAACTGGCGTGGTGGGTGGTGATGGTGACTGCCACCCACTCTACCGCCGCCCTTTGATCACTTCCACCGTCACCCCCCCCCCCCCCCCCGTCATATGTACCTCCCCTAAGGCTTCCTCCCATCTCCCCTCTCCCTCCCGTCATCTCTCTTAACTGGTCTCCAATCTGTGAGGGTCATAAGTCTGACACACAGAACATAAAGGAGAGGACAGTAAGATACAGAATAATACAAGTTAACAGAGGGAGACGCACCGCCGACGCTGTTCCCAGGAAAGACCGTAAGAGTGTGGACTAGGGTGCTGTGGTGGTGGTTGTTGTTGGGGGAAGTGACGTCTTTCTAGAGAGAGAGAGAGAGAGAGAGAGAGAGAGAGAGAGACCCACGAGAACTATGAACCTTCGTTAAAGCCATCCCCCCCCCTCCCTTTCCCTCCATTCCATTCCACTATCCTCCCCTCCATTCCCTTCCCTTTTCTTTCCCTCTTCTCCATTCCATTCGCCTCCCCTCTCCATTCCAAACCATTCCCCTCCCCTCTTCTCCATTCCAAACCATTCCCCTCCCCTCTTCTCCATTCCAAACCATTCCCCTCCCCTCTTCTCCATTCCATTCCATCCCCCTCCTCTCCATTCCATTCCATCCCCCTCCTCTCCATTCCATTCCCCTCTTCCCCATTCCATTCCATCCCCTCCTCTCCATTCCCCTCTTCCCCATTCCATTCCCCTCCTCTCCATTCCAAACCATTCCCCTCTTCTCCATTCCCCTCTTCCCCATTCCATTCCCCTCTTCTCCATTCCCCTCTTCCCCATTCCATTCCCCTCTTCCCCATTCCAAACCATTCCCCTCCCCTCCCCGCCTCTCCATTCCCCTCCCTTCCCTTCCCCTCCATTCCCCCATTCCATTCCAAACCATTCCCCACCCCTCTTCCCCATTCCATTCCCCTACCCTCTTCTCCATTCCATTCCAAACCATTCCCTTCCTCTCCATTCCATTCCCCTCCCCGCCTCTCCATTCCCCTTCCTTCCCTTCCCCTCCATTTCCCGTCCCTCCATTCCCCTTCTCCTCATTCCATTCTCCTCCTCATTCCATAATGACCTATGTGTCCTTCTCTTCATCCAATACCTCACCCCAAGCCATCAACTCCCCTCTTCCCCTCACCCTCCCCTCACCCACACAACGTAAAATTTACAGACAGTTCCTCTAAAATGTTTGCTTCAAGTATCAGAATATTTCACGAGCAACTGAGGGAGGATTTAATTTCACAGTGACGGTCGGAACGGGTGAACGGTCGGAACGGGTGAACGGACGGAACGGGAGAGGGACGGAAAAGCGAAAGAGGAGACGGATGAACAAAGGGATGGAGGAACAAGAACACACCACCGCCATCACCTGCACATAAGCCACCTGCAGGCCAACCAAGCTCTCTCTCTCTCTCTCTCTCTCTCTCTCTCTCTCTCTCTCTCTCTCTCCAGTCCTACATTATTATAACATACAGACATCACCATACACACACACCACCACGTCAACATCAACACCATATACAACTTTCTTCTCTAACACAAGTGACGCAAATACTCGAACACAAATGACACTCAAACACACTTGATACGACACAAACACACACACACACACTCGAACACACTTGACATACGATACCTCACACGCCAGCCTCCACTCCACCGATCACACACACACACAAGAAGCTCCACTTTGTTCAACACTCACTGACGTCACACACTACCTGTACCGTTCAACGTTTATCAGTCCTTATCAGTCATGATAAACAGTCCATAACAGTCATGATAAACAGTCCATAACAGTCATGATAAACAGTCCATAACAGTCATGATAAACAGTCCATAACAGTCATGATAAACAGTCCATAACAGTCATGATAAACAGTCAATAACAGTCGTCCTTAACAGTCATGGGCGTTCGAGGGACCTGGACTCGTGACAAATCTTTTAACTCCATATTTTACTGCCCTGCTCACCAGTCCTTCCAGTAGAAGCACCACACACACAGTATCAACCCTCCCCCCCCCCCCACCTTTACTCAGTATACAAACTTAGACAAACATTCATTACAACTCTTAACACACTGTCCAGTCAAGTGTGCCAGTATATCATCCAAATACAAATCCCTCCCTCTCTACACTGCCTCCGTCACAGCACACACTACTCTCTTATCACAAGGTTTAGTTAGTTTAATAAATTTATTGACAAAGCTTGGAGTACAGTTTACCTATTCTGAGTAATTCAGTCAGGTCTTGACAGTGAGGGTGCGATCACTTCTCACTGCCACACAGGACAGAGGTTCATACACAAGGAAATACAACATATTCATTGACAGTATATATAGGTCACATTCATGTGGGTAATGTCACTAAAGGGATTACATTTCTTAAAACACGTGTCTTCATATACGCTGCCAGCCGTACGACCCGCCCACCACTAACAACACCCATACCCCCCCCCCCCCTTCTCCGTCACCCTTGCTTTTACTTTTAATATCTTCTTAACAACTTTCATCCTGAGGGAGTCATTCTACACACAGTTCCGGCAGATGATTTCCCACACTCTTTTAATACAGACGCTGTTTAATGGCACAAAATTAATTACAATTTACTCCAGCACAGCTCACGGGGACCATTAGTATTCTTTATAAGTATACCGAGTTAATATAGCCAAATAACGTTGCTGGAAATGGTGCTTCTTCCATATTACAGAAACGGACGGACGGACACACCTGAGCAGGGTCATCTTAGGCACACAGATTTCATCATCCGTATCACCTGGATTCTACGTCATTCGTGCCAAAGTCGCGAAAATTCCCTGAAAACTATTGGACGAGGCGACTATACCAACTTGTAATTACAGACAGAAAGGGAAAGACAGAGGGACAGACATTCACCAAAAAAAATACCAGTACCTATCAGTATGCCTCTCCCCTCTCGGCCGGGAAACTAAAAATGCTTTATCAACAACAAGGATGCTGCAAAAGAATACATGGGCTCCTGTGTCCAAAGCTATACTGAGGTAAAAGCAAACCCTTGACAGGAAGACGGGGACGACGAGGACGGGGACGACGAGGACGGGGGGGAGAACAAGAATGGGGCAACGAGGATTGGGTGACGAGGACAGGGTAACAAGGATGGGGAGACGAGGACGGGACAACGAAGACGCCGCCAGGTAGTGATAAAAGCTCGCCATTTCTCCCAGCACCAAGCCCTAAAACAAGACAAAGAACAAAAAAATACCCCCAAAACCTAGACAAGCCGGCTTAAGAGACCAAAGACCCAGAGTCTCTATGAAAAGTGGCGGTGGTGGTGGTGAGGGAATGGGGAGGTGGTGAGGGTAATTGGAGTAGTAGTGGTAGAAGTAGTGGTAGTGTTGGTTGTGGTGGTGGTGAGGGGACGGAGGGAGGGAGGTGGTAAGCGGATGGAGGGAGGGAGGTGGCGAGGGGATGGAGGGAGGTGGTGAGGAGATAGAGGGGGAGAGGGCGGGGGGGGGAGAGGGGCGGGGGGAGGAACGTGGCGGGGAGAGGAACGGGGCGGGGAGAGTTGGGGTACGGCTGGCATAAGGCGGTTGGGGAGGTCGTTCATTTTAACAAACATAAGAATGGAGGAAACTGCAGCGGGCCTATTGGCCCATACTAGGCAGTCCTGTTTACACCCAACCCCTATCGCTCATATATCCATCACCTATATTTGAAGCTATCCAGCGTATTCGAGTTAATGATGCTGTTTGGTAGGTTCTACTCATCCACCATTCTACGTATTTCCAAACCAATGTTTACCTATCTCGCGCCTAAATCTAAATTTTGGGGGTCTGGTAAAACTTTGCCAAAAGTGGAAAAAATACAGAACACACACACAGTATATTGAAAAATAAACACTGCCTGTGGCCACACTCCTTCAGGATGGTGTTTCGACTGTCTCTCTATGGGGCCCTGCAGCACAAAATGTGTACGTGTCTACCGAGTCGTAAGTGTATAATTCGTGACAAAAACGTTTATACACGTCTATTAATTGATGCGTACAGATCTACAAAATGAAATGTACCTATGTACAAAATTTAATGTACATATGTTCCAAGTAAAACGTACACAATACACACACGTCCACCAGCCTTTAACCCAGTCACTGTCCACCCGCTGCTCTAAAGGGCTGGAAAATATACATTATGGCTCCAGCATTAATATTTTGTAATTACGTATAATATACACTACGGCAACACACTGTTATTTATACGGCTATTCTGTTCTCTATAAATGAATTCAATTCATTCTGTGACTATAACAGAGAGAGAGAGAGATATAGATATATAGATATATAGATATATAGCTATATATATATATATATATATATATATATATATATATATATATATATATATATATATATATATATATATGTGTGTGTGTGTGTGTTTATTGCCAAAATTTATACGATGATAAAAATTTTAAATACGTAAAAGTTAGTTTTTTCTGTAAAAACATTAACCCTGGCAGTATATGTATAATTATACTGTTATTATCTTTATATACACTGCACAATATTACAAAATTTTATACAAAGCTATTTTTTATCAAATTAGCATTAAATTTATTATATGACAATATACATATGTTTTCCTTTTAAACTTTTATATTTTTATATGACATAAAACTTACACTATGTCAAACGTTTTGCTCTGTAAATTATTTACGGTATTGTTCACTGTGACTTAAAGCCGTCTACCAGGTCACCATGACCACCCCCAGGTCACCTTCACTATTACCAGGCCACCCACACCACCACCCCCATCACTACCACCATCACCACACCCAGGTCACCTTCACTATCACCAGGCCCTCACACCACCACCCCCATCACATCACCATCACCACCCCCAGGTCACCTTCACTATCACCAGGCCATCCACACCACCACCCCCATCACCACCCCCAGGTCACCTTCACTATCACCAGGCCACCCACACCACCACCCCCATCACTACCACCATCACCACCCCCAGGTCACCTTCACTATCACCAGGCCCTCACACCACCACCCCATCACTACCACCATCACAATCCCCAGGTCACCTTCCCTATCACCAGGCCACCCACACCACCACCCCCATCACCACACCGCCCCCTCCACACAACCACCTCCACGCTCACCCACATAACGTGCTTCACCATAAAGGAACCCAATTTTTACACTGTGGCCTGGAGTCTTCCACCATTGTAGGGAAGTCCCTTTCAATTTACTTTAATGACACCAAGGAGAGACTGGGGACGTTACACGGGCAATTACTGCAGAGCGGCCAGTAGAAACAAAGGAACAATACAAGAATAGTACAGGTAATCATAGTAAAGTTCACGGGATTTTAGTTACTAATTTAACAAACTAATATCGAGGAACCATTCAATAAACCCTAAAAAAATACACATGATACTTTAAAAATATATCCAAGTTTAGGTTTAGAAAAAAAAGTGAAATATGCGATTGTGAAACGATTATATTACCACTTCTTCAGGTGGTGGGTCGTAATATCAGTCAGATCAGTGAAGGATGAATGTAAACAGTGTCCATTTTCCTACAAAACAATCGTACGTACGAGAGAGAGAGAGAGAGAGAGAGAGAGAGAGAGAGAGAGAGAGAGAGAGAGAGAGAGAGAGAGAGAGAGAGAGACTAATCTAAAAGTTACTCCCCGAAAATAACAGTTTACAGCCGGCGGACCACTACACTCCTGGTCCCGGATCTTGATCTATGACCTCGAGGAACTGTAATCTCAAGCTTTATTTAGGCCTATTGCAATGACCTCAAGAGACCCATGTGACCACAGCCCAAATAAAGGCCGGAATCTAATCTAAAAGCCCAATTGAAGGGAATTGGTTCAAGCCGCAGCCCCCCCTCCCCCAATGAACTAACCCAACGCAATGAAACACTTTGGGGGATACCGACAATTCCTTCTGAACAGTGACTGGATTCTGTGTCCTGAAACTGTGAAGGTAATGGGACTCGGGGAACTTCTTTAGCACGCGAGGCTTTATATAAATGCATAATGATATCGAGATGAAACACACGAAAAGAAGAGAATGGCTAAACGCCGGGTAAAGGTGACAACAGAGTAAAACTAATTCACCCCCCCCCCCCTCTCTCTCTCTCTGGATGTCTTTCTTTGTCTTTGTCACTGTAACTCTCTCGGTTTTAGTCTGTTTCTCTCTCTGTTTCAATCAAATCAATGACTCGGACCTTAATCGAGTATTTGCCTCAAAATAATAATCTCTGCTGACCCCGACCTCCCGCCGTCTCCTCGACTGTCGCGGTCAATTCAGTCGGGAGAGGAGCCCCCACACTGCCGACCATCCACCCTTTCTCCCCCTCTTGCCTCTCTCCTCCCCCCCTATCCTGACCTCATTATTCAGATCAATAGCACCACTAGTGACCACCTGTAGAGCATCTGTGACGGTAGAGTGGCAGGCCAGAGCTCATAGGGAACCCAAGTCACTAACCTACACGGGAGACTGGCTCTGTATACATGAGTCAATTACCTGCAGAGAAACCTGGATGTGTAGTCACGAGTCAATTTTCCCATATACTGTACTGAGGAACCTGGCTGCGTGTTCATGGGTCAGTTGCCTATAGACGACCCTAGCTGTGTTATGAGTCAGGTACCTATAGACGACCCTAGCTGTGTTACGAGTCAGTTGCCTATAGACGACCCTAGCTGTGTTATGAGTCAGTTGCCTATAGACGACCCTAGCTGTGTTATGAGTAAGTTGCCTATAGACGACCCTAGGTGTGTTATGAGTCAGGTACCTATAAAGGAACCCTGGGTGTGTGTTTCTGAGAGCCTTTTATTCTCTTCACGAATCTGCTCAGTATTAGAGGCATGTAGGGGCGAGCTTCAAGTATCTGAAACCAACTGAACTCTTCAACTCCCGATAGAAGACAGTGCGGGGAAGCGCAGCGGAGTTATGCTTAAAGTAACGCCGATTTACTTAAGATGAAAGGTGGACAAAGGCCGATTTACGAACAGCCACAGTGCTTATGGTGATAGGTCGGGAGACGAGTCGGGTGGTGAGTCGGGAGACGAGTTAGGTGGTGCTTCGGGTGGTGAGTCGGGAGTGGAGTTACGTTCCTCAAAAAATCGTAGCTTACGTAAAATATTGCTCGTTAATACTTCAGTAAGCAGACAAACGAAGCCAACAAAACTTAACACCGAGAGATACCCGATACTAACACCAATCAGGGGAGAAACTTGCCGTAGAGAATATTTATCAGCTGAAGATTAGCTTATTTCACTTGATAATTAAACATCCTAACTCTACCTACAGTAAGTGGGTTACGTTAGGCTATATTAAGTTAGGTTAGGCTAGGCTAGGTTAGGCTATGCTATTTTAAGTTAGGTTAGGTTTGGTTATATTAAGTTAGGTTAGGCTACGCTAGGTTAGGCTATTTTAAGTTAGGTTAGGCCAGGCTATATTAAGCAAGGTTATTATTAAACTAGGTTAGGGTTATAATCCTGTTGAATAACCTTGGGTTCATGTTCCACGAGTGACCCCCCAAAAAAACATAATCTGATCCACAATTTAATCTGTCTATTTCCTGTGTAATTCAAGATAATAAAAACACTAATTAACGCTATGTCTGGGATACCTTTCCTCCCTCCACTTACCTGTTCACCTGTTCAGTGGCTCAAGTCTTTTCTGATTCAGAGAGAGAGAGAGAGAGAGAGAGAGAGAGAGAGATGGAAACGAAGAAATTTAGAAAGAAAAAAAAATGAAAGAACTAGAAGTGCGAGAAAGAAAATAAGAGATAAAGAGAGAGAGAGTCAACAGCACCGAGTTACTCAGTCGACAATCAACCTTTTATACAACTCCTGACCCGAATCACCCTCCCGACTCGCCTCTAGATTCCCCTGACTCACCACCTGACTCAGCCTACCCGGAGTCCCTTCATACAAGACACTCATGCTATCAATGTACTCTTGTGAGGGCCACGTTAGGTAGAGGGTTAGAAGCTGGACCCCATACACCCCCTATTGGCGTCACCCCCCCCCCCCCCACACACACACACGTACGTACGTTTATACCTACACTTTGGTTTCCCTTCCTTTTCTTCCCGTCCCCTCCTATCCACCCCACTCTCACCAATTTCTCTCTCCCATCCACTCCCGTCCTCTCCCCATCCACACACACTCTCCACAAGCGGGTATATATATATTAGTTTTCAATCGTGAGGACCATTCAGTTAAGTACACACCGCCTTAAACCTGTCACCCGGGCCACACAAAAACACGTACCCGAGGTCTTTAAAACCCACCTTGGAATGCCATCACCAGCTGTCGGGAGGCGGCGATAATTCTAAAACTCGGTAATTAGTCCTTTAAAAAAAAAAGACCTTACTGTGATGTCACTTTAAGACTTGGTAATTAGGGCTCCTTAAAAAAGACCTCGCTGATATTCTTGAAAAGTTAGTGAGGAGGACCAACAGATAAAGACCGTAACTGCGACAATTTAAAACTGGGTAAAGAGGACACGGACACGGACACACACACAGGTAACTAATAATGGACCACCGGAGATAATTCTCTGAGGGCCATTAACCAACCACGTGTTTGGGCCAGCTACAGTTACCAGGGAGACGGTAGTGCCAGCCATCACGGCACCGGGAGGGACACGACTGATGGTGGCATTCGACCCCCCCCCCCCCCCGACACGCAGCGTCCATTAACTCGCTGGTCTACTTTCAAAAACACACACACAAAACGGTATTTCAACCCAACCCAATCTAACCTCACCCAGCCTAACCTAACCCAGCCCAGCCCAACTTAACCCAGCCCAACTTACCCTAACCAAAACTAAATTAACCTAACTTAAACTAACTAAACTTAACCAAACTAACACTGTCAGTCGCCATCTATGCTTATATCAAACATACCTGTACATACAGTCCTCCACTTCCTCCCGACTGCTCCCACCTCATCCATCCAAGACACACTCCTATCATCCATCTCCTTCCTCACCTGTTGCACCTCATCCAGGACACATACTTGCATCATCCATCTCTACCCTTCCTTCTTCCTCCTCCCCCTAACACCACCTACCTCTTCCACCTCTTCTTCCTCCTCCCAACTGGCCTGCAACAAGACCTTCCTCTTCTTCACCACCAGCAGCACCAGCGGGTCCTCTCCCCTCCCCCACCACCATCGTCGTGCGCAATATCAGCCGTGTCGACAATATTTTCCCCCTAAATCTAAGAGGATTCCCAATTAACCACGAGTCAGGAACCACTCCAGCTATCGATCCCAATTATCTTCACCCTTCCCGGAGGACGAGGTGTGTGTTGGCGTGTTGTGAGGAGCATGTCAATGTTACTGTCCTCCCGTCCTTCTCTTCCCATCACCCTTCCTGACCCCATATAGCCATCCTCGGGTTATACCAAGATCGCTGTGAGGGTCAGATCATGGTCGGCACGTACCCAAGAGTCATGAGCTTCCCAAGTACTATCCCTTAAATATATTACCAACCTAAAGGATTGTTTTTCACTTAAATGGAAGACAATTCAACCGTAAATAATTCAAACGTAAAAAAAAATGACCTAAAAAATCTACAAACTGGGCTACTGCAAACCTGAACACACACCCCCCCCCCCCCCTCCCCACACACACACACGGTGGATCAAAGACCAGCTCCCCGTCTTGGCAGGAGATAAAATTCTAAGTCATAATTATTATGGAGGGAAGATAAGGAAGGAAGGAAGGAAGGGAGGGAGGGAAGATAAGGAAGAGAGGGAGGGAGGGACGCGGGGCCAGCCTCCCTCATAACTTCGGTCAGTGGAGACACCAGCCACTGATAACACTCGCTCCACCCTCAGGTCCGCCGCCGCCTGCTGCTCCTCCACCAGGTGCTCCCTCCTGCTTGATGCTCATCTTGTTATAACACACCAACACTGTGACACACTTACTGAAGGTCAAGCCAACACAGTCATCACTCCTTTTTGACATACAACTCTCACAGCCATCATCACAAACTGTCTTTATCAGCACCATACATCACAATAAACACACTACTTCCCACTCGCATCTTTATCACATCACCGTCCTCTCTCTCTCTCTTGCACACCCTGACACTACAACACCTCCCCACAACACCTCATCACAATAGCCTCTACAACAACAATATCGTCATGAAAACAACACAACACAAACACCAACATCACCCCACCACAGCCCGGAACACGACACAAAATAACAGGACACCAACAAGGCTAATTAACTAGATGTCCGCCCGGCTGTCCGTGTGTCCCTGGCTCCAAATTCTCGACCAATCGCCTGCCTAATCTCCCCCTTAATTGCGTTATAAAAATGCAATTCGTTACGGTATTGTCTCGCTGCAATTCTGATGATCTATTCTTCTGGTCCTTAGGGGTGCTTTTGTGTCGTACCTTGAGTAAATGAGTTAAGATATATTCTCATGTGTCCAGTTAAGAGGAAAATTCGACCTAAGAACTTTTTCAGAATCCGTCTAGTTTGTTGTATTTGTTACCTGATGATTAGACAACTCGGTTTATTTCACTTGATTTAACATACTAACGTTGCCAGAGGGGGGGGGGGGGTTAGGTGAGGCTAGCATTAGGGTGTTTTAGTTATCAGGTGAAATAAGCTTGGGGGACCTAATATTCAGGTAAATAAGCTGATATGCCTAATCTTGAAGTAAAATAACTTAGTTTGTCTAATCTGCAGGTGATCCGCACAAGAGCCTTTGAAAATTCCCCCTCGGTCCCGTCGATAAAATTATACTACGTTCACATTTAATGGTAAAAAATTATTCAACCTATTTTTTTTGGGGGGGGGGGGGGGATGTCGGGGAGTGAGGGGGGGGGGGGGAAGTCGGGGGAGGTTGGGGGAGGTCGGGGGCGAGTGAAAACATTTCCTATATAATACCAGTAATGAATGGCCCTGATGAATTTTGTCATCAGTCTTGCCCTCATTTGCATACCAAGAGTCATTTAATGCTCCGTCGCTTCATATTTATATTCCTACCGTGTTGCCATTCCCTGTTCGTCTCTCCTTTTATTTGATTTTTTGTGATACAGAAATATTCACTAATGGTGTACTGAATTACCAGTTTTATATCTGAACATAATTTCAGTTTCTTCTTCTTATTATTATTATTAAGGGCCGATTACTTTTTTTTTTTTACCATTATCAACACTACGTCTATTCATTTTTCTATATTATTTTAGTTATTATTTAAAATCTATGCTGTTACTTCCTTAATATTCCTCCTCCTCCTCTACTTCTTCTTCCTCCTCCTCTAGATCAGCCTCTCAAACACATACCTAAAGGCAGCAGACTTCCCCCTGTCAACCTACCCTTCCCTCCATCCCCACTTTTTCCTCAACCCACCCACCTTGATCTCTCTCCATCCAATCTTTCAAAGAGAGAGAGAGAGAGAGAGAGAGAGAGAGAGAGAGAGAGAGAGAGAGAGAGAGAGAGAGGAGAGAGAGAGGGAGGGAGAGATTTACAACCAACTATATGTCCCCCCCACCCCCCTCCCCCACCCGATATCTCAACAAAGGAGGGTGATGCGGCAATTATATGACGTAGTAAATCCCCAACACATTTCAACAGAGGACAATACGCCGCTCCGATAAGGACCTGTAAATCCCCCGCGCATCTTTTTTTTACCGAGGAATCCTGCGTCAAGATACCGGGCCACAAACCTCCCCTACATCCTGAAGTAAAAGGAGATTGAGGAGAGGTATTGATAAAGGTTCAGTAAGTCCTCTTAAGCTTTAGAGCACAGAGTAATACGAAGATACGATATGGGTTCATGAATCACTTGAGCTTTTTAGTGAGGGGGTATTTTTGGCTTTGATAAGTGTATAAATCTCTTGAAGCTATGGTGAAGGGTTGGATAATCTCCGGACCTCCACCACAGTTACAGTTCACTCCGCAGAGGAACAATAATTGCCACACACAGTATATCTCTTAAAAAATATCTATTGTCCAAGTATTAATATTTCTTGAAACACTTACTATATTTACAGTATCTGCTTTTATTGTACCACCGAAACCGTTTTATCGGAAATTATGTAAATAGGTAAGTAATTACCATTGCAATAAACATAATTGCCAATTAGACAATCCTGACAGCTCTGTCCTCTTGTTCAACCTTAATACTGTACAACCCATGTTGTACTGCTCCCCCATTATACTTACGTGGCAATATACTGATATGTTCTTATTACCACCATGCTATTGTACTATTCCAGATGTTACTAAATGTTACATAATACTTCCTTGAGATAAATGTATAGGATATATCATGTGACTAAAGGAGAGCTCAGGTTCTCAACTGGCTCAGCCATGTTAATATTGTTATTATTATCCACTCTATCTATTTTTCCGGCTAAATAAACTGTTTCAATTCAATCACCCCCACGGTTCAGCGGAGGAAGAAAGTGATCCACCCTGATTGGCTCCTCATAACCGAGACGACCCCCCCCCTACCCCTCGCCGACCAATCACATTACAATCTCTCCAAAATACCCAGAACGACCGACCAATAGGCATCCATAAAATTTCGTTCCGGGCATCTCTTCACTGTGGTCTCCCTTGATAGTCCTGAAAACCTCCTTCCACCTAGCAGTCTACCCCCACCCACACACAAGCACGCAACTACACGCACGCGCACACAAGGGAGGAAGAGACTGCATAAGTATTGCCGTCTTTGTCATATTCAATTTAGGGGAGAAATGCAAGTAGGCCATTTGTAAAATTGGTCCCGGGATCCAATTTTACAAATGTGAGAGACAGGTGGAGGTCTGAGGCCCTGGCAGAGGTACACGACACCCGGGAGACGACCCCGGGGGGAGGTGGTCCTATATTTCACGTGTCCCACCGCCACCATCACTACACCCTCATCTCCTCCTCACCATTTATTCATCATCACCACCTCACTACCACAATCATCATCTCATCACCATTAACATCTCCTCTACCTTTACCAAATCTCTCTCTTTCATGCCCGACAGAACCTTTCCTTCCCTGACGAGCTCATTCCTTCCTTACCCTTACCCTTCCTAAACATCCTTCCCCCAAACACCACCAGATCCTCCTTTATTTTGTCTCGTCATCCAGCCTCCTCCCGTCCGCCCACAACCACCACCAGCCATATCCGTCCCAGCAGTACAGCTTCTTGAGTACCCGAGTGCTGACTTGCATGAATAACCACACAACTACCACCATATCACACCATCACACAAAATAAACACCCTCAACCACCACACTCACCCATCACCACCACCTCACCATCACCACCACCTCACCATCACCACCACCTCACCAAGGAAGTTCCCCACTCGTGTCTACAATCAGCTGAGACAACGAAGGTAAACACAAACTCCCTCACGCTACCTCCAGCTGGCCCATCCAGGAGCCAAATTCTCATGAGGTTCATAAGTTGAATTTTCCTCGTAACTTAAGACGTAACCAACTAGCAGACCTTAGATTAAAAACAACAACAATAAGAACTCCCAATGGCGCCGTAATTACCCTAAGACTCGACGGAACCTTAACTAAACACCTTCACTTTTTATACGTTAAGGGACACAATAAAAGTAAGAGTAAAATAGTTTTGTGAATCCGTACCCACACCATCACTATATTCTCAAGGGCTCGCGAGTCATTTCCAGTAACTCCTGTATCCTCGTCCCCGTTCTTAGTTTCCTGTACATTCTCAGCACAGTTTCAATGCCGTTTCTGACATCATCATTGTCAGCCGGTGTTGTGATGTCGTTTGACCCGAGTTATAACACAAAGGGGTGACGTCATTGCCCCCCTCCCCTCCTCAAGCTTATTACACCAGAAGATTAACCATCCTAACTAACCTAACCTCCGCCCATGTATAGCATTAGGGTGGTTAATCTGGGGGAAAATTAACCTTATTACCTATCCTCTCCCTTTACCTGGCCCGCACCTGTAGTTACCTGGCCCACACCTGTTCCTCACCAACACCGTTCTGTCCCAAGTACCTGTAGAGAAGAAAAGTCACAATTAACATACAATTAAAACAATGGAACTAAGTAATGAAACTACAAGCAAAATACAGGAGACTCCACTTATCTTAAAAAAAATAAAATGCATAAGAATACAGTCCGGGTATCGTCCCCTCACCTTGCATAAAGTACACAACATTAGGAAAATCGATCAAAAGGTTACGAGAGAAATGATATGAATACGTTTAGTTAAAAGGAGACCGAATAATAATAATAATAATAAATAATAATAATAATACCAATAATAATAAATAATAACAATAATAATAATACCAATAATAATAGTGTTCGTAGTCTTATGACAATCTCCAGACTGAGTACAGAAGTGTCCGGAAACTGAGGAAGGAGGGTGACAGACAGACAGACAGACAACCAAGTAAACAGACAGGCAGACAGAAGAGTTAACAGATGCACACACAGACAGACACAGAACAACCCTATAGTGCTCAGTCGGTTTCACCAATAGGAGACTAATGAATAAATAAATAAATTAACACGGAGAGAGAGAGAGAGAGAGAGAGAGAGAGAGAGAGAGAGAGACTTTAGCTATGAAAGAGGCAATACTCGACAAACTATGCACTAATGTCCCATAAGAAATACGGTACAATACTCCTGACGCATAACACACACACACGTAAACATAAACAAGACCAGACTAGCTTATCTGACCCGCTCCGTTTTGCATAAGTTAATATTATGGACACAAGTATCTGTCATTAAGTTAGGAGAGACCCAGAGTCGCCACCACCACTACAGAGCCCCTGCCGCCGCCGCCACAAGACCCTCTGCCACCACCACTACTACAGACCCTCTGCCGCCACCACCACTACTACTACAGACCCTCTGCCGCCACCACCACTACTACTCCAGACCCTCTGCCGCCACCACCACTACAGAGCCCCTGCCACCATCACTACTACAGAGCCTCTGCCACCATCACTACTACAGAGCCTCTGCCACCACCACTACTACAGAGCCTCTGCCACCATCACTACGACAGAGCCTCTGCCACCATCACTACTACAGAGCCCCTGCCACCATCACTACTACAGAGCCCCTGCCACCATCACTACTACAGAGCCTCTGCCACCATCACTACTACAGAAGCTCTGCCACCATCACTACTACAGAGCCCCTGCCACCATCACTACTACAGAGCCCCTGCCACCATCACTACTACAGAACCTCTGCCACCATCACTACTACAGAACCTCTGCCACCATCACTACTACAGAACCCCTGCCACCATCACTACTACAGAGCCTCTGCCACCACCACTACTACTACAGACCCTCTGCCGCCACCACCACTACTACAGACCCTCTGCCGCCACCACCACTACTACAGACCCTCTGCCGCCGCCACCACCACTACTACAGAGCCCCTGTCACCACCACCACTACAGAGCCCCTGTCGTCACCACCACCACTACAGAGCCCCTGTCGTCACCACCACTACTACAGACACTCTGCCGCCACCACCACTACTACAGACCCTCTGCCGCCACCACCACTACTACAGACACTCTGCCGCCACCACCACTACTACTACAGACCCTCTGCCGCCACCACTACTACAGAGCCCCCGTCACCATCACTACTACAGAACCTCTGCCATCATCACTACTACAGACCCACTGCCACCATCACTAATACAGAGCCTTTGCCACCAACCATCACTACTACAGAACCCCTGCCACCATCACTACTACAGAACCCCTGCCACCATCACTACTACAGAGCCCCTGCCACCATCACTACTACAGAGCCCCTGCCACCATCACTACTACAGAGCCCCTGCCACCATCACTACTACAGAGCCCCTGCCACCATCACTACTACAGAGCCCCTGCCACCATCACTACTACAGAGCCTCTGCCACCACCACTACTACTACAGAGCCTCTGCCACCACCACTACTACTACAGAGCCTCTGCCACCACCACTACTACTACAGAGCCTCTGCCACCATCACTACTACAGAGCCTCTGCCACCGCCACACCGCCTCCCAGAGCACCATTCCATTAGAGTCCTCATTATGTCAGGGTTGGCGACCACACTAAACCTTTTCAGGCTTTTTTTTTTACCAATTCTCCAGAGTTATTAATTTCATTCATCCATCACAGTCTCTGTCTTCCTCTGGCCTTCCTAACCTCAACTTTGCCCATGAATATTTGTTATTATCTCCTCATCCCTAGTTATATGACCAAAGTATTTAATTTTTTATGTATATTTCAAGTATTTCTCTTGAAGTTTTGCTAACGTTCGTGACTTCCATTTGTTTTCCTGTCAGTGTAACTTATTCTTAACATTCGCCTATAACACCACACTTCAATTACCTCTAACCCAACATCTATACAGTACCACAATTTGGGACCCTCACCTGCCACAATTACGTGAGATAAAAATTACATAACATTGAGAATCCCGAGAGACATCATCCGTCACTGGAGGTTGTAAAGATTCTCTCTGCATTCCCCCGTTATTATCTTCTCACCCCCGACAATATTTTCTCATTATCTCCCACATATGCAGTCTTCCTTCCGCGGTAGTGCTTCATACAATTCTTCTCACGGCTCTGGATTCCTCCCCCCTTTCTCTCTCTCTCTATCCTTCCATACTCTCCAAAAATACTATGTTTCTATCCCTAAAAAGAGTCGTACGGTTAACTACCCCCTCCAATAATGGTCGTACGTTCCCTTCCCCAAAAAGGTCGTACATTCCTCCCCTAAAAATTTGTACGTTTCCATCGCCCTAAGAAGTCGTACGTTCCACTCCCCAAAAGTCGTACGTTCCACCCCCCAAACAATTCTACGTTAACCCTCCCTTCTCCCTCACCACCTGAATGATGTTGTGAGGTGCCACCCTAACTGTCTCACTAAAGATTATACCCACACTACTGATGGCGGTTTAATATGGCGTTGAAACTGCCCTGAGACTACACCGAGACTCGCCCTTAAATACGTTCTCACTCCCTAAGTCATGTTGGGAAGCCGGTCTGATAAGGGGATTTGGGTGAACTGAAAAGGATTAAACCACATCCCGGCTTATATAACCTCACGCAAACCTAACCTAACAAAAACTATGTAGCATAACCTTATCTAACCTAACTTGACCTGACCTGACCTAATCTATACCGTACCCTGACCTAATTCAACTTAACCTGACCAAATCTAAATTATCCCGACAAAATTTAACTTAACCTGATCTACCCCAACTTATCCAGACTTAATTAACCCAACCCAACGTAACCAAATTTAACCTACCCCCCCCCCCCCCCTCCCAGGTAGCGTTAGGGTGTGTAGCCATTAGGTGAAATAAGCTAGAGACAATCTTTTAGGTGATCTAATGAGTTGTCTTCCTGTTGGACTTAGTTAATTACCACCATTAGAGGTAATTTATTAAATGCACCCACGGTAAACTACTCTCAGAGACAATGTTAAAATGTAAACTACGTAGACAATGTTAAAAGGCAAACTACGTAGACAATGTTAAAATGTAAACTACGTAGACAATGTTAAAATGTAAACTACGTAGACAATGTTAAACGGTAAACTACATCAAACCCTAGGAACTCTCTTACAATAACATCACTTAGGAGAGTGTTTTAATAAGTTCTACGTTCATTATCTACACAGACAAAGGTTTTCCGGTCAAAACAAACCCCCCCCCCCCCCCCCACACACACACACACACACTTACCCTCAACATATCAACAGCTGCAGCGTTAGCATGGGACTGACTGGTCGTACTCCCAGCAGCTCATATAAGGAAACATTGAAAAGAAAAAATCCTCGAAGGAAAAATACCGTCAATCTGTCAGTCGGTTCAGATAGCCGGGCGGACTAATACGGCCAAAAAATCTTTAAGATGAGAGGAATATCAGCGGAGGCAGGTGGCGTTGACGGGAGGGGGGAGGGGGGAGGAAAAGAAGAAGAGGAAAGGGAGGAAAAGGGGGTGGATTGGAGGGAATGAGGTGGGGAGGAGAGGAGTGAGGAGGAGAGGGAGAAAGAGGGAAGGAGAAGGGGGTAGGTAGGGGTAGAGGAGGGAAAGGAAAAAGGGGAAAGACGGGGAAGGGAAAGAGGAAAAGGAAAGAAGGGGAGGGCTGGGAGAGACTTGACCTCCAGTCGACACACACACCTGTACATGATTCCCTAATTACCGCAGCCGGGGATACCTGCCGCGAGACGGAGGTGCCAGGAAGCGCGGGTCCGAAGCCAGGGTATGGTAGTGACAGGTGGTAGTGGTGGACTGTGGTAGGTAGTTGGGATATATGGTGGTAATTGTGGTAGAGAATGGTAATTGTGATAGGAGATGGTAGTTGTGGTAGGGAATGATAGTTGTTGTAGGGGATGGTAGTTGTGGTAGGTAACAGGTTGTGGTGGTGGTAGGTAACAGGTTGTGGTGGTGGTAGGTGATAGGTAACCACACTTTCTCATTTAAAACCTAAACACATTTAAAGCTTTACAAAAATCACAACCCTTCCCCTCTAAAAATTAATAATAGTAACCGCCATATTTAAATAAAAGCTCAATATAACAAAACAATAATCCACTAAACCAATCGCACTACAGTCTTCATATCTGAGGGTTGGCGACCACAGTCCTCCACTCTAAACGTTCTCTGCCTCCCCTGGCCCCCCTGCCCTCAACTCTGCCCATTAATATTTGTTATTATTCCCTCATCCCTAATCATATGACCAAAGTACATATTTTTTTTTCTGTACATTTTAAGTATTTGTCATGAAGTCAGTGTAACTTATTCCTAACATAAGCCTATGACACCACATTTCCAAGGCCTCCAACCTCTTCCTGGTGTCTACTGAAAGTGTCCACACTTCTGACCCATACATCAGTCCCTGCCATATAAAACCTTTCAACAGCTTTTTGCTCAAATTGAAGTTAACGTCTCTTTTCATTGGGTCTTTTAAGTTATTAAATGTTGTTTTTACTGCCCTATTCTTGTTTTGATTATTTCCGTACATCTACCATCACAGCTAATGTTACTTACCTAATACATAATGTTTTCCACATCTTTAAGGTCCCTGTTGCTGCTATAATTTATATTTTAGGATTTATTTCCAATTTAGAAACAACCATTAGTTTAGTCTTTACAGTTTTAATCCACTAAGTTCTATTTATTTACAGTAATTCTACCTTCCTCGATCACCTTACAATAATAATTATTATCTTGCAACCACACCTGCGCTATTAATGAGACGCGACCACACCTGCGCTATAAATGAGACGTGACCACACCTGCAATATCAATGAGACGTGACCACACCTGCAATATCAATGAGGCGTGACCACACCTGCAATATCAATGAGACGTGACCACACCTGCAATATCAATGAGACGTGACCACACCTGCGCTATCAATGAGACGTGACCACACCTGCGCTATCAATGAGACACGACCACATCTATGCTATTAATGAGATGCGACTACACCTGTGTTATTAATGAGACGCGACCACACCTGTGCTATTGACGAGAGACGCGACCACACCTGTGCTATTAACGAGACGCGACCACACCTGTGCTATTAATGAGACGCGACCACACCTGTGTTCTAAGAGAGAGAGGAACAGGTGCTCCGTGGTGTTGGTGGTGCGGGCGGACCATAAGCGGAGGCACCCTGAGTGACCACCTCGCCCCCTCCGACTCTCCTAAGGACGCCGCCTGCCTGCCTCCACCATAACAACGCCCTGATCTGCATCACCAATACCACTTGCACCATCATCACCATCATCACCACCGTACCGTCGTCACTACTGGCACACCCTATAAAATCAACTCACCAAAGCAAAAATTCTAAGATAAATAAAATATTGCGAAAATAAAAACTTTAAACTAACTCATTTATACAGAAGAAGAATTTTGTAACAAGACAATCAAACCCAAAGACCAAAACTGTATTTTTGTTACAGTATAAAATCAAAATACATAAGGAAAGTTACAGCCGACCTCTTGGATAGTAAAGTGAACAACACAGTGTAGAGGTCTGTTTATAATGACCATATATGCAATTAAAACTTTCCCCTGTAAACCTGACTATAATTTGTAATTCTGTAGTGTGCGTGCGTGCGTGCGTGGAAAACGAATGGAAGAGAGGAATAAATAAATAAGAGGGTGCGGGGAGGTGGGTTAATGGGGAAGGTGGGTTAATGGGGGAGGTGGGGTAAAGGGGGAGGTGGGTTAATGGGGAAGGTGGGGTAAAGGGGGAGGAGGGGTAAAGGGGGAGGAGGGGTAAAGGGGGAGGTGGGTTAATGGAGGAGGAGGGGTAATGGGGGAGGAGGGGTAAAGGGGGAGGAGGGGTAAAGGGGGAGGAGGGGAAATAATAATGAGATGGAAAGGGCGTGTTACTGGTGCGGCCAGCTGGGAGGGTACAGGATAATGATGACCGCTGGGTGCCCTCCCTTCCTTCCCTCCCTCCCTCTCTCTCTCTCTCTCTTCTTCCCTCCTACACCCAACTCCCTTCCCTCCTTCCTACAGACAACGTTCCTCTTCCGCCCAACCCACCCTACACTCCTCCCTCCTTCTCTCTTGCTTCCATCTCTTCGCTTCTCGCTTTCATCTCCTCACTCCTTCCAGCTCCCCCCTCCCTCCTCCTCCTCTCCTACATCTCTTTCCATCCCTCCTGTTACCTCCCCCCCCCTCTTCCCTCCTTAAGCATAAGAAATGAGAAAAAGAAAACCTGCCTCCCTCCCTCATAATAATCTCACTTCCTCCTTCATACGACCATCACTCCGTTCCTCCAACACCACTACTCTTCCTCCTACGCCCTTCTTTCCCTCCCGCCCTCCTAAACTCCGACCTCCCGACCTCCTCCCTCCCTCCTCCTACGCTGGGTGACCAAGTCGTAATTAGCACCATTAAACGCTAATGAGTCGTCTGATTAATACAGCACCCACTGACGGCCTCACGACCCCCCCCTCTCCCTCTCACACCACACGACCCCTTCTGTACCTCTTATCCCTCACGACCCCCCTCTACTTCTTACCCTTCACGACCCCCCCTCTCTCTCACCCTCACGACCTCTCCTCCTCCCTCAGCTCTCCCTCTCACCCCTCCTCCGTCACCCCTTAAGGCTCCACCTCCCGGTTTCGTCAATTATCTACCACTATGATTTATCAATTATACTATACATTACTTTGTTTCATTAATTATCTATCATTGCTTCATCAATTATCTATCACCGTGTTTACACAATTATCTATTACTGTACCCCATGTTTTATCCACATCTACAGGCCAATAATGCTACCACCAACATTTAATACCATGCTACTACATATTCACTAATAGAGAAGGTCATCTGGCCAAACACATAGGTAACTTGACCCAGGTAATCATATACGTGTGAGGGGAAGAGGAGGGGGGGGGGGGGACATTGACCTCTTGTAGTATCCTCATTTTCTTGGCTTATCTGGTGGAGTGACTAAGTTATTTTAGGAGAGTAACTTGTCATTATTTTCATGGTTCTAACATTTGGAGGAAAATATGTGGATCAACTGAAGAATCTCCATCCCAGCTTAACATATCCTCAACCTACCCTATCCTATCCTTAACCTATCCCTAACCTGACTTTACCTATCCTAAACCTAACCTATCCTTACCTATCCTTAAACTAACCTTACCTATCCTTAATCTAACCTTACCTATCTTTAATGTAACCTTAACCTAACCTATCCTTAATCTAACCTCACCCCACATAGTGTTAGGATGGTTAATCTTTAGGTGAAATAAGCTGGGTGGAAATTCTTTCGGTAATTCCATTATGTTTTTGTTGCCATTACGAGAAAGCCTGGAAAAAAGAGAACGTTCCTTTTGTGAGGTAAATACGACTATGACAATGTCCCAGGGAACGTTTTTCCCCAACCAATTAGATTTTCCACGTGAGCCAGAACAAAGACTAAAAATTTCCCTTTAGTAAATAAAAGACTTGTTTAAGGAATTACAATAAAACGTGTATATATGTAGACTTGTTTAAGCAATTATAAAGAACAGAAAAACGTTTATTTATTAAGTAATTACGACTTACTGTACCTCTGAACCATTAAACAAGGAGAGACTCTAGTCTAAATCAAGAGAATTATCTTTGAACCATTAAGTAAAACCAATAATAAAACGCCTTTGTTTGAAGATCTACGTTTGAGCCATTAACTACAAGAAGGATAATATTTTCCCCCCGAGCCCAGATAAGACGTGTTTGAACCATCAATACCCAAGTAAGACAAACGTTTTTAACTGTAGTAAATTATTCGGTTTTGCCTGATCCAATAACAGAACAAAACACAAGAGAGATTACGAGACAAATGTAGGTCCCAAAAACGGCGAGAGGAGACGAGAGATATCGCTGGGAAATAAATGCATTCTCTCTTATCTCCTCGAGAAGTTTCCCCGTCACGAAAAACGTACCAGGGTTTTACTTGCGATTCTGGAGAAATTATTGAAGTTGACGGAGTTTGGCGACAAATTTACGACTTGTGTGTCGATGTCATTAGGAGATCAGCTGATTTCTTCTGCATATGTAAACACAGCTGACGTCATAATCCATCAGTTGTTTACTTCTGAATATGTAAACAAACCTGAGAGCCACGAAATATGTTTGATAAAAAATTTACTTGACTTTACCCTTAAGTAACTGCTACTGCACACAACACTGCGCGCGCGCACACACACAGAGAAGGCAATAACCCCCTCATCGTCACCCGGATAATGTCAGTTCCACGTCTCTCAACCGACCCTTCCAACATTCCTTATCTGGCTCAGCGGCTTATGTTGGAACTGTCATACACCAAACTCGGATAACCAAACGACGAATAATAAACCCGGCCACTGCAAAAATAAAAAAGAAAAGAACGTCAAGTGCTGTTGAGAGTTGGAAGGGAGTCTTTCGTTTTAGTTAGAGTTGCGTTCTTGTGAGTTACTGAACTGCGAATTCTTTTTAAATAAGTTGACGTTGAATTCTTATAGAGTCAGGAGTTTATTTTAAGACAGACAGACAGACAGAGCTCTTATGGGTTAGTCAACGTTGACACAGTCATCATGTTTTAATAAACAAATCCCGTACTCAAAGCCGACCTGAACACATACGTGATCTCCACACACTCTTTTCCGAAACACAAAACCTTATTACAGTGTTCATCATCCCTGCCTAATAAATCTTAAACACACAAGTATTTTCTTGACTTTCTACCGAGCAGCGCGACAGGCGAGCCATAGCTGGAACACAGAGGCAACTGCCCAAGAGACTATTTGTTTTTTGCGTGTCTGTCTGTGTGTGTGTGTGTGTGCTGGAGGGGGGGGGGGGGTTGCTCCACACGGCTACCCTCGATTGGTCCAGTAAGTATTTTCTACCTGAAGCTTACCTGAAGCAGGTCCTGGTACACGGTCCTCCAGGCCCTACCCGGTTCCCCTAATCTACCCCAATCCAAAACCTAACCCATCGACCTCTAAAATAACCTCAGCCAATCAGTTGTTTTAGTCTACAAAATCCCACGTCATAAACCGAAATTCGTCTGACAAGTAAATTAATCCCAAGCATTCCTAATTCCCACTGAGTAATTAATCCTGAATGTACTGTATATACAGTATATGAAATAAAGATATTTCTATTTGCAGTTACAAATTCAGTGGTGGCAACGTTTCCAGCAATCCATTTATGAATTTAGCTGGCTGGCTGGCTGGCTGGCTGGCTGGCTGCATCCTTCTGCCGCCGCCACCACCGTCATCACCACTGCCAAACCATCATCATCATCACGACCACCACCACCACCATCACCACCAATGCCTCACGTAAACCCGTACGCAAATAGTGAAGGTAAACTTGCGAAATAAGTATAAATAACTCAAATACTAAAATAAATAATGTTAACTCTCTTAACATAAATATAAATGAAAAAATAATATTTACTCGTCAAATTCAACCCATAAAATATATAAAAAAATCTGTATATTAACCGTAAAAAATAAAAAAATAAATATAACCCCAAAATTTCTAAATTAAACCCGAGAACAAAAGCATGAAATTTAACTAATAAAACAGGAACTAAATAACCTCTAACTCATAAAATATCCAACTTATAAAAAAAATATAAATCTCCAGAACCAACAAAATATAAACAAAAAATATATATGCAAAAACAAAAATCTGAACCACAACAAATAAATAAAAAATAAAAAAAATGAAAAAATATGTCAGAATTAAAGTTGGAGGAAAAAGAGTGACATGTGGCAGAGAGCCTCGGGGATAACATGAATAAATTAAGAAATACATTTAAACAATTTGTTTTATTCCTTGTTCAAGTTATGTGAACAAGATTTGCATTTTATTGCACGAATAGAGAAATGCAATATTCGGGAGGGGGGAGGAGAGATATACGTAAATGTTCTACTGTAGGCCAGGACTGTATAAAAAAAACGTTTTACTTTCAATATAAAATGTATAAAAATTTTCTCACTTTCGCTAAAAAATAAATGTCTTCACTTCCTCAAAAAAATAACTAAATAAAATAGTTCTATATCCTTAAAGAACTGGGTGGAAACGTTTAATAGTGTCTTAACAAGAACCGGCTATTAGCGTTCTACATCGAGTACACACACACACACACACACTATAAACAGGCCAACTGCACTACCACCACCACCACCTTCCTTCCTCCAGCACCAGTTCCTCCCCACAAGACCACCACCTCGACCATCCTCCCCCTCATACCCCCGTCGCCAGTTCAGTCTCACAAGACCAGACTATGATAATCTCATCGCCATCAGGAAAGAGCAGCACCACCATCTAGGAGCCTCATGCCCCACACAGCTGGCCCCACTAAGCTCCCCTAGAGACCCGCTAAGGCGATCGTAAAATCTGCATGCCCCTAAACTTCATCCTTCCACACTGTATAAACTCGTCAACATATGTGGGTAAAAGAGACGAGACCTCGACCATCCAGGCGAGCGTCATGCTCTGCCGACATCTGCATGTTGCAACCATATTCTTAAAAAAAAGGTCTTAAGATAAAAATTCAATCTTAACTGAATTGGTGTACATTACTTTTGATAAAATTCTCAACAAATTCTTAAGTAAAAACAAAACTCAAATGTGCACACAATCAAGGTATTAATTTTCAACAAGGTGTTAACTCAGAAAAGGATGTTACCTGCAGACATGTACCTAAAGACTTGTATAAGATTTTAATTATATTATTCTTATCATAATTATTGTTATTACTATTTTATTATTATCATTATCGTTATTACTATTATCATTATTATTATATAAACTTTAAGTGTCCTCTTTCTCACTAGTTACGACGTTGGTGATGGAAATACTATCCCGGGTACTGACACACACACAATATCGCCGGGTAGTATTTTATCGCCCATATACACGAGCACAGCGGCCAGGCGACTCCCACATCCTTAGTCAGAGAGAAAACTGCATTGGGTGGGGTGGGGGGGTGGGGGGTGGGGGAGGGGGGGGGCACTGACATTTATATCCGGTTTTTCTTCTGCTTATCTGGTTATATTTGTTCTTAGTTTTATTGGAAGGGTTAATTATTATTTTTAGTGATTGTAATTTATTAATTTTATTTTATTGGCATTTTTGGCGGTGTATATTTAATTTTATTTAATTGTTTTTGAGGTTATATATTTTTTTCTATTTTAATATTCTATTGTTAGTTATTTTATTTATCAGAGGTTAAAGGGATCGTCTTTATCTTCTCATTCATCGATAGTCTCAAGTTTTTCCCTTTTCACTCTAAAGGTCGTGGCTTTGACTTGTTCCTCTTCATTATTTGTTGTTAAAGGTGAAGGTGTGTGTGTGTGTGTGTGTGAATTATTTGATGTCAACAGTAAGCATTCAGTTGTATGTAGCCCGAGGAGGAGGGGGAGGGAAGGAAGAGGGGGAAGAGAGGAAGGAAGTGGTAGGATAAGGAGGAGAGGGATGGTGGCGACAGAGATATGAAGGAGGAGCTGCGTGCGAGAGAGAGAGAGAGAGAGAGAGATATTAATCAGAGAAAAAGAATCCCTTAACGACATTGTCTCCCCCTCCTCCTCCTTCCCCCTTCCTTCCTCCTAGTTCTCCCTCCTCCTTCCCCCACCCCTTCAACGCCTTCGTCCGTCAACCATAAGCTACATTCCTAAACGACCCTCCCCCCCCCACCTTCAACCCCGAGTGACGTAAATGAGCGACACTTCCTCTCCCTACGACCCCCCCCCCCCCACCTGTCAACCATAAGTAACATACACCTGAACGAAACCTCCTCCCCTATCAATATGCCCCTTCACGTCCACACCTCCGTCAACCCTGAGTAGAGTACCAGACCTCCCTCATCCTCCTCCATGACGCTGCTCCTCCACAGCTTCAGCGCCTCGACTACTTTGATCCTGCAGCCTCTCCTCTCTCTCCCCTCCTTTGATCCGCGGAAGGGGGGAAGAAAAGGGGGAAGGAGAGGGAACGGGAGGAGGGGGGAGGAAGGGTGAGGAAGGGTGAGGAGGGGGGAGGAAGGGCGAGGAGGGGGGAGGAAGGGCGAGGAGGGGGAGGAAGGGCAAGGAGGGGGGAGGAAGGGCGAGGAAGGGCGAGGAGGGGGAGGAAGGGCGAGGAGGGGGAGGAAGGGCGAGGAGGAGGGAGGAAGGGCAAGGAGGAGGGAGGAAGGGCGAGGAAGGGGGGAAGGGCGAGGAAGGGGAGGAAGGGGGGAAGGGCGAGGAAGGGGGGGAAGGGCGAGGAAGGGGCAAGGGTGAGGTGGGGGAGGAAGGGCGAGGAGGGGGGAGGAAGGGCGAGGCAGGGGGGAAGGGGGAGAGGAGGGGGGAAGGGGGAGAGGAGGGGGGAAAGGGGAGAGGAGGGGGGAAGGGGGAGAGGAGGGGGGAAGGGGGAGAGGAGGGGGAGGGGGAGAGGAGGGGGAGGGGGAGAGGAGGGGGAGGGGGAGAGGAGGGGGGAGGGAGAGAGGAGGAGGAGGAGGAAGGAAGGAAAGTAGTACAGGATTTAAGAGCACCAGAGGCGACACCTTCCTCCCTCCTCCTTTCCTCCCTCCCTCCGCTGGGGATATACATAATTTGCCATGAACGGAGGGAGGAGATAAAAATGGCCTGAAGGGGAGGGGGGGGAGCTGTAATCAGAGGTTCTCTATTAGGAAAAAAATACTAAATCTTCGGCCAATAAACGTTTTATATCCTTCACAAAAACGTCCTACATCACACTAATTACAAAAACACGTGTGAGGGAAGTAAGGAGGGAGGACAAGGGTGGAAGGGAGGGAGGACAAAAGTGTGAGGGAAGGAGGACAAGGGTGTGAGGAAGGAGATAGGAAGACAAGGGTGTGAGGAAGGAGATAGGAGGACAAGGGTGTGAGGAAGGAGATAGGAGGACAAGGGTGCGAGGAAGAAGGGTGAGCCAGGGAATGAGGGGGAACTTACCCGAGCCTCCAGGGATTTTTGGGGGCAGAAGGTGAACATATGACAGACTCTTGAGACCTAGAAGAGAGAGGGAAGGGGGTGAGGGAGGGGGAGGTGAGGTGGGGGTGAGGGGGAAGATGAGGGGTGAGGGGAGGGAGAGGTGAGGGGAGGGAGAGGTGAGGGGAGGGAGAGGTGAGGTGAGGGGAGGGAGAGGGGAGGGGGAGGGGAGGGAGAGGGGAGGGGAGGGAGAGGTGAGGGGAGGGAGAGGGGAGGGGAGGGAGAGGGGGAGGGGAGGGAGAGGGGAGGGAGAGGGGAGGTGAGGGGTGAGAGGAGGGGGAGGTAAGGGGAGGTGTGTACACGGCAGCGACACAACAACTCCCACTCCACCCCGTCCTCTATTATGGATAAGGCGTCTCTTCAGTCACCCATCACCGGTAGGCCGCCCAGGTCTCCCCGCTACATTTTTCATCGTCTTCCTCACTACACTGCCTGGCCCTCGCTTCTATGTGTCTGTGTCCTGAGGAGGGGTGTCTGCGTCCTGAGGACGGGTATCCCCCAAAGGGGGTATCTGCGTCGCAAGGGAGGGGCGATTGTCTGCGTCCTGAAGGGGGTGTCGGTGCTCTTTGACTTACTGTACCTTTGTTGTCTCATGAGGGGACGGGTGGAAGATGGTTCTGGGGGAGGAGGAGAGGAGGAGGAGGAGGGGAGGAGGAGGAGTGGAGGAAGAGGCGACGAAGAGGAGGAGGGGAGGAGGAGGCGAAGAGGAAGAGGAGGAGGCGAAGAGGAGGGGGAGGAGGAGGGGGAGGAGGAGGAGGGGGAGGAGGAGGAGGAGGGGGAGGAGGAGAGGAGGGGGAGGAGGAGGAGGAGGGGGAGGAGGAGGAGGGGGAGGAGGAGGAGGAGGAGGAGAGGAGGAGGCGAAGAGGAGGAGGAGGGGAGGAGGAGGGGAGATGAAGGAGGAGGAGGAGGGGGCGAAGAGGAGGAGAAGGAGGAGAAAGAGGAGGGGGAGGAGGAGAGTACTCGGATGCTGTGTAGGGGGGGGGGGGAATCTTATCAGTCAACAACTTCACTTGAGCCTTTGAAGTTTGAACCGACAGAATCAAAGACTCTTTCTATTAAGATCCTCCTTTTTATATAAACTCAAAGAAGTGTTACGTGAAGTAGCTACACCTTTTTAACTCCTATATTCTGAAATACTTACCTGGCGTATATATACCTGGTGCTGCTTCCCTCCCCGTCACAACACTTCCCACTTGTCATAGATCAACCAGGCTGTTCCCTTCTGCACGTCATGGCCCAATTTAATTCACTATAGTCTAGCTGATCAGATACGACAATGTTCTAAAAATCACCATAGAGAAAAATTCCCTAAAAAACACACAAGTGGCGTACCGAAAGGAGGGGTTGGGGGCCCTTGAGTATTACAATAAAATAATTCCCTTCGTAGTTATCAGAATGTGTGTGAGAGAGAGAGAGAGAGAGAGAGAGAAAATGCATATCGAAGGTCTTGTAATAGCCGACGTTTGCCTATACAGTATTTACCAGTCTTCATCGCCAAGAAGTACTGTAGTGTGAAGCTCTTACCTCTCAGTCCAGGACCCACGACACGCACCTGCAACGGCCACAACAAGGACAGATACGAGGAATAAAACCTTCCAAGGAGAGACAACACCTCAGAACACGGAACACCTACTAGGGAAGCCCTCGAGTCCAAGGAACAATCCCAAGATCAAGGAACTCCCCCTAAAGATAGAGGAACAGCCCTCAAGACCAAGGAACAGCCCTGCAAGATAAAGGAACACCCCTGCAAGATAAAGGAACAGCCCTGCAAGATAAAGGAACAGCCCTGCAAGATAAAGGAACAGCCCTGCAAGATAAAGGAACAGCCCTGCAAGACCCAAAATGATCTAAAAGACCCACCAGCAACAGCAGTAGGGGAGGAACCACTAGAGGCAGCAACAGCAGTAGGGGAGAAACCAGCAGAAGCAATGGTAGGAGAACGGAACCATGAGGACCAGCCCCCCCCCCCCCCCGCCTACCAACACTCCAGCTAGGGGGTGGGGGGGGGGGCGACAGCGTGGTCTACCGCAGAAGAGAAGTGAGGATGTGAAATTCAATATGAAGCAACACCACCCAACCGCCGCCGTCGCCGCCGCCTCCGACACCAGACAAGACGCTACTGCTGCTGCTCTCCGATGTACACACCTTCCCTGTGTGTGTGTCGGTATCCCTCTGTTTTAAGTGAATATACCCGTGCTTGGTATAACCAGTACAAACATATACCCACATTATGTAAATAGCGATGTATATTTGTGTTGCCCATAATTAGTGAAATAATTATGTTTATCATTACATAATTTTCGTAAATGACATAACGAAATAACAACACCTCGTTTATTCAGAATTTACTATGTATTAATGTTGAATACAATGAGCATAATATTTGTACACAGTACCCATGACCCGTTAACGCGAGCACTAGTAACTGTCTCGTCCCCAATATTATAGACAGCTCCGACAGCTAAACGCTACCCATCGCTGGAATCTACGAGGCAAAACGCTCAGCAAGTGAAAAGGCATCGACAGAATATCTATACGTGAACTGACCCTAGAGAGCTTTGTCGAGAGTGAAGGAGTTTCTTGTCAATAATGCACCGCCACGAGTGACACTTGGCCCGGGTGGGATCAAAGATGTTCAGCCAAGCGACCATCTACTGAGGAAAGCTGTCAAGAGATTAATGTAGTGTTGCGTTAACTTTTTTTTTTTTAATGGGATTAGCCCACCCGGGCACAGGTCAATGGCCCACATCAGGGCCTGGGGGCGAAAATATAATAATTATAATAATGATAATTATAATAATAATAATTAAAATTAATAAAAAAATAAATAAAGAATATTAAATGAAAATATACTGTAACAGTGGACTGTATAATAATAATAATAATAATAATAATAATAATAGAGGACCATAAATAAATAAATAAATAGAGAGATGATATATATATGTTGTGTTGTCAAAGTAAGAGAAACCATTGACCCAACAATTGTGTGTAAATGAGGCAGAAAGTCAGATCAGCAACCTGGGACTTGGTCACAATTTTCGTGATGCCATATGGCAGCAGGGTCTACCATTAGACAACACATTATGCTTGTGGTGATTACATAATAAGAGGATTCCAATATTATGTAAACACAGTATATTAGTGCACATAAATGAAAGCTTAGCAGTTTTAAATTCAATTTCTAATCAAAACAACAACATTGTACATTCCTGTCATCACCGCACCTGTACTTTATAGCTTAATTTGTGCCGCCACTACCAAACATTTTCCAATTCCTATATTCTCTCACAACCTGTCAATGAGTTCAAGAAGTTCCTACGACATTTTATTTCTCGTAACAAGAAATAGAGAAGACAAGTGTAGAACCTCAGTGCAATTAGGAAGCAACATGACGGCTATGTTTCTGTCGTAGTTAAGCGAGTCGGTCAGTTAGACGAGAGAAAAATGGTCAAGACAGGAACACGGAATACACCATGAAGGAAAGGGTCCAGGTATAGGAAGGTCTAAAGTGAGGATGACATTTATCTTTTAGACTCTTTAACACACACACACACAAGACCTTCGCTATACACACTAGCCACCGCCAACACCGCTAGCCATTCTCACCACATTACCATCAGGATAGGACACTACAGGACCCACATCACCACTACAGGACCCACATCACCACTACAGGACCCACATCACCACTACAGGACCACATCACCACTACAGGACCAACATCACCACTACAGGACCCACATCACCACTACAGGACCCACATCACCACTACAGGACCCACATCATCACTGCCTCTTGAACACGTTACCCTTCTTCAGCCCAGACGATCCTTTACCGTGTACCAGCAGTGTCGAGACCTTCCAAGCAGACACTAGTGGAGAAGACTCCCCGTCCCCCCTCCCCCCGGCTCTGAAAGTCAAACCTATCCTCCTCCCCCCCCTCCTTGGTCATCCTTCTCCCCTTCACCTCCAGACCCCAAGGTCCCCCTCCCACGAAAATGGGTTCAGTTAGTAGTACACAACACGCCTCCTTCCCATCCACCATCCCTCCCAACCCAGCCCCATCCCCTACCAATGATGTTGACGAGGATGATTCACACACACTCTCTCTCTCTCTCTCCCCCGTCAAGGGAATTAAAACAAGGATCTAAATTCGCAAGGTCCGCACGATAAATATTCCTCGGTAATTATTGACGACATACCCGTCGCCGATTTTTCATAGAAAATTATTTTAAAAGCGCCGCAATTTCACTGTGTTTTGCAATGGACTGTCTAAATGAAACCTAGCCTAAGTTTAATTGACAAGAAACATATGTGGCTGAAGCAGTGTTAGAAGACCGCACCAACTTAACCAAAGAAACCTACTTAACCTTGCCTAACTTCCTAGCCGGGAGCTCAGCCCTTCGGATTCCCTGGCATATTAAACAGAGCATTTCCCGAAAAAAAAATATCAAATCTGAACTCAGCGATGAAAATATAGTAAGATAAGATTCATCAAAACAAATTAGGCTGCGACCGATATCTCGACAATATTAACCAATCCTCGCAACATAAGATCTTGAGAGAGAGAGAGAGAGAGAGATTAACATAAAACATCAAAATTAAACCACGTATCTAAAATTAAAAGTGAGAAGTTAACATATCCAAAATTTTACAAAGTGAGCACCACCTCTACCAATATCGTCATGACTGAACCTGATAACAAAAAACATATATGAAAGAATATTATTAATAGAGTATCACCTGGATTACAAAGAAAATATGGCGATATAATTAATTACACACTGAACTGTTGCCATATTCTCACAATTATAATAGGTTTAATTTGGTATAATGATTAACTATTTTATTTTGACTTAAGCATCTAGTTCACGTAGTTATTAAATACTTTATTTCTTAAGTTTCACTCTGATGTTATTTTTGGCTATATTCACTTAAATCTTCTTACAATCAATTAATTTTCACTTTAGGAGGAATATTCTTAGATCTTCACTTAGTAATATTGATGACAGGAACCAAGTGGCTCTGGAGGCAACAATAATCTCCATAAACCTGTTGGGACACGACAAGGTAAACAAGAGGACCAGAATAACACTCCCTCTACCTCCCCTCCCTCCCTGTCTCCCTACCCTCCCTCCCTCCCAGTCTCCCTACCCTCTCCCTCCCTCCCAGTCTCCCTACCCTCCCAGTCTCCCTACCCTCCCAGTCTCCCTACCCTCCTCCCTCCCCTCCCTCCCAGTCTCCTTACCCTCCCCTCCCTCCCAGTCTCCCTACCCTCCCTCCCTCCCAGTCTCCCTACCACCCTCCCTCCCTCCCAGTCTCCCTACCCTCCTCCCTCCCTCCACTCCCTCCCAGTCTCCCTACCCTCCTCCCCTCCCCCTCACTATCACACGTGTTAAAAATAGTACACCTCCCTCCTTCCACCCACAGCCTCCATCAACAACGATAACAATACCTAACTAAAGTCATCTTCCCCAGTAATAAAATTAATTAAAAAAGTACATAACCTTCCTGAACACTAACACAATATAGCGAACTGGTTATATTTTACTCTATTTAAATAAGAAAGTTTAATAAGAAAATTTAACATCCATTGTGTTGATTTTTTTTTTTTAACATCTTCCCAACAACGAGACAAATAAACTCCAATCAAATTCGTTAACAAACATCCACTCCAGCACTAAATAAAACAATCCCTGGACACCATGTTAACCTAACTAACTAACTATGTCAACGACGTAAACATAACCAACAACACACTGTACGACCCAAGTGTTCAATGGGATCACCTGAAGATTAGTTCCACAACTTAATTTACCCATCATAACATAACCCTAACCTAAACCTTTACGTAAACCAAATCGAAACCTAAAACCTAACGTAAACCTAACCAAAACTAAACCTAACCTAACCTAACCTAAACCTAACCCCCAGGTAACGCTTAATCCATCAGGTGAAATAAGCTGAGTGGTGCTAATCTTCAGTTGATCCGAGAGGAGGAGGAGCAAGAGGAGGAGGGAGGACACAGGAGGAGCGGGAAGAGAAGGAAGAAAGACGGATGAGAAGCTGGAGGAAGAAGAACGAAGGAGCAACGGGAGGACACAGGAGGAGCAGGAAGAGTGTCTTGTAACTCCACCCTCGCTCAGGACGCACACACACACACACCTTCGTCAGGATCACAGCAACAGTACAGGGTGGGAGGCGGTGAGGACATTGAACCTTCAGACACTCCAGGAGGTTGTGGGTGGGTGGGTGGGATGGTTGGAGACGACGCCCGCCGCCACCTCAATCATTCACTCGACAAGCTCACTCACTAATGGCCCAGAGGGTGTACCAGGCACGTGAGGGAGACAGACAGACAGACAGACGGGGAGGGGAAGGGGGGAGAAGGAAACAGGGGAGAGGGGGACAAAGGGAGAAAGAGTTAAGGAAGAGATAAAGAGGGAGGGTGGGAAGGAGAGAGAGGGGGAAGGAAGGAAGGAAGAGGAAGAAAGAATGTAACTTATATAAAAAAATGTATAATTCATACAACTCTCTTTTACAACGACGCACATAATTTACATATCATTTACAGAATTTACAGGAAAAAGAAAGTCGTACATTAACCTCCATTATTCTCATCTCCTTCACCTTTAACTTATTTTCTCCTAAACGAGTGAAAGTTTGGGCGAGTGAAAGAGACGGAAATTTACCTAAAGGCGGGTATTTCTCATGCTTGGGGAGGGAGGAGAAGGAGTGGGGAGAAGACAAGATGGGGAGGAGAGGGTTGGGAGGGGGAGGAAGGGGGATTAGTTAGGGTGAGAAGGGAAGGGAAAAAGTGGGAATGAAGGATGATTAGGGGAAGCAATGAGGGGAGGGAAGGGAGAAAGGCAGAGAGGTAAGGGAAAGGGGATGGTGGCGGGGAAAGTTCTTTAGTTGACAGAATACCACCTACAAGTATGTAAAAGTCAGACCATTATTATTATTATTATTATTATTATTATTTATGAGAGAGTGGCAGAGAGGACTCTCTCTCTCTCTCTCAAACAAACAGTAATCAAGAGCAATAAGGACGGAACAGCACGGAGATTCTACCCATTAATCATACACATTCTCTGATCCCCTAATATGAGAGAGAGAGAGAGAGAGAGAGAGAGACGGTCTTTTGGTGTTCTTCAGGGTTCTGGAGTCTTGTGAACCCAGGCAGGAGGTCGATTACGTGTCAACACCATCACGGATTAAACTTAACATGGCAGCAACACCCGGGTACCTGAGGCGAGGAGGGCCTGGACCACCTGAGGAAAGGAGAACCTGGGCTACCTGGGGCGAGGAGGACCTGGACTACCTGAGGCGAGGAGGACCTGGGCTACCTGGGGCGAGGAGGACCTAGGCTACCTGGGGCAAGGAGGACCTGGGCTACCTGGGGCGAGGAGGACCTGAACTACCTGAGGAAAGGAGGACCAGGGCCAACACCTTCGACCCCACCACAGGCTTTTAGTATATTCCTTCTGGCATTAAGCCTCCCACTCTCCCTCCTCCTCCTCCCCCCCCTCTCTTCCCAAAGTTCTTTTAAAATCTCTCTCTCTCTCTCTCTCTCTCTCTCTCCTCTCTCTCTCTCTCTCTCTCTCTCTCGTAAAGGGACACAGCAACGAGGAGGAAGAGAAACAACAGGAAGAGAATCAAGCAGGAGGAGGAGGACAGTGCCAACAGCTCAAGAGGTCGTTAGTCTAGATAGTGGCACCATCGGGGCTAGCCAATGCCATCCAGGGAGAGAGATACTCGCTCACAAGAACGTTAACTTGCCCCCCCCCCCCCACACACCCCCCTTGGTCTTTGGTCTTTATACAGCGACTCTTATAAGAAGTGGAGCTTAAATACCTGGCCATTATTTACAGGTTTTCTCTTTGTAACAGAGACGTATTGCCTGAAGGAGGGTGGACGCTGTGTAGCGAGATTGGGCCCTGGCCTTTTAGAGTCGCCGCCACCACCACCTCCGTCACGTTGTGCTGTTGGTGCTGTTCGTGTTTCTACCGACTATTAATACTACTACTCCTATAATTTACGATTACTATTAATACAGCTGCTAACATAGTAGTTGGTACTTCTACTAATATCAAGACATCGCTACTTCTACTACCACTGCTGTTGATATTTTATAAATAGTACTGTTGTTGCTTCTACGGTTTATATAGTAAATACATAATAAGTGTGACACGAAAAAATAACAATATTTCCTCATCAAAGTATCACACTCGTAACACTGCTGACGTCTGCCAACACAACAAATGGGAGCACTACGGCACTACCCCCCCCCCCCCCCTCCCACACCATAGAGGGAAAAAGTATCGCGCCAAGTTAAGACACCGGCGTCCCCGAAGCGAATGACCCTGAGGGACATTATCAGTCGTTGAGAGCGTTTCCGCCTTTCAAAAGCGTAATATCACTCCGACGTGAGATAGCTGCATACGTGAAGGAGAAGACCGTGCAATAACATTCCCTGGAGGAGACGAGGAGTGGGGGTGAGGCCATCGACAAGTAGGATGATGAGGGTGTCGAGGCGCGCTAAGTGCCTGCCGCCCAGCCTCGTAACCTGGCGAGTGGGGACGTCACCACCTTAATGCCTCGGTCAATCCATCTTATAATGGAAGCAGCTAAGTGGAAACACACCAATCCACCCGGCCATGGTACACCGCCTCCTTAACCTATCCACTCGTCCATCCAATACTGGAATAAAGTGGGGATACTCCGGTTCCTGCAACGACAGTACGAGCAACCAGGAGCGCCTGGCGTTCACCTGCTCCATCTCACAATGACACGTTTATGGAAGCTACATCAGACGAAGGTTCACCCGCCTTGTGCCAGCAGTAATAATATTTTATGATAAGAGGATGAGCAACTTAACATCTCCACTGATCATTCCTACAATGAAACCGTCAAGGGAAATTTCCCATTGTTTAGACGCAGGTGAAACAGTCCTTCCCCAGGAGGCACCCGGATCTTAAGAGAGTTGTAAGTTTATTTTCACCCTTAACTAATGACTTGCGGAGACGCACCGAGATGATACAACAACTATACGAGCTCTCTCTCACCCTCCACAGAACAATAACTCACCAGGTCTACTACTGTACGTCACCCGCTAAGTCTGGGTCATGATCCTCAAAGATTACACAATAAACTGTTTTATTTGCCTGCAGTATGAGGCAACACACACTTAACATACTCTTATAATGCAAATTCTTCCCCATTTTAGCTGCCCTCTTCGCACTTCAGGGGTAAGAGTCGGCCGGGAGGAGAGGCGTTCACACAACCCACACACAGTTTTTTTTTTAATCGTACGAAACTCTGAGAATCCTGAGTCCTGGATTGACAGAAGCATAAGAGGAAATATCTATTACCATGCGTCCAGGATCATCACACACAGACATAAGACGATTAACTCGTTATCGCAAAGGATATCCCCCCCCCCCCTTCCCGCAGAACTCTGACGACACACACACACACACTAGTACGTCATGATACCCTGAAAGAGACAAACCCAACTCTGCAGACATTGTGCACTCGGCAAAAAAACTACCGTTACAATTCCTGCGCGAAACAAACTGACTACAAACGGAGTGTTTCAAAAAGACTCCTGAGGGTTTCCTCCCATTGGTAGCCCTGCGCCTGTATGGGTTCGGCCACGCGTGCTCGAAACAAGTGATCGGCACTCTGAAACGAGTCAGAGTTAGTGCTGCCACACTAACACAATTTGAAACTTGATCGGAACTCTATGCCTCATTTCTCCTTGTCGAATACACATTGTGAGCAGTGTTGTAGCACCTAATATTGTGATTTACATAATTAGTGCTCCCAACATTTCCTGATATATAAAGAATGTGTATGTTATATGAACTGTGGAGCTATTCAGGTGTTTCGGAACAGCATGGTATATTTTCCAGTAAGAATAAAGAATGACATAATGTGGCATCAGCCCAAAGTGAAGTAGCAATACAAATACAGATTCAAAATTCGGTTGCAAAATAATTTTATACCTTTACTATTTCCACTAATTCTGCCAAACATATAATGCATTCCTATATGGCAACTCATCCACTTCCATGGTTACTGTAGTCCACGGTGTGTGGAACATTTAATATAACATACAGTTTAACTTATCTTGATATACTGACATTCTCCAGTCATATTGTAACAAAGTAATTCAATATTGTCAATGAAATAGCTAGTTTTGGCCCACCAAATTAAGTACGAAATGTCTCACATTCAGGCCTACCAACCCTCGCGAGACAACGGGAATGTTCAGTCACGAAAATCATCAGACCGCACCTGTACGGTAGTTTTTTACCGAGTGTACAGTCAGCAAAAAATTATTATTCAGCACCCCTTGGGTGCGATGGCTCTCGCAACGAACACAGAGACTGGTAAGGTTGGTGCCTATGATTGTATGATTCATTGTAAAAGTAATGTGCTGTTATTCCTTATACCATGGTGTAGGAACCACGGAAACTGTGAGGAATAAAACCCATAGCGCTTAAACCAGATAATGTCATACCATTATATACTTTACCGTAGCACTACGTTTAATTACCCACACACGGCAGGAGTGGCAGGCACTCTAGACACCGAGGTGCTGTATAGGAATTTCACATACTATGAGATACAACGAAATCGTGTAAATACTCATGATTATAACCACTATCTGAGGAAGTGGTGAGAAGTGGCATAATACAAGACCCCAACCAGAAAAACAATACTAAACATTTGTAAAGTAGGAAAGTTATACAATATTAGGCAGAGGTAACCGAGCTACCGGAAAGATGGGGCGAGTTAAGAAACGAGCTATATCTCTTTAATACGTCACAACATACAAGAATAGGGGGTTGACCGGGGGTAACTGGTAGTAAAATTCACAAAGCAAAAACATCGTCAATGTTATTTAACACAGCTGTAGCGAAGAATTTCGCCAGAGGAAGTGTGATCGTTTAAAAGAATGTAATGAATCTGTTAGAAACGGAGCAGTTACGATCTGCAAAGGGGCAGACCATCAGACCAAACAGCAGTTGTAATAGGCCAAACTCCAGTCATAGTTATGTTAGTCATTATGAAGACCTCAGAGAGAACACGAGCAACACTCACAGCACTCCATGGAGAGGCCCTGAGCAATGGTGCGATTACTAGGCGGCTCCTTGTTTCCAAGCACACCGTAGCCTTATGGATAAAGCAAAACGATGATAAATTGTGCACGCAGACACACTGAAACACCTTATGGTAAATACTGTCGACAGAGTAACTGGCAACTCAGGAAGCCAGGGCTACCAACATCCGCTTTGACTCTGGAGTGTTTTCAGAAGTCTTGGTCCGGTGTGCTGTACTGTAGAAACCCGTAAAGGGGCAACATAATACTTTGCTGACTGTACATCAAACGAGATTATTGGATCGGAGGAGACAGTCGATTATTACACGATATTTAGAGCTAAAGAACTCCTTTCTAGACGGGCGGGGAGGAGGACAGGCAGGGAGGACGACAGGCAGGAGGGGGGGCGGAGGAGGACAGGCAGGAGGGGGGCGGAGGAGGACAGGCAGGAGGGGGGCGGACGGACTAAGATTCTTCGTCAGAAGGTATTACAGAACTTATGAGAGAGGGGAGTCGAGGACACCACCAGGATACAGGTGTAATAATAAAGAGTCTGGGAGGAGGGGAGAGGATCAGGGAGAGGAGGAGGGGAGAAGAGAAGGAGGGGAGAGTAAGAGGAGGGGATAGGAGAAGGAAGGGACAGGAGGAAGAGGAGGGCACAGGAGGAGGAGGAGGGCACAGGAGGAGGAGGAGGAGGGCACAGGAGGAGGGCACAGGAGGAGGAGGAGGAGGGGACAGGAGGAGGAGGAGGAGGGGACAGGAGGAGGAGGAGGGGGAGGAGGGGACAGGAGGAGGGGACAGGAGGAGGAGGAGGGGACAGGAGGAGGAGGAGGAGGAGGGGACAGGAGGAGGAGGAGGAGGAGGGGACAGGAGGAGGGGGGGGAGAGGAGGGGGAGTGGAGGAGGAGGGGAGAGGAAGAGGAGGGGAGAAGAGGAGGAGGGGGGGGCGAAGAGGAGGAGGGAAGAGGAGGAGAAGGGGACAGAAGGAAGAGGAGCGGAGAGGAGGGGACAGGAGGAAGATAAGGACATGTCCGTGTTCCCACTGTCGTAAAAAAGTATATATAAAATAAACGTACAATAAACAATGACAAGGACGACGTGACAGTGATGACCCAACTGCACGCGCACACACACACACCCACCCATTCCCCAAATATGTAACTGTATATTTTCAGCCTTCTGGCTGCCAAGCTCTTTCAATAAACCGTTAATTTATTATTATTATTATTATTATTATTATTATTATTATTATTACACACACACACCTCGACTGTGTGAAGATAGAACCTTTTCGGGACAGGTCCAAGCACACTGTGTGTGAGATGGCACAACACTTCATCTCTAATGGCAAGATAGCCGACATATTAAGATTGTATCCACTTTTTTGCACTTAAAAACTATATCAGCTCCCATGTATAGAGCCAAACACACAATGTGCTTGAGTACTGTACCTCTCACACAAATGTGAATAACAGTGTGCGGCCAGACAGACTGCCTCACTCCTGTACTCACTCCTAAGTTACCCTTTGTGTACAGAACTAAACATTATTTGAAATACTCCAACATTCAATGACATAATATCTGACCACGGGGGTTAGTTATACTCACCCTTTGTGAACTCTACTTTGTAATCCCTTAGGGCTAACGCTCACAGGATGATTATGGGGTGCACAGTAAACTAGTCACTGTAAGTGGCAAAATCAATCGCTACCCACACCCCTCCCACCTACCCACACCCCTCCCCACCTATAAACCCTCCCACCCCCACATACACACCTAAACACCCACTCACCCATCCACACACCCCTCCTTCTGAAGCCACACACACACACACACACACGTACAAAAACTGGAACAAATCTGTATCGTGTCCTTGTTATCACCCAATAAACTGCGGCAGACTTGGCAGGGCGGGAGAGCTTCCAGCCATCACCGACCCCCCCCCCCCCCCCCCACTAAAACATATCCAGCTATCGGCACCGTCGGATAAAACTCCCCAAGCTGCAGGTATTGAGGAGATAAATGACGTACGCGTTTTTGTGTGTGTGGTGGGGGAGGGGGGGGGGGGGCAATGGTGTTGGGGAAAAATGACATTGGTATGAAAAAATGACGGTGGTGGGGGAAAATGATGGTGGTGGGGGAAAATGATGGTGGTGGGGGAAAATGACCACTATCAGCATCATCCTCGCCGTCACACGAGGTGGTGTACCCTGACCAGCTTTAACTACAAATTCTCATGTTCAAACAACCACACACTAAAGTAGGTTAGTAGACTGACTTAATAGGTGCAACGAGCTTGAACTAAACCAAAATAGTACGTACACATGTTTGTGAGTGAGGTGCCAGTGTCAGCATGTGTCGGTTGTCGTAAACAGCCTCTCAGTTATTTAAATGCCATTGCAAAAGTCCTTGAACGCAAGTCGGGGTCCAACTGCGCAATGTAACATTTTCATATTTTAGTCTTTTTAAGGAGAACCGCCTCAAGTTGACGCGCCTGTAGTTCCTCGCAGCGCTCCGACCGTTATTTATATTACATCTCTAACTATGAAACGAAAAACACATAACAGGTCCATGAGAGAGAGAGAGAGAGAGAAAATACAAACAAAATCCTATTAAATAAATGTTATCACAATCCCTCCTTACCTTCTCTAACTCGGATATGTCGAGGGAATTTTATTCATAACATTTACATATCATATTTTAACACTAGTGTATATACAAACACATCCTAAGTCGCCATGTTAAATGTGGTGGTGTAAACACAGACTGAAGCACCTGATGCTGTAGATGTGTACTACTTCACATCTGGTTAAAACCATCACCATTAATATACCCAAATTTATCTCATTTTTTTCTTAACGGCAAATTTATGTTTATTATTTGGGTTATTTTGGTGGGGGAGGTGATGGCGGCCAAGGGGAAGATAGGCAGGGTGACGTTTCTTGAGAAGTCATATCGGATGGGAGTGGCACTGGTCGAGGAGGGCGAGGCTTGTCAAGAGGTGGCTTGCTCACCCTCCCAATTGCGTCGTACAGGGGAAGTGGCTGCAGGAGGTGAAGGGTGACCATTCACTCATGGTGGTCCCTCTTTCAACTCCACAGGCAACACCACCACCTATCAGGTCGTACAGTACCACGACAACCACATGTATAAGGGGCTGGGTCATTCCCCGGACCCCAAGATCCTCTACATGATCTTATATAACTTTAACGAGGATCACGACCACACGCACCTCATAATGGCGTGTTACGACGGCCGGCTGTGGACTTTAGAGGTGCCTTTAGGAACCAACCACACCAACACCTCCCACAATCTTGTCGTCTACGATAAGGTTGGAGCTAAACCACGCCCCTCATCCCGCCATAAGGCTAAGGGTGGTGCAACCAACACCTCCCACACTAAGCGTGGCACCATTAAGGCCACCCACCCTGAGGCTAGGGCCGCTCTAATGCCACCCACCCTGAGGCTAGGGCCGCTCTAATGCCACCCACCCTAAGGCTAAACGCCACCCAACTAAGGCCACCCACCCCAAAGTTAAGAGCCGCTCTAAGGCCACCCACCCTGAGGCTAGGGCCGCTCTAAGGCCACCCAACTAAGACCACACACTCCAAGGTTAAGGGTAATGTAATTAAGGTCACCCACTCGAAGGCTAGGGGCAATGTAACTAAAATCACCCACTCTAAGGTTAAGGGCGCTGTAACTAAGGTCACTCTCCCCTCTAACCATACCCACTCCTCCCGGGTGCCAGTTCCCACCCCTAGCCAGTCGACAACCCTACTCACCCCCTACCCGTTGACCTCCTGGCAAATGACACACCCACCCACCCACCCACCCAACCAGCACTCTCTCCCACCCAAAACTACCACGTTACACCCACCCAACACCACGATGACTTCTACCTCCTGGAACATGATACCCAGAACAGGTAGTGGGGACTCGCCAGGCAGCAAGTATACGGCGCCCGACAGTAAAATCCGTGTCGACATTTCCCTGAGCTGATCCCTGGGTGAGACCTACAGCTTGACTTCCATCTTAGTATGTTCTCATTTAGGAATGACTCTCTCTCTCTCTCTCTCTCTCTCTCTCTGGTGATAAATACGGTTTTACATGATGCAGTATATTTTTATTGCGAGTTTGTTATTTATTAGTGTGTTAAAGAATTGGTGGTCTGATATTGTTAAGGTTAATGATATAAGAGTGTGTGTGTGTGTCAGTCAGCGCCGTAGCCCCAAGACCCTGACACCTGTAGACCTGACACACGGCAGGCGTACTACAGATACCCCGGGGGTGTGCTCTTGGGTGTTATAGTGTTCAGATTTTATTTAAGACATTTCTCCCGACGATGCAGAGTACGACAAAATCTCCCTCGCCGTCACCATCTCCACCGACCTCCCAGACAAAGGAACACCTCCGCCCCATCACTACTCACATTACGCAACGACATACAAACTCCAGTATAAATTAAGACTCATAATATAACCTGGTTAATATTCGGCAGTGTCCGCACAGAACTATATTTTGATTTTTATATTGGGAAATAGAACAAAAAAAAACTTTCGATTTCAAGACAGTACAAGCTAACTTCTTGCTCGGCCAACCAGCGGAGGTATTGATATCACGTGGTAATCACACACAAGTTCTGGAATTTGAAATGCGTAGTGGGAAGATGGCGTCTGTGTGGAGGTTGCTCGTTGGGAGATTGTCGTATAATTCATCGAGTGTTTGATAATGACGCCGCAGCTGTTGACATTTTCAAGACTCATGGTGCTCCGCTGTCTTGAGTCAAGTGCCCAAAGTTCAGACTGTCACTATGGTGAAGACAGTCACGCTTGGTGTTGCAGTAAAAGACGGACACCTCCAAGAAAAACATTATCACCAATATTTTGCTGGGTACATGTCCCAAGCTCATCACAGCACCCTATACTTACTCCTTCAAGTGGCATCACTTTATCCCCCTCCAACTGTTAATTAGGAGAAGTTAGATCAGGTGAGGTTACCCCCCCCCCCCTTTTGTTTACACGTCTACTTTGTGCATTCTAAATTGGTGACAATTTCGTTGGGACATATCTCAGTCACTAATTTCCAAAGACATGAAGACTAGATTCGTATGAAACAATGAAAAACTCCCTATAAACCCATTTTTATAGTAATATCCAACTAATAACCTATGATACCCCCTCCAAAAAAGGGGCATTTAGCTCCCAAAACAGGTAAAGCAGAATCCAAATAGATGTTATGGTAGAGGACACCCAACATGGACCCCGGGGCGGAGTCACTTAATATCAGACAAACTCATTTAGACGTTGTTTCTGAATTTCAACTTACGTTAAACAGTTAAGTGCATTTTTACATCTCCAAAAACATAGTTTATTGGTGTTATAGACCTGTCAGAGTCACTTCACTGCGTCATGCTGGATAGCTTAAAATATAGATTGGGTGGATATATGAGCAATAGGGGTTGGGTGTAAATGGGACTGCCCAGTATGGGCCAATAGGCCCGCTGCGGTTTCCTCCATTCTTAGGTTCTTTTGTAGTCAGGAAGAATATTTCTCTCGGGTCGGGTCGGGTTATTACAATAATAAAAACATACAATATGTAGAAATAATTTTGGCTTAAAATTCAGTTTAATATATTTAAATCTTCAACTTTTATAGAATTTTGGTATGATCAAAAGCTCAGAGTTTGAGGCTGTATCACATTAAGAAAAATACGGTAAGTAAACTACACACATACACAGTTTACTAGTAGAGGGAAATACCTATAAAATAGAATGAAAACATATTGTAAAAGGTATATATTACCGGTACCCGAGAGAAGCTGTTTACTTTTCGTGATAATATTGCTCTTGCCCGTTTGTTATTCACCGGTGTATTAGAGGTAAACTTATAATTTTATTTTCGTTAATAATAATAATGATGATGATACAGTGTCAGCAAGAGTCAAGTGTGTGCTGTGTGGTCACGGCACAACAAGTGTTGATCAGGTGAGTGGTGTGGCGCGTGGTGGCCTGATGAGGTTGTGGGGCGGAGTGTGGCTTGAGAACACTCTGGGGCGTCAAGACCCACGTCACCACGCCTCGTCATGAAGACAACACCTCTAAACAACATCCTTAAATCCCGCCTCCCCCCCCCCCCCCACCCAGTTCCCAGGGCCCTCGGCTACCAGTCCACAACGGTCCTAAAACTGACTACCAAGTTCAAGACCACAAGAGCACCAGTACCCTAGGACCACAAGGCCCCCAAATCATCGAAAGCCCAGGACCAACGGGGTCCTTGGACCCCTGTAGCCTTTGGACCATTAGAGCTCAACGAGCACTGTGGCGTCAGGACTGTAGGAGCACCAGCACAAGCCCACCACCGCCAGGCCGTAAAACTGGGTGAACGCCTGCCACGCCGGCACCACTTCCATCAGCTGATGAGAATGTGCAAATAGTGGCGCGAGTGACAAGATGAGCAGCGGCTGTGATGGTGGTGGAGGAGGAGGCAGTGCGCCACTTGGATTATTAGCGCGGGCTCTCGACACCCTGCCACCACACTCCGGGCCGAGAAGTGGTGATGGTGCTCACGACAAAACAACACAATCAGCTGTGGCTTCGTTGTAGGCGCCGCGCCACTTGGGTTATTGTTAGTGGGACTCCCAGACGCCACACACCCTGTATTGTGGCGCATAACGACGGCTTATCATTCTCCTTGGACGCAACAACTCCTTCACTGGCCGGTGATGTCCCCTGACACGTCTCAACTTACACTGGTGTATTTTGTCTTACGGCCTTTGTGCTTGATGCCATGCTCGCTCGCTCGCTCTTTGGCGTCAACTAAATTGGAAAGTACACGTCAGTACAGCTGCCAAATCCTCCAGTTTTCGTCTCCACCTCCTCCGCCGTCTCGAAGTTCCTCGGAGTTCCTGCACCCGAGCTCCTCAGTGTTTACTCAACATTCATACTTCTCAAGCTCACCTACGCCTCCCCTGCCTGGTCTTCCTCCCTAAATGCCACACAACGGAAACACCTAGAAAAGGTACAGAAGAAGGCGTGCTAGATTATTCTCTCCCCTCCTCTACTCCACACATCAAGAAGCGCTCAACACACTGACCCTCTCGATTCTCTTATCACCATGACCTCATATGCAAATTCGGGAAGAAGCTTCTGCACCATCTTCGGAACCGGCTACTGCTTCCACCCGAGATCCCTCGTCCGCGAATTGCTGTTCGCCACCACAACCTCGTCCAGTCCAAACGGGCACGTACTGATCTCTATAAGAACAGTACAGTCCCAACCATTGTCAAACTTAACTCCTTAGTCAACCAGTGTATTCACTCCCTGCCAATCATATTTTTGCACTGTCACTATGTTGAAATTCCCTGTTGCCTGACCTTCTCCCAACCTTGTTATTTATATCATATTTGTACCACTTATGTTACTTGTATATTATATGTCAATCAAGGGATCCATTCCCACCACTGTTGACTATATATTCAGCCTTTTGGGCTACCACGTTCTTTCAATAAACCTTTGTTGTTGTTGCTATTATTATTATTATTATTATTATTATTATCAACTCTCTCTCTCTCTCTGTGTGTGTGTGTGTGTGTGTGTGTGTGTGTGTTTTCCAACTTTCGGAAATCAGGTAAATGGAAAAAGGATTAAGTTTACAGTTTGATAAAAGACTTTAGAGAAGCAGAGATAATATTAGCGGAGGAGAACGAGGAGGAAGGGGAGAGAAAGGAAGGAGACATGATAAGGGAACGGAAGGAAAGGGAGGGAGGAGGAACGGATGGAGCAGAGGAAAAATATCGACACTAAGAGAGGAGAGGAAAGGGGAGAGAGATAAGGAAGATGTGTGGACATGGGTAACGACACACACACACACACACACACACACACACACACACACTAAAGGAAATAAAAAGAAAACTTTTTCATTAAATAATTCCTCTCAGAAAGTATTATGCAGAAAACTTTTGGTTTCCTAAATCTTTAATAAGATTTCCCAAAACTCCTCATTATTTCCCATTTTAATATTTATCTATATACTGTATAAAAATCCCTCCATCTCTAAAATATTAATTATAAACTTTCAAGAGCAGAAAGTTCAGTGGAAGTTCATTTGTAATGCTGAGGAAGTTTGTTCTGGGTTGTTCCTGTACTAATGAGGCCAAACTTGGGTTCAGGAAGGAAGGGAGGTGTCTTGGTGGTGGTGTGGGAGCTACCTCAACCAAAGCCAGCCAGCCAACCACCCAAATATCCAGCCAAACCAACCAACCAAACAGCCAGCTTGCCAGTCAGTCAGTCAGTCAGCTGACGAGATACTGTAGAATGTGACATAACAAAACCCTGGTGGTGGGTCGGTATCGTTTGTGTGATACCAAAGTTTGTGGATCCCTGTACCACTGTAAAGCCTTTCAGCGTCTTTTTGCATCATATAACCCCGACTTGTTTAAAAAGGCTGAATTATAGAGAGAGAGAGAGAGAGAGAGAGAGAGAGAGAGAGAGAGAACAAGTCACTTAGGAACCGGAGTATCGTCGACCATTATTCCCTGCCCTGCCCTGCGACACGACACTGGTTCCGTACCCTGAGAGTTTTTTGTCTTTTTTATACCCAAGATCCGCTCCAGTGACTTCATGCTATCCTTCTATTATCGCATTACTGTGACCAACTCTCCAGTGTTGTGCTCTCCAATACCTACACAACAGCGGTGGGTCTTACCTTTCCCCTCTTTAGTTCACCTGGAGTTTATCTGGCTTAATTTTTTCGTTTACCTGGAGTTTACTAATTAGCGTAATAAATTTTCGTCTACCTGGAATTTAATTGCGGCTTACCTGGTATTACTAGCATAATATATCATGTTTAACCGGAGTTTAATTGCAGCTTAACAAAAATTATAAACCCAGCTTAACATCATTCGCTTACCCGAGGCATAGCTGGAGTTTACCTGGCGCTAACCTGGTGTCGAACTGGAGAGGAGATGGAGGGGAGACGGTCTCATCCCTACCCTCAGACCATCACAACAACATACGTGAGAAAATAAACGTAGTTCAGGAGAATGACCAACACTATTGACGGCACCAACCTAACACATCTGACATGAACATTAGTCCACCAAGCTTATTTCACCTGAAGATTAACCACCCATTCGCTACCAGGAGCTTAGGTTAGGTTAGATCAGGAAGGTTGATTTCCAGATGATGTAAGTTGGGTGATAATACAATAGTAAATTACAATTGTGCAAAAAAAAAAAAAAAAAAAAACAGCAACAAAACAGAAAAAACAATAACAATAATAAATAATACTATCACCACTAGATGGACCAACACCTTACACATGTACACTCCAACTGTCTCCTGTCATTAACCTTCAGGTCATCGGTTGTTGCTGGGCAGCTTGTACTGTCAGCAGAAGAGACGGACGGACGGGGAAGAAACAATGTCACACACTACACCACACGTTGTATGAAGGTATTCCTCGAACAGCCAATGAGTGATGAAGTTGTGATCGACGAGACGAAATGGGAAGTATCGAGGCATGAATTTTGGTGAGAAGAGGTTGATGCTACCTGATAAAACGAACACACACACACACACATCAGTACACATACACCACACACATTATATGAAGCGGTGTGTCGGACAGGGAGGAAACTGTTACATCACACCGACAACACACACACTGGCCATCACAGCCATCCGCTTGGCTTTTCCGGAGTCTCGATTGTCACTCCCTTGTTTCTGCACCATGTACCACCATTACCAACACAATTGTCAATATCACCACTGTCATCACCATCATTACCATTCATCACCAATGTCAACACCATCACCACCACGACCCCACCTGTGCCTTCCCGTCCTCAACCATGATATTACGGACTTGAGCAAGGTTGAAGCTGCACAGGTGAGCCAAGAGCCTCCTACCTCACTTTAGCCCTGAGTATCATTCCAGGTATACTCCAGGTGTATAAATACGCCCTTGACCAGAGTGTAGCAGCAGCTCCGGCATCTCTCACCACCACCAGCTGTCATTCCGGACCTCAATTTTCAAGGTATAATACGAAATATTCTCCCTCTTCCCGAAAACAAGATCCAAAGAAAATGGTTAGGTTAGGTTAGGTTTGGCTCTGCTTATGTTTTGGTTATTGTTAGGTTACGCTGCAGCACAAAGATGGCGACCCAAATGGCCCGAAAAGTTACACAAGAGATTCTAACAGTAGCGAAACTTCACGAGTTCTCATATTCCAAGTTGGGAAAATAAAACCTAACGCGGTAATCTTTGCGAGCAGCGCCAGACTCGGCCCTCGGTGGTGTGGCCGGGTGTAAGCTGCACTAACTTCTTGCATAAACCTGATTTAGTCGAGGGTCATCCACGCTCCGGTACTTGAGGGGATGGGAGAGGTAGTGGGGGAGGGGGAAGAGGTAGTGGGGGAGGTGGTAAAGAAGAGAAGACAAGGGAAAAGACGGGAAATGGGGGAATAGTGGAATGAAGGAGAAGAAGCAAGATACAAAGGTGTGTGTGAGAGAGAGAGAGAGAGAGAGAGAGAGAGAGAGAGAGAGAGAGAGAATACCTCCAGCACACACATAAAACTCTGACCTTCCTAATTAATGACACGAGCCTCTCACACACACACACACACGTGAGTCAACAGTAACACATAATGCTTCCTATATTTACGCCTAAAGCTTCCAAGATAAACATGAAAATATTTATATTCTTATACGAATGATTTCTGAAGCAGCCTCCTGTTCACTTACACCAAACTCAAGCTCTACCTACACCTGCGTCTTTCAACATTCAGTCAGCACTTTCCCCCACTTGCTTCCCCTTACCGATACCCCAATCTCATCCCCAGCCATCCCCTTCCCCACACCTCCCCCACCCCACTAACTCCGCCTACCTCCTCCCCATAACTTGGCATTAAGATGTTGAGACTACTAATTGTGTGTACAGTAGGTCCTTGTCCCCGCCCGACCCGAATCAATCTACGACCAACAAACTCGTGTTTTCCGAGACTACAATTGGGCACAGGGTAGGCTAGTCTCGTTTACCTAGGCATGGTGAGAGATCGAGAAGAGAACGAGGAAAAGAAAACGAGACAAGAACGAGGAAAGGAGAACGAAGCGAAAAGGACAAGCAGAGAACGATAAGTGATGCATAAAGTGAGAGAGAGGAAGTAATACACTTTCACCATGCCATAATCTTCAGCCGACCTGTAATAAGCTCCGTCGGGGGGAGCTTCGGGTGTGTAAATGTCAGGTGACTCCTAACTGTGGTCATTGTGGACACCTGGCACCACACACCTGCCTGGCCAGTAACCCGCGGTCACGCACCACTTCAATACCAGTCACTTTTGTCTAGCACTCAACGCCTGGCGAACCTCCAGATTCACTCCACTTGGAATACGTGGTTCAGTTCAGGTCACCGTACTACAGCATGGACATAGAATCCCTGAGTACAGACAGATAAAAGCATCTTAATTTGCACTCCCTCGAGAGACGTAGAGTGAGGGGCGATATGATCGAGGTGTATAAATGGAAGTCAGGGCTAAACAAAGGTGATATAACAAAGGTGCTTCAACTATCCAACCAGGAGCGAACTCGTAGGAATGATTTTAAATTAGACAAATTTAGATTTAAGCGCAAAAAGGAAAGCACTGGTTTGGAAATAGAATAATGGATGAGTGGAACAAGTTACCGAACTTCCTTATTAACTCTAACACGCTGGGTAACTTCAAATATAGGCTGGGCGGATATACGAGTGATAGGGGTTGAGTGTAAAAAGGGGCTGCCTAGTATGGGCCAATACGCCCGCTGCAGTTTCTTCCATTGTTATGTTCTTATGTTAACATTGTCATTGCGTTGAAGAACCCTAAACTATTATAATATACTACAGTAAGTACCGAACATTAGAGTAACTAACAAAAACAATATTACCATAAAATCACATTAGATCCGGACCGGGATATGTCTCATCAAAGGTTCAGTTTCACTTGGGACTGGAGATGTGAGAACGAACTTATCTGGTTGACTCAAGCGCTGATAGAAAAAAAATACCCAAAATGGCATCGACATTGCAGCGGGACTCAACTGAACGTGTGCAAGCTCTTATCTCTCTCATTTTTGAGGAAGAAACTTAACGCACAATCATTTTTGAGAACATGGGCCTTGATACTAGGCAATGAAAACAGGATATTAGTGGCGGTGAGGGAGGAGGGGGTTGACGGTGGAAAAGGGAGTGATAGTGTGGGATAGGGATTGACGGGAGGAAAGAGGGGTAAAGAGGAGGGAGGGAAGGATGACAAGGGCTTGCAAATCATGTCGCATCTCCCCCTATCCGTCCACACGCCCCCACCACGATTCCTGTAACCTCCCCAACTACTCCTGCATTACGCGGCCCCACCCCCCACCAGCACTAGGTGGTCCAGCAGCGGCAGGTGGGCCGGGCGGTGACATAGCGGAGGCCACACCTGAACTTGACGACCTTGGGAGGACAATCATCCAAGCTCACACAAGTGGTAGCAAACTGTGGCTACGCCCCAATTTAGGCCGCACTCGTACACTTCTGATGCGCACTTCCTCTGATGCACACTGTTGCTGACACGCATACTATTCTCTGACGCACACAGTCGATACACACCGACACACATCGCCAACCAAAAATACCACAACACCGCCACCACTTCAACACTACTAACAACACTTCACACACCGCCATCAAACACTACACACAAATTGTTCTCCTGTATTCTAGTAAAGAAATGCCTGGCCAACGTTCGACAAGGAGAGAGATTTAAAAAGATTGTCAGATCCGGATTCACCGACGTCTCCCTAGAATCAAAGAGACATCTCCCCCTCCAAACATAAGTCGTAAACCGTCTCTCTGTTCGTCCAGTCTCTCTCCGTCTTAAGAGTCCCCCATATTCCAAGATGTCGCAGTCCCTTCTGAACACTCCCTCCTCCCCTACTCCAATTCTCCTCTCCCTCCTCCTATTCCAAACTCCCCTCCTCTTCCGTCTGCACATCTCTCACGCAATCTTCCCTCTCCTCCTCCTTGTCCTTCAACCCCCCTCCTCCTCCTCCTCCTCCAACACCCCCACCTCCAACACCCCCACCTCCTCCTCCAACACCCCCACCTCCTCCTCCAACACCCCCCCACCTCCTCCTCGTCGTCCTTCAACCCCCCCTCCTCCTCCTCCAACACCCCCCACCTCCTCCTCCAACACCCCCCCCCACCTCCTCCTCCAACCTCCTCGTCCTTCAACACCCCCCACCTCCTACTCCAACCTCCTCATCCTCCTCTCAGCCGCCCAACTCCTCCCAGATTTAAAGATGCCATAAACTCATTTGAACACCCCCCCCCCCACACCCCATCTCTCCCTTCCCCCACCACACCCCTAGCTCTCTCCCCCTCCTCACCACACCCCTAGCTCTCTCCCCCTCCTCACCACACCCCATCTTTTGAAATGAATTGAATTGTAACAGTTTATTTAGCCAGAAAAACACAGATACAGAGTGGATAATAATAACAATATTAACATGGCTGAGCCAGTTGAGAACCTGAGCTCTCTTTTAGGCACCTGATATATACTATACATTTATCTCAAGGAAGTATTATGTAACATTTAGTATCATCTGGAATAGTACAATAGGATGGTAGTAATAAGTACTCTCATAATGTTACCACGGTTATCACTTCAATTATTTATTTATACATATAAATTAGAGTGGAATTTAAAAACATAAGTATAATGGGGGAGCAGTACAACCTGGGTTGTGCAGTAATAAGGTTGAACAACAGGACAGAGCTGTCAGGATTATGTCTAGTTGGCAATTATGTGTATTGCAATGGTAATTACTTATTTATTTACATGATAATTTCCGATAAAACGGGTTTGATGGTACATTAAAAGCAGGTACTGTAAATATATAAGTGTTACAAGAAATATTAATACTTAGACAATAGATATTTTTTTAGAGATGATTTATCTCTCCCCTCACCCATCACACCACATATCTCTCCTCCCCAACCATACCACACCCCCATCCTCCACTCCCTTTCCGGCGGAATATGAAATAACGTCCTTAAAACACCCATATATGGGACAGGGTAGGATGTCTAGTGCCTGTACCGACAGACAATAACTAACCCATGACACAACCCTAACACACTATTAGCTTAGCTAGGCGGTCAGCCCGCCCTCTCTTACCTCCTCCTAAATTTCTTCAATTCTCCGAACTATAACTTCCTTCCCCCACCTCTAATCTTCCTTCACCCTCCTCCTTTCTCTACAAAAAAAATCCCTTTCCTTCTCTCCGCCCCCGTCCTCCGTCCTCTAGCTCCGTCCCCTCCCTCCTCTTCCTCCGTCCGTCCGTCCGTTCCTTCCCCTCCCTCCCTCCCCTCCCCCAGTCACACATTATGACACAAACCTGTAGGAGCAGTTCTGGTAATTCCGACAACTTGGGCAAGGTGACGACGACGAGAGACAAGCAGGCAGGCACGCGACACCTGCCCCTCACACCTGTCATTACCCACGATGACAGTCTCAAAGTCGCTCTCCTGAATATGTATGTATATATATATATATGTGTGTGTGTGTGTGTGTAAGCTCTTTCGCTTTGTAAAATATTCAGCAAAGAAACGTGATATAAAAGGACACGTAAATATACTGAGAGAGGAGAGGAGACACATTCCTATGTTTCTCCTACCCCAGCAGAACCTGTCTTTTGCTTAAGCTCATAAGAGTCACACTAACTATCTAAGTCAATTCTATCCTTTAATTGTTGCTAAGGTACACGTGCTGGGTGACTACCTCGGGTTACAGACAGCACGTGAAGATTAGCCCACCAGATTACTTCACCAAGACGATTAAATACCCGAACGCTATCTGTAAAGGAAGGAAGAGGGTTATATCGGCGTTAGGATGTTAAGTCTTATGATGAAATAAGCTAATCTTAACACGATCTACCTCCAGTTACGAGCAAGAAACGTACATACTCGTATCACAGTAAATGACAAGAGAACGTAGTCATGTTTTCGCAACGTCACACCTGTCGGCCTTCAATGACTGGTGTCTCTCTCTCTCTCCCTCTCCCTCCCTCCCTCTCCCTCCCTCCCTCTCCCTCCCTCCCCCTCTCTCTCTCCCTCCCTCCCTCCCTCTCCCTCCCTCCCTCCCTCCCTCTCTCCCCCTCTCTCTCTCTCCCTCTCTCTCTCTAAATGTTTCCCCATGAGAAAGTAATGAGCCGGTAATAACTCCTTTGGTCTTTGGCATCTAGGCTATTGGAAAGATCTGAGGAGTGTCTTCAGGATTTTTATTTTTTTCCCACCTGGAGTTTATCTCATATCGATTTCGGAGGTTCATCTTGTATCTATAGTTCACCAGACAGATTTTTTATCTCCGTATATAAATAAAACAGTCTATAATATGAAAGGTTTTAACCATCTCAAATTATGTAGCCCCGTTCGTTCCTACCCACATTTCCCCACCCAGCTTCTTCTATCTCCGTACCCTATATCTCCTTCCCCTCCTTCCTTCCATTCTCCATCCCTCCCACGTTATCTCCATCTATCCATCCATCTGTCGATCACGTCCCTCTCTCCATCCATCCGTCCATCCATCCCTCCCTCCATCCATCTATCTATCCATCTGACGATCACGTCCCTCCCTCCCTCCCTCCATCCATCCATCCATCCCTCCTTCCCTCTATCCATCCATTCCTCCCCCCGTCTAGCCAATGAGTCACAGCCTATCCCAGCGTCAACCTGGAGACACGACCCAGTACCACAGGACACCCGAGAAGCAGGATAGTGTTGCACCAACTCTCCCGGTCACTGGCAGACTCCCTCGCCCACCACAATTCCAGGTATGTCACCCACCTCCTCCCTCACTCCAGCCATGTCAACCTCCACCAGGTCCTCCTCCAATCACTCCACTTGTGTCCTCCTCCTCGTGATTTTTCGATGGACAGTATCCAATTTCCAAAATAATAATAATAATAATAATAATATCCCACAACACTTAATTTTAAATCCTAATATTAGTTCCAATTAGGTTAGGTTCGTTTTTATCAAGTTAGGGTAGGTTAAATTACATACATATCAGACAAAACACACCCCCGTTACACACACACACACACACAGATATATTAATGCAAGACTAACGTTAAACCAATCCAATATCAACGCTAAACCAACGCTGAACCAAACTCCCCATTTACTAACGAGTACTTTATGGTAGAGGACTCGGGGCTGTTAATAGATGGAAAAAATAGTTCACGAAATTCTGCACCAAAAGTTATTTATAGTTTCGACTTGTTTTAATGAATTAGGTTTATCGCCAGGGGCCTCTACCACTCCTGTTTTATTTGGTTTAATATTTGTTTGTTATTTTAATATTCTGTTTATCGTCTGGGTCCCTGTTTACTCCTGTGTTGTTTGGTTTAATATGTCTATGTTTTGGATATTGTGTGTAGTTTGTGTACAGAGATTTAATTCAAGGAGTTTTGTTTCAGAGAGAGAGAGAGAGAGAGAGAGAGAGAGAGAGGGGGAGAGGGAGAGAGGGAGAGGGAGAGAGAGAGAGGGAGAGAGAGAGGGAGAGAAACACTGCCCACCACGATCAATCAAACTCTGCCTTGTAACAATACTCCTCTTGACTTAGCTTTACCTGAGCTACGCCAAGCGAACGTTCGCCCACCTTTCGCCAACAATGCAACAAATTCAATTCCAGACAATACTTTTCTTCTATTCCTTTACCTATTTTTACCTACTTTTATTCCCTATCTTTAATTCATACTTTAGCTACATATTTTTACTAACTTTATTCACTACTTTTACAACTAAATTTATTCCCTACTTTTAACTACTTTTACCTACTCTTAGTTCATACTTTTCCTTACTTTTATTTCATACTTTTACCAACTTTTAAGTACAGGCTCGTGGCTCACCTCAGCAAGTCTTTAAATGTGTTTACACGAGTTAGTTTCCTAATCTACGTATAAGTGCTTCATGCTCCTACTTACAAAGGCTTCTTTACAAGTCTACTTAGATCTTATAAATTTTTACTCGTATTTTACACGACTATAAACTTTTTACTATTTACATGACCATTTTAATCTTAAAATTTTACAATTAAAATTAATACTTTTATATTTTACAAGTATTTTACACATTTTCTTCAGTATGTTTTTTTTATACAATTTACACGTTTTCATTTTTACAGTTTCCACGTTCTTATTATTTTTTAAGTATTTTACAAGCCTACTTTAATATTTTGTACAATAAATAAGAACAAAGGAATAAATAAAATTACTGTAAATGCATTGATCCACAAAAGGCAACTTCCTGTTTACACCCAACCATCACCAGTCTTGTAAATGACTAGCCTAGATTTACAACCTTCCAAAGTGACTTCGTTCATAAGGCGTTAGGTTAGGTAAGGCAAGGTAAGGTTAGGTTAGGTTAGGTTCACGTTAGGTTAGGTTAGGTTCACGTTAGGTTAGGTTAGGTTCACGTTGGTTAGGTTAGGTTAGGTTCACGTGAGGTTAGGTTAGGTTCACGTTAGGTTAAGGTGTTTAAACATCATGTACAATAAACAGGAGTGTCTTGAACCTTCACACGAGCCACTTGGTGTTCTCGTCTACGTCTTCTTCTTCTCCTCCTCCCTCTATTACCCTGTTAGCGTTCTCCTCTTATTCTTTTAGCTTCTTTCATTATCCTCTTAAGTTATCGTGTTACCTTGTTAGCTTCTTGTGTGTCTTAAAACAAACAGATGTATTTGTCTGTTATGTAAAGTTGTTAGGTTAGGTTAGTGTTGTGGGGTTAGGTTAGTGTTGTGTTGTGTTGGTGGGTTTTCGTTTTAAGATTTGTTGACGAAGTATATTGTTGTATTGGATGAGAGAGAGAGAGAGAGAGAGAGAGAGAGAGAGAGAGAGAGAGAGAGAGAGAGAGAGAGAGACTTACACCATCCATCCTCCAACCAATATCAACTCCACCACTTACATCATCAACACCAACTCTTGCATCACCACCAATATCACCACCATCAACACTTGCATCACCATCACTTTCATCACCCACCCACCACGTCAAAAACACTCCTACGTGCTTTCATTAAATTCCAGCCTCGTGTTGTTGTCTGGCTACACTCACGTACTCTAACACAACTAGAGAGCGCACCATCAATCTTGTAGAGAGGCTCCACTACAGCTAGACCAGGAGGGGGTGGAGAGAAGAGGAGGGAGAGAAGGGGAGATAAAACGAGGATGGAGACAGGGAGGGGGGAGGGTAGAGATAGGGGGGAAGGGTAGGGTAGAGATAGGGGGGGGGGAAAGGGGAGGGAGGGGGGGAGAGAATGAGGAGAGAAGGCGCGGAAGGGGATAGGGGGAGAGAGGGGAGGGTAGGGTGAGGAGAAAAGGGAAGGGGATGAGAAGGGGGAGAAAGGAAGGTCGAGAGGGGGAGAAAGGAAGGTCGAGAGGGAGAGAGACCTTTAAAAAGTTTATGTTCCAATTTTACGGTTGTCCGCATTCATGTTTAAAAATCATAATGAAAAATGACATCTGATCTCAATCTGAGCTGGGGAGCTAAATGAACCCCGGCTCATCCACCTGGAAAATTGTCGTGACACCTTAATACATAATATTACCTCGCCGCCGCCTCCACCCACCTGTGTCTGCTAGTTGTACCTGGCCAAGATAAAACTCCTATTTTTGATGAGTAACTGATATTCGGTATATATATTCTCGGTGCTATTAGTGTGTGCGGTCTTCAGCGATACATTAAGTTGACCTCTACTATAGTGTACGGACTGACCTGACCCGACTTGAATTTGAGCCGACGTGACCTGACCCGACTTGAATTTGAGCTGACGTGACCTGACCCGTCTTGAATTTGTGCCGATTTGACCAGAGCTGAAATTTGACTATGTTAGACGAAAATATAATCGTGGGATAATGTTAAATAGTAACCAAGCTCCTCTGTCCGATGATGGTGACGCAGTTATACAAAACAACAGGAAACATGAAGCTAGAGTTGACGGTCCTTGGGATATCAATTCACTAGAGTCGATGCAGCGAAGAATGACGAAAATGATTCCGGGACTTAGAAACCTTCCATATCAGGATAGGTTAAAGAAACTTAACTTTCATTCCCTAGAAAGACGAAGAGTGCGGGGAGATATGATAGAAGTATTTAAGTGGGTGAAAGGAATCAATAAAGGGGATATAGATAAAGTTCTTATAATATCCGAGCAGGATAGGACTCGGAGCAACGGATTTAAGTTGGATAAGTTCAGGTTTAGGAGGGAGATAGGAAGAAACTGGTTCACAAATAGGGTGGTGGACGAGTGGAACAAGCTTAGCAACTTTGTAGTAAGTGCTGGAACTCTGGAAAGTTTCAAAAGGAGGCTAGATAGATTCATGGATGATGGAGTGTGTGGTAGTAACTCTCGACAGGAGCTGCCATGCACAGGCCAACCGGCCTATTGCAGACTCCTTATTTTCTTATGTTCTTATGTTCTTTAGTAAGGCGTGACAGACACACACTAGTCCCCATCACTGGAGCGGGAATGTGAATCTGGTTCGGTTTTTCATTCCGGTAATTGTCTGGCCTATGGCAATCTAAATGCCAGTGGTTACCGCCATTGTACGGTCAATTACCAAGGAAATTATGACGACCCTGTTACAAAAGAACATACCCAAGCGTTTTCGAATCGGTGGACGAGAGGCACAATTATGATGTGGTATATCTCGACTTTAGCAAAGCCTTTGACAGAGTCCCCCACGAAAGACTAATTAGAAAGGTAGAAGCTCATGGCATCAAAGGTAACATCCTTAAATGGATTAGGGCGTGGTTACAGGACAGGAAACAGCGAGTGAGCATTAACGGCACTAAGTCCCATTGGAGCAACGTCACAAGTTGAGTTCCCTAAGGCTCAGCACTTGGACCATTATTATTTATTATATACATAAACGACATAGATATCGGCATAGACAGCAACATAAGTAAATTTGCTGATGACACTAAAATAGGACGTGTTATTAAATCTGACGAGGACTCAGCAAAACTACAGGAAGATCTAAACAAATTTTTCGAATGGTCTGAAAAATGGCAGATGAAATTCAACGTGGAGAAATGTAAAGTACTCAGTATAGGAGATGTAAACAGGGAAACCAGATACCAGATGAACAACGATGCCATAGAGAAATCCGACTGCGAGAGAGATTTAGGAGTAATGATAAGTAGGAACCTCAAGCCAAGTAAACAATGTGTTTTTGCTCGTAACAAGGCTAATAAAGTACTTGGGTTCATACAAAGGAGTGTTAGTTACAAGACTAGCGAGGTCATCCTAAAACTGTATCTTGCGCTTGAGACCACACCTGGATTACGCAGTTCAGTTCTGGTCACCGTATTACAGGATGGATATAGAATCATTGGAAAGAATTCAGAGGATAATGACAAGACTAATCCCGGGCATTAGGAACCTTGAGTATAGAGACAGGTTAAAGCACCTTAATTTGCACTCCCTCGAGAGACGTAGAGCGAGGGGCGACCTGATAGAGGTGTACAAGTGGAAGTCAGGGCTAAACAAAGAGGACATTACAAAGGTACTCAAACTATCCAACCAGGAGCGAACTCGTAACAATGGTTTTAAATTAGACAAATTTAGATTTAGGCGTGAAATAGGTAAACACTGGTTTGGAAACAGAGTAGTGGATGAATGGAACAAGTTACCAAATATCATCATTAACTCGAATACGCTGAATTGCTTCAAACATAGGTTGGATGCTTATATGAGCAATAGGGGTTGGGTGTAAACGGGACTGCCCAGTATGGGCCAATAGGCCCGCTGCAGTTTCCGCCATTCTTATGTTCTTAAATGAGAAGTCAGTAACGAGCTTCTTCAGTCATCTAGATCAATTTGCTGTAAAGTTTAGAGAAAAGATGCAGATGAATTTTTATAACATTTTAAAATGATATTCAAAGTGCATAATCGTATACTTAATATATGATTTAGCGCATACTTGTTTTAATACACATTATAAAGTATTGGAAAAATTGTAGACCGCATCTCTCTCTCGGTCAGTCTGTCTGTCTGTTAGGTTAGTTTAGTAAAATTAGATTGGGTTAGCGTCATGGTGGTTAATATTCAGGTGAAATAAATTAATCTTCAAGTGATCCGTCTATTACAATACTCTTAAACAACAAAACATCGACCTCAAACATCATCTCTTCCTCGAGTGGACGAGTGAGTGTATATCTGAGACGAGATCAAAACAAACTAACTTCAAGGATTCCGTCTACACCTGAGGGAGCGCCAGAAGACCAGGTAGTCGCCGGTCCAGCGTGTGTGGTGGGTCAAGGCCTCAAGGGTCAGGTTCAGGTCAAGGATGACGGATAACAAGTCAGAGGATAAGGATTACAGGTCAGGGATTAGGAGGGTATGAGATCAAGGCGGGAGGTCACGAGGCGGCCGATTTAATGTATTAAGGACAGTGATTAAGAGAGATTTCCCTCCCTCTCTCCCTTTCTCTCGCATGATACCTCCCCCACACAACCCTCTCTCCCTCCTGACACCTCCACTATCAAACCATCTGCCCTCCCTCATGACCCCTACCCTCACCTCCCTCCCTCACCTTCCCCTGACCGACTTCATCCATGTACTCAGCGAAGTATAAATAAGGCCACACACAGGAAGCACGACATACACACACACAACAAACTGGTAGAAAAGTGCGAAACAAAAAACATAAAACAAAAACAAGAGCCAAAAACCAATATAGCAAAAAAATTACACCACACACACATTAATTTCCCCCCGTGTTACCCCAGTTTCCAGTCACTGGGAAGTTAGACGAAAACCTCTTCAAATCACAGTGTTGTGTACATGTTGTGTCTTTATCTATGTTGTTACTTCTGAATCAATGAAATAAGAGAGCCGCAGAACCAACACAATGAAGGGGCTTACTATTGTCTTCCACCCCCCCCCCCCCACACACACACACACACCAGGGGAGGGAGGAGGAAAGAAGAGGGGTGGAGATAAGAGAGGGAGGAATGGAAGGCAGGATGGAGGGAGCCAACAGGAGGATGGAGAGGTAAAGGAGGGAGGGAGGCCGGTGTTGGTGGCAGGCAAACACTCCCTCGGCAACAATCTTGTTAGAGCCAACTCCTGCAGTAGAAACACGCCCAGGTTAAGGCTCCTCTGATCCAATTCTATCACTGCACGGGAGCCTCTGATAGAGTGGAGCACACCCCACTGTAACTTGTGACCTGAAAGAGCACATGCGACTGTAACCTGGATGAGGTTCTTATTCTGTAACCTGTGACCTGAAGGGATATATCACGACAGGTAATATAATTGGCAACTTGAAACCTGTGACCTGCAAGACAGCATTGATTTTGGCCACGGGGATGGGGAGGGGGGGGGGGGGTGAAGAGGGGTTGAGGAGGAGGGGGTCACTTCCTCTTGGATGATAAACCCCGCATCTAAACTCAAGATAGTTTGTTGGCGACTATGACCCCATGACCTGTGACCCTACACTTCCACCCCGAGGGAGCGAGTAGCCCGAGGAGGATCACGTGTGTGAGTTCCAAGAACCGGGGAACATCTCAACTACTCCGACACTCCTTAACAACCACACCTTGAGGTGCTAATTGGTTCACTAAGGAGGGAGGGAGGGCATAGGTGAAGGAGGGAGAAGGGGAAGCTCAGGTGAGGTGGTGGTTAATTGGCAATTTATCTGTTGACGTACACCTGAGTATAAAGGGGTGTTTAAATATAGACACCAGATTTGTCTTTACCTCGTCCTGTGAACAGTTTACCTTTACACACCTCAAAACTTCAGATATTTGTCCACACACAAGGCCTCGAGGAGTCTTGGTAAAGCTTACAAATAAACAAGGGGGCGCCGATGGTAGAATGGTACCGCTCTTGCCTCGCAAGCGAGATGTCACGGGTTCGATTCCCGGGGAAAAAATGTTTGGACAAACTTCCTAGCCCTCATTGGTCCCTGTTCACCTAGCAGTAATGTAGGTACCTGTTGTAAATCGAAAGTTGCGAATTCGTATTCAGGGAAAGTTGTTGGAGCTTCCAATAACTTGACACAAAACCACTGACTCTTCAGGCTTCTGTGCTTCACCTTACACATGACGTAGGGGTGTGCCCAACAAAAAATAAAATAAATAAATAAATAAAATAAACAAACGAACTATTAAATTCAGGATATATTTCTATGAAGGAATTTAAAAACCTTGTGTGATGAAGATTAATAAAACGGTAAAGATAAAGGTATGTGTTAGGTGATGTTAGGTCAGTTTAAGTTACGTTAGGTTAAGTCAGGAGAGCTCAAGTTAGGGTAGGTTAAGTTAAGATTAGCTAAGTTAGGTCGAATCCAGGAAAGAAAGTCACAGAAACAGTCAAAAAAGGCACGGAAAAAATCTAATCCAACCTACGTGCAGTGCCATCATATATACAGTGTTGTCAATGTGTACAAGCCTTGACTTTTTTTTTTCTTGTGACTTTATTTCCGTTCACCGTTAGGTCAGGTTGGTTAAAGTTAGGACGGGTTATGTTAGGTTAGTGCAAGGGTGGTTAACCATCAGGTGAAATAAGCTGGTGTGTTTAATCTTCATGTAACAAAAGATCATTAAAAAAAAACAAAACCAACCGACCTGTGTGGCGGTGAGGTAAAATGACTGGCCCACACACCACACCCTGAACCGGTAGAGGGCTCCCAAGGCCTCGCTCACTGCCCCCTCAGACGGTAACTTGGGCCACCTTCTCTGCATCGCCTCACCCGTCAGAAGGCACAAGAGTGGAGAGGGGGAAGGAGTTCATATACGTAGGGAGCAAGACCATTAAACGAGAGGAGAGAAGAGGAGGACCTATTGCCTCAGCACTATATCTCCTGGATGAGGCTGTATGGTAACTAACTCTCACCACTTATAGAAACACCTCAACACAAGTCTATGCTTCGGAGGCTGGAGCACTACTGAGGCTGTTCTGGTCACTTGGTTGCTTATTACTTGATGACGAAAGCCTTGACGGAATTTCCCCAACTGCAATAAAGGTCGATGCTTAATCACGAACGTCAACACAGTCACCTGCCTCACTCACCTGCATGACTCACCCTAACTACAACAAATTTATCTGTGTTGAAGAAGAAGCTCTCTACTCCCTATATCACCCACGGAACATCAGCTGAAAATTAAAATGGCGTCACAACCGCGCTATGACGATATTGATTCTCTCACCCCTAGGAAAGTTACACCTCACGAGCCTTAAGTGACTCCTGGCTCCGCAAGATATAAATAGTGTATATCTTAAGGCTCAAGTATTACTCCTCAAGCGTTAACTCTCAAGCGGCACCCCCTCGAGTAGCAATGTAAGGCAATATAAAAGTTTATCCTTATTCCTGGATCACACGCAGCTGACACTTGAAACACATCCTTGTACTCAAGTATTAGCTCACACATTTATAAGGTGAAGGAGGAAATGAGAGGAGGGTGTGCTTAGTCACTTGAGTACGATGGGTGTACCGAGCCAGGTAAGTCATCGTACTCAAGGTGCTAAGTCATAGTACTGAAGGGGTCAAGTCATCGTACGCAAGGAGTTAAGAAATGGACGCAGAGGAGAGGAGAGAGTACCTCCTCCTCAACACAATATCCTCCTTTACCTCACACTCGAAACACTTAAGTCAACGAGCGTCGTCAGTTTTATTGTTACTTGGGTTGAGGCAAGATGCAAGTCCCCCCCCCCCCCCCCTACCTCGCCAAGTCGCTTCTCCACCACTAAATCTCCTGTCAAGCCGCAGCACCCCCTCCCGTCAGGCCGCAGTCACCCCGTAGTTCCTCGTCCCCATCAGGCAGCAGCACCCCTTCTCCATCGTAGCTCCTGCCCCAGTCAAGCCACAGGTGCCCCCATCAAGTTGCAGCTCCCCCACTCCGTCAAGCCGCAGCCCCCTCACCTCCGTCAAGCCGCAGCCCCCCACCTCCGTCAAGCCGCAGCTCCCCCACCTCCGTCAAGCCGCAGCACTTCTTCCCCATCGCAGCTCCCCCACTCACATTAAATACAACTAATCGATCAACTCATTCACAGACAATAGGAAAAACTGAATTCCTATAAGAGGGCCATTTGTGTCTTCCAATTATATAGATTCACTCATCCTTTCCTCCAACGAATGAGAGATATGAGAAAATGACAAAATAAGTGAGAAAAGGGGGAAGAATGTCGGAAAAAAGGAGACAAAACAAAAGAAAAATATCGGGAAAAATGTGAGGAAAAGGTCAACAAAAGAGAGGTGAAAACGGGAGGAAAGTGAGGGCGGCCTTGGACTCATTTGTGGAGGTGTGGTGTGACGCGACCATGTTACGAGCACCCAACTCCATCCACCCCCACCCTACACACACAAGCACGCACTCACCCAACACGCACCCACTCACCCTACACACACACCCCCAACACACACACACTCTACACACCCACTCATCCTACACCCACCCACCCACCCCACACCCTCGCCCCCCCCCCCACACACACACTAAAAAAAAGTGTAATCCTCGGGTAAGTATTTTTACAACCCAATAAAAAAAAATTCCCAAACAATGTTAAAGATTTATTTTTTTTATTACTGTACAGTACAGGTAACAAATAAAATCATTAATGTATTTATTAATTCACTTTAAAGACGTTGTTCATAATCATAACCTAATCAAAGAAGGTTAGGCTAAGGTAAGGTCATGTTTGGTTAGGTTAGGCCAGTGTGTATTATTACCTACAGGATCGACGGCTTTTTTTAATAATTTATAAAGGAAATATATATAAAATTACCACTTTCTGAGTTACCACTTTTCAAAGTAAAAAAAAAATTCATGAGAAACAACGGTTACATAATAACTACAAGGTTGACTAACACAACGAGGCACGTATGTAGGGGAGCTGAGCTGTGTGATGAAACAATGGTGGTGGCGAGGGTGTGGTTGTGGTGGCGAGGGTGTGGTGGCGGCGGCGAGGGTGGTGGCGAGGGTGCAATGGCGGCGAGGGTGTGGTGGTAGCGCCCTCTTTATTTTTTTTTTTTTTTTTTTTTTTTTTAGAGAAAGGAGGAGGGTGAAGGAAGATTAGAGGCGGGGGTTAGGAAGTTATAGTTCGGAAATTGAAGAAATTTAGGAGGAGGTAAGAGAGGGCGGGCTGACCGCCAAGCTAAGCTAATGGTGTGTTAGGGTTGTGTCATGGGTTAGTTATTGTCTGTCGGTACAGGCACTAGACATCCTACCCTGTCCCATATATGGGTGTTTTAAGGACCTTATTTCATATTCCGCCGACCCTACTGGCGGATGCTGGTCTAGGGAGGTTGTCTATTGCCTGGCCGAGTAGATCGGGGGTGGTAATGGACTTTTTGAGATCTGGTAACTTTTTGGGAACCATGTATGGTTGTTGTCGTTTTCTGGTGGGAGCCTTTGAAGGAGTTCTTTGCTCTGATCGGTGGTGGGTAGGGGGGTGGTGGTGGTGGGTAGTGTTAGAGTTATGTGGTAGTGGCGGTAATGGTAGTGTCAGTCAAACCATCCGGTACAAAATAATTCCTGGCTGCTATACTAAAAAGATCCACTTTAAACATTTACAGTATGTACCGTATGTAACCGAATTTACAATATATAAAAATTAATAATACACAAAAACAGGGTTCATGTGAATTTACATTATTTAGCGTCCCGTGACCCATACGTCCCTCCACCATCAGTACCCAACAACACCCAACAGTACCCAACAGCACCCATCAGTACTCTACAGCACCCAACAGTGCCCAACAGCACCCAACAGTACCCATCAGCACCCAACAGTACCCATTATCACCCAACATACACTGCACCACACATCATTAACTCAAATACGCTGGATAGCTTCAAACATAGGTTGGGCGGATATGTGAGCGATAGGGATTGGGGGTAAATGAGACTGTCCAGTATGACCCGCTGCAGTTTCCTCCATTCTTATGTTCTTATCTTAACACGCATTAACTCCTCCTTCCCCAGTTACCTTACGTGATGTAGGAGAAGAGAGAGAAGCAGCCACCGCCAGTACACCGCAGCTCACGCAAGGTAACGGTATATCGCCAGTCAACTTTAAAACGAGTTAAAAATTAAATCCCCGCTAGATCAAAGCTTTGCCCACATGCATCAACTCCAACAAACACAGAGGAATGTATGACGACAACAACCCCCGCCTCTGGGAATAGCAGTTACCGAGGTGATGGCCAGGAATCTCCAGCCTGACACAGATTGGCAGGCAGGCAGGTGGGAAGGAAGGGAGGAAGACACGCATTCAGGCAGGCAGGCAGACAGGTAGGAAAGCACACATACAGGCAGACAGACAGAGGCACAGACAGGGAGGGAGGCAGACACACACGGGACAAACAGGCAGGCGACTCACGTGTGCTAGGCGCCACAGACTCTGAAGTAAGGGAAGATCTTGATATATCACCGTAGAGTTTTATAGAGAAACAGACAGACAAACAGACAGACAGACAGAAACACATATAGACAGACACACAAGACTTCCCCACCTCACTACACCATCCTAAGCTCTCGACTCCACGTGTAACCATCACACAAGAACCATTGTCCCTCTTATATCACCACTATTACTACAAACCACCACTGCCCCACCTTTACCAAGCTATCATTACCTTCACTATCACCAACACACTTTCACCATCATCACCAATACATCACCACTACCAATACATCACCAACTTCCATTCACCATCAATACCTTATCCCACCATCATTACATCACCATCCTCAGGGCCACACCAGCAAGCATAACCTACATCGCTACCACCACCACCCCGGCACGCCCAGCCCCACACACACACACTGATGTCATGATAACGTAATGATGATAATAGTAATAACAATAATCTCTCTCTCTCTCTCTCTCTCTCTCAGCACCAGTGAACACAAGTAACATGGCGCGGTTTTCAAGGTGATCGTGAGCACAAAACCCAACCTTCACACACTTGGAGGAAGAACAAACAACTAAAAAAAATTCTTATCTTGCATCACCTGAAGAATCTCCACCCCCAGCTTATTTCACCCCAAAGATTGACCACCCTAACACTATTTGGGGGGAGGGGGGAGGTTAGGTTAGGGTGGTTAATCTTCAGGTGAAATAAGCTGGGGCGGAGTCTCTTCAGGTGATCCCATATACCTGACAACACACAGAACCATAACCAGCACAGAGAAAACTGATTAATTAAGGCAGAGATAAAAGGGTGATTAATGTAGCAACACAGCCCTAATGATAATGGTGATAGTAATTACCCCATGATTACTACAGATGACACTAACAATAACACCAAGAACAAGTATAATAAGTACTCTATGGCAATAATAATAATAATAATAATACAAACGAACCCCACCACAGTAGAGTGTTACCATCCCCGGCGAGAATAAAACTTTGTAAAAATATTCAATAAAGATTTCAAGTCACGCAAGCAGTAAAGTGGAGCCCGTTATTACCTGGCCAATTACCTGCCTTCACATACAACAAACTCCCTTCATAGTATATAACTCACTAAATCAACAAACACACACTATATACAGTTATATAAATGTGTCTGGTTAATATAAAATGAAAATTAAAATAAGCTGTTCCCCCTTAATTATTAAACTGGGCTAATGTATCCATATAAATTATAGCATGTGGGCGTGTGTTTTGTTGTTGAAATAAACATTACTAAAAACCGGTAATATACTCATTAAATACAGTAGTTATGAATCCAAAACGGCTGATATCACAATTATTAAAAATAGGTCATCTAATCACAATAATTTTTGGCTATAAACTTTGAGAGAGAGAGAGAGAGAGAGAGAGAGCAACACCATCTCTCTTCATTACCTAATACGACTAAACACAAGCATCTGACCATACAGTACATCACCTCTAGATAAGAAATAAACCGAACAGTAATACAGCTTAACATATCTACATAATACAAAAATATACATCAAAATACTACATACAGTGACCATGAGATCACAATAGCTGTTCTCTCAACCATTCAGAACTCACCGTGACTCAACCAATCATAACATACCGTGACTCAACCAATCATAACATACCGTGACTCAACCAATCATAACATACCGTGACTCCAGCCATATGAACTTATAACAGGTATTTTCGCTTCCGTCATTACACGTCCCCTGAACAACGGGCGTGTGACGGGCTGTGTGTGTGTGTGTGTGTGTGTCGTTTTGGGTGGGACTGTCTTTCTGGGGTTGTCTGTGTCTGTCTGTATGTGCCTCGTCATGTCTGTCTGTGCCTGGGAGCGTGTCTGTCTGTCGTTTTGACTGTCCATCTCATTCTGGGTGTCTGTATCGTCCTGGGTGTCTGTGTTGTGTGCTGGTGAAGTTTCCATCAATATACAAAATGTCTCGACACAAGATAACCACACACACAACCCCACACACACACACACACACACGAAGACAGACATGTAGACACACACACAAACATACGAACTCCATAAGACATACTAAGACAGACAGACAGACTCGCTCACTTCGACTCGGACGAGAAACCTGAACTTTGTTAAGTCTGTCTTTCTAAACCAGCGAATGAAAAAAAAATAACAAATTTGAAGTGATGTTACGTATTGACAAACAAGCAACAGACAACGCACACAGCCTCACCAACACCCAAGAGAGGTCATGACGCAACTACAGCCCCGGGGATCCACGCCTGTAGTGGAGGCGAGGCTTTGTGTTGACATCCACCTACCCACCCACCCATTTTTACCCACCAAAAACAGCCACCCATCACGGACGGCGTGGCGCGAGCATCCTTGACCTCTGACCTACCTACCTACCTCGTGACGCCCCACGTGTTGCCAGTGACGCCCCCCCCCCCCACCCACCCACATCTGAGCTGTTTCCTGGGACGCACGCCCCCACACCTGAACTGTTGCCTGGGACGCCCCCCCCCCCCCCACACCAGAACTGTTGCTTGGGACGCCGCCCCCCCCCCACCAGAACTGTTGCTTGGGACGCCCCTCCCCCCACACCAGAACTGTTGCCTGGGACGCCCCCCCACACACCTGAACTGTTACCTGTGACACCCTCACACACCTTACCTGTGACGCCCCAATGCCCAAAATATATGACAAATTCTCAAACACAACACAAATACCAAACTCAATATCCACCATTCTATAGTTAAAATCAAATAAGCAACTCCTAATATAACCATTGATGAGCCCCGATGAAGACCGCCTTAAATATTCAACAAAAGGATCTGAATCAAAGTTTATGAACCCAATGAAGCATCCAATGAACAGAGTCAAATATTCAATAAAATTATCCGAATCAAATGTCTATGAAGTTTGAACCCAATGAAGCAGTTTTTAATAGGTCATAAATATTAATCAAGAGACCTGGACTTCAGTATCAACTCCCAGTCTAGCTTATTAAGACTGACAGATGACATTCACAGTTCTCATTACTGAAGAAAAATATTGACGTTATTAAAGATTCTCGATCGTTGTTTCAAGCTATAAAGAGAACGCATTGGGAGTTTAATTTGCCACGATAGATACTGTTTATGGTGTGTGTGTGTGTGAGTGAGTGAGTATGGGGGACGAACACAAAGTAGTAACGCCATATCAACTGTGAACCTTTAAGCTGACCCTCTCTAAACAATGTACAAAAGGTTCACCTGAGCTAGGGACACACACCTGGGCTGGGGGACACACACACACCTGGGCTGGGGACGGACGGACATACCACCCCCCCCCCCCCCCACACACACAAGAAGGAAGACTGAAGAAAAGGTAGGAGACCAGACAAGAGATAATTGGAAGACTGAAATAACTGGAATACGTATGGTAGCGAAGAAAGGAGGGAGAAACACTATAAAGACCAACGAAGGGGTAAGAGAGAGACAAAGAATAAAGAAGATAGGTAATTAAGGAGGAGATATGAGAGAGATGGGAAGAAGAGGGTGGGGAAGGATAAAAGTGAAAGAGGAGTAGAAGATTAAGACTAGGGAGAGCGGAAGAGGAGGGTGGGAGGGAGGGGAGGAAGAAGAGAGGGAGAGGAAGGGAGGGAAGGAGGAAGGAAGGGAAGGAGGAAGGGAGGGAAGGAGGGAAAGATATTGGAGGAGGGCAGGCGGGAGGGAAAGAAATTGGAAGAGGAAAGGGAGGGATTGAGAAAGGAGAGGATAGATGAGAGAAAAAAAAGAAAAGGAACGGGGAGGTAGGAGAGAAGAGTCTGACAAACGAGTGAGGGGAGAAGCTGAAGGAAGAGAAGGGAAAAAAAGAAGGAAAAGGAAGAAGAGGGTTAAGTGATTAATGGAGGGAGGTGGAAAGAGAAAACTGCAGGAGAGGGATGAGGAGAAACAAAGGGGGACAGGAAGAAACTAAAGGAATGAGGGGAGAGGAGAGTAGACTGATGGAAAGAGAAGGGAGATGGAGAGATGGGAGGAAGTGAGGGGAGGTGAGATGAGGGGAGGTGAGGAGGTGAGAGGAGGAAGTGAGGGGAGGTGACGTAAAAGCCCAGTGAGATATGAGAGGGACTACTTTTGTAATATCAGGCGAGGGCAGCACGAGAAGTCAAGTGGTAAAATACAAGTATGGTGAGGGGGGGGGGGTGAGAGGGGAGGCAGGAGGGGAGTGAGAGGGGTAGGAGGGGAGTGAGGGGAGGCAGGAGAGGAAAATAGGAGTAGTAATAATGGTGAGGAGGCGTAAGAGGAATAGGAGGGGAGTGAGAGGAGGAGGAAGAGGAAGGAAGAGGAGACAAGATGGTGATGTTTTATGAGGTCTTATGTGAGTTGAGGAGAAGGTGAGCGGCAGCGGAGGTGAGAAGAAATAGTGAGGCGAAAAGGGGAAATGAGGGAGAGAGGGGAAGAGGGAGGTAGGAGGTTACGAGGGGAGAATGTGGGGTCAAGAGAAATGAGGGTAAGATGATGAAAATGAGAAGAAAAGGATAAATGTGGACAAGAGGGGAAACAGTTGAAGGGATACAAGAGAAAAAGAGAAATGAAGGCAAGGAGGAAGAAGGGAGAAGAGGAGGAGGAGGAGAGAATAACGGGAAAGGGGGAGTATGTAAGGGCAGAGTGAAAAATGAGCGTAGGAGAGAGAGAGAGGGAGGGAGAGAGAGAGAGAGAGGTAAGAGTGACAGGTGTATGAGACAGAAAGAGGGAGGGAAGGAGGGAAGAGTTAACACAGTGTAAAAGATTAGAGTATAGCAGTGGGAGGTAATGGACAAGGAGAGAGAGAGAGATGGTGAAGGGAGAGGGTGAGTGAGTGTGCTGTGTAACGATGGTGGATGGTCCCCTGACACGAGAGAGAGAGAGAGAGAGAGAGAGAGAGAGAGAGAGAGAGAGAGAGAGCCACAACAAACAACTCCCTTCCCGTCCTACAAGTTAACCACTGCAAAAAATATATTGGCGCATAATTTTTAGCCCAAGAGACCATTACTGTGGTAGCCAACAGCCTACTCTTGCCCCCCTCACCTCCTTCACCCTCCTCTTCCTCTCAGCCCACCATCATCTTCCTCTTCCTCCTGCCAACCCACCACCTCCTCCTGCTCCTCCTCCTCCTCCTACCAACCCACCACCACTTCTTTTTTCCTCCTCCTGCCAACCCACCACCACCTCCTGCCAACCCACCACCACCTCCTCCTTCTCTACTCAAGAAGGAATATTTTTACGAGTCTGAGTCAAGAGTCAACTCCGGTTTGGTTTTTCAAGTACTCTCCTACACCGGGTGGGGTGGGTGGGGTGGGTTTACTGGGTGGGGTGGGTTTTCTAGGTGGGAGAAATGGGTTTACCTGGGGTGGATGGGGTGGGTTTACTGGGTGGGTTTACTAGGTCGAGTATGTTTGGCGGGTGAATGGGTTAGGTGGGCGGCTTTATTGGTTAGAGTGAGTGAGTGAGTGAGTCCAGCTGCTCGGGTGTACTTGGATTAGATAAGTAAAGTAGATCTGAGTAACAACAAAAATAATACCATAATAAAAAAACAATAATAAAAAAAGACAAATCATCGTAAACAGAAAAAAAATAAATAAAATAAATGAAGTATAAAAAAAATTAATACAATTAAATAAAGTCTCAACGCAACTTCGACGCCATCTTGTCCAGTTAACCTTGTATTGCAGCTTATACGTGACCCAGTTGGAAGTGTCGTCAACATACAGTAATATCAGGTAGGATAAAAATAATAGGTGTGAAAGAAAATAGGTAGGGAAAAATAGGTAGGGGAAAATAGGTAGGGGAAAATAGGTACGGAAAAATAGGTAGGGAAAAATGTAAGCAACAAATAGGCATAAAAATAATAAAAGGTAAAAGTACGAACCATCCCTTTTTTTATAATAGGCGGAGGGAAATTTTTGTTGGAGACTCGGGTAAATAACAGAGGTGAAAAAAAGAGTAGAGAGAAGGAAGGAGTTAGGAAGGATGGATGGAAGGAAGAAGGAGTTAGGAAGGAAGGATGGAAGGATGGATGAGGGGGGAGGAGAAGGCGATGAGAACTGAGAAGAGGAGGAGGAAGAGGAGAAAGGAGGAGAGAGGAGAAAGGTGGAGGAGGAGAAAGGAGGAGGTGGAGGTGGAGGAGGAGGAGGAGGGAGAAGGAGAAGGAGGAGAAGGAGGAGGAAGAGGGAGGAGGAGAAAAGTAGAGGGTGGGTAGAAGGAGGAGAGTGAAGAAGATGATGATGACAGGACAAAAAGCGAGAAAAGAGAGTAGACAAACGGGGCGGAAGAACGAAGAGGAATGGCATTACAATAAGAAGAAAGAGCGGAAGGAAGGAAGGAAAGAGGGGAAGTCATAAAGGAGCAGAACACAAGAGGGGAGAGGTAAAGGGGAAGACGGAGGGAGGGTAGAGAGTGAGGGAGACGAGAGTGAGGGGAGGAAACGGTTAGTTCTGCAACCATTGTTCTCATTATTTTCTACCCCCCCCCCCCCCTCCCTCCTCCCTCCCTCCCTCACCATACACGGAGAGGAGGAGAGGAGAGGAGAGAGGAGAGGAGAGGAGAGGAAGACGGAGACAGACAAATTGAGGGAGGAAGTGGAGGAGGAAGAGGGAGAGAAGAGAAGGAACGAAAACGGAAAGGAGAAGAAAAATAAGAGGAAATGGAAGGAGGAGGAGGAGAGATGATGAAAAACAAGAGAGAAACGGAAGAGGCAGATGAGAAGGAAAAAAAAAAGAAAATGAAGGGTAACAGGAGAAGGGGGATATTAAGGACAGCGAAACTGAGAAGAGGAGATTAAGAGATAAATGACTCAAGAGAATGAAAAGCAAGACGATAAATGAGAGAGAGAGAGAGAGAGAGAGAGAGAGAGAGAGAGAGAGAAAACAATAATTATCTACGACAAAATGTAAAAAAAAAAAAAAAAGAAAAAAAAAGAGCAACATAAAAAAAAAAGCAGCGAAAACGTCAATAACAACAATACCTGGAGCCACACCCCCTCCCAGGCAGGTGAAGGCAGGTACAGTAGGTCCTCCCACACACACACACGTACCTGTAAACAAAATGAAACTGTTAGCATTCCCACAGGATATACTACACACATGTTAGCTAACCAAAGAGGTACATAAAATAAGGATATGTGCGGGGAGGAGAAGAGATGGTGTGCGGGGAGGAGGAGGAAGAGAGATGTGTTGCAAGGAAAAAAAGGGGGGCGAGGGGTAGGAGGAAGAATGTGGTGTAGAAGGAAGGAAGAGGGGGGAGGGTGTTGAAGGAAAGGGGAAGAGGAGAAGAGGTGGTGTGTTGCAAGGAGGAAGGGAGGGTGGGTGCAAGAGAGGTGTAACAGGCCCCTATAATATTCACACCTGTAGCTACCCTGACACACACACACACACACACACAGCTGGTATGAACAAAATGCACCACATCTTTGGCATTTACCGACTTTTACCGTCTTCCATAATCGCATTAGCCAGACCTGCAGCTCAGACGGTAAAAGGCAGTCTTGAGTGGCCCTCGGAGGCAGCTGTAAAAGGCGCTACTTTGGTGGATGAACACTGCCACCATGATTATTATAACACTGCCACCATGATTATTATAACACTGCCACCATGATTATTATAACACTGCCACTATGATTATTATAACACTGCCACTATGATTATTATAACACTGCCACTATGATTATTACAACACCGCTGTATGTGTACGGGTTATCTGTCCACGCACGAGAGAGAGAGAGAGAGAGAGAGAGAGAGAGAAATAATAATAAATAATATACTAATTTTGTCAACAATAATAATAATAATAATAATAATAACAATAACAATAATAATAATAATAATAACGCCCAGGTAATAAAACACTCACAAGAAGACGTTAACAGTAAACAACAACTACAACAAAAACAGAAGCAGTAATAACAGGAAGACAATAACAGTAATAAAAAACAACAGGGAGACAACAGCAGCATCACTCCCACCACAACAGCAACAGGGAGACAACAGCAGCATCACTCCCACCACAACAGCAACAGGGAGACAACAGCAGCATCACTCCCACCACAACAGCAACAGGGAATGCACGTACAAAAATTAACATGAAGTCACAGTAAATTTCACTTTCACGACCACACCTGCCTAAATCGAGAGCGAGGACGAGCAGAAATCAGGACGAAGAGAAAAGGCACTGCCAATAAAGTGGAGAGAGAGAGAGAGAGAGAGAGAGAGAGAGAGATAATCTGATGCGTCATGACTCCACTCTCTTCAACTGGGACGCTCCTCTCCCAGTCCTCCACCACACCCTCCACCTCCACACCCTTCCCCAGGTAAGCTGTAAGGTGTTTTTATCAGCAAGTGAAATCAGCTCAGGTATCTAAATCCTCACCTAACCTCAATATTGAACTACGAAGGAAGTATATAAACACACACACACACCTGTCTTCGATTCCCTGCTCGAAGTTAAACAACATACCTGGTAATAGTATAACTTAACCCTCTAATAGAACCGAGAACACAACATGACAAATCTCGGGAGAAAATGGTCACCATTGTAGGTCATATTCTACTGTACCTGCACATTATGCCCTCCCCACATTCCTTCCCTCCCTCCCTTCTCTTCCTAAGTTGTAGGAATTGAACAAAAATGAATCATGCACTTTATAACTTTTTTTAGGGGGGGTGATGAGGGGGCTGGTATGTCTGGCACTGTGCTGCATGTTCTTGTACATTTACCGAGTATTGAAAAAAAAGACGAATTGAGTAAATCGCTACGAGTCTAAGTTAAGAAAATCGGGTCTGAAATGTGTACAAGAAGTAGGTCGTTTTAGCCTACTCGTATGTCCCACGTGCGAGCTTCCTGCGGTATCCAGTAATCATGCGAGTAAACGAGCTACCTTGGTGGGACATAGCCTTAGCCTCGTCTGGTAACAGGTAAAGGATAGAGGTAAGAGACCCAAGGAAACAATGTAACAGCTAACTAAAGACTGCATCATCTAACAACAAATTTAAAGATGGTTAGGTTAGGTTCGTCGGTTTGCTTCAACTGCTGCCCTAGATCCCACACCTACCCCCCCCCCCCCCCCCCACCACACACAGGGGGGTGAGCGAGTGAGGCAATACGTGTATTTGATGGCGAGATATATACCGCTCATCTGTTTAATCATAAAAGCCACAGAGCCGCCCTCCATGCAATTAACTGTTACCTGTGCACAATATTAATTAGAATGTACTGTAGGAAACATATTTAATCGTCTCTAAACACTAATAACCCGGCGTGAACATCGAACACACTCAAACAATTAATGAATATCCAAACAGTAATTACCACTCGGCACAGGTAATATATTTCCTGTAATTAACTCTTACCTGTGTACAGTATTGGGGGTTATTTGCTGCAGGATCATACACTTAATCGTTACTGTTACTCATACCTAATCCCAAAAGGCACCTTCAAGGAGAGGGCTGATGATTTTCACAATGCACACTGTTCCTCCCGTCGTCTCGGTTGGGTGTCAACATTCTTCTTCCCGTGTGTCATGTTGTCTCACACAAAATAGTAAGGATAATTTTTGTAGTACTGTACAAGTAAATAATGGTTTTAATATATGGAGGTAGTTGTCTATATCACACGTAGTATACCTGTATATTGTAGTTTTGTGTAACATACGGATTAATTTTATATAAGAAAATAACGAAATAGAGAATAATAATTTTATATAAGAATAATTTCATATATATATTTAGAATAATTTGATAAAACAATGAATAATCTACAAAATAACGAATTATTGTACAATTTCTTTCCCTTGTGTTTAATAAAGTCCGTGCAATCATACCTTACTTGACCGGTGAACGCTTTTCACCTTGAAGGAATTATTAAGTTCAAGGGTGAATTAACGCAAGTAATTTATGGTCACCCTCGGGTTTTTTTCCTACGATATTTTTTTTTTTTTTACGAATTACGGGAAAAAATGAGTCTTATTATTTCTCTTATGGGTTTTATTTTCAACTTTTCATTTTATTTTCTACTTTTATATTTTATTATCTACTATTTCTCAATTTATTTACCATTATTATTCCTTTCATCTTAATTAAATATTTATGGTATTAGATTAAGATTATAAAATATTATTAATTTTACATTCCCTTATTATTCACGTTATCACCATTATTCACGTTATCATCACTATTATTCACCTTATCACCATTATTCACGTTATCATCACTATTATTCACCTTATCACCATTATTCACGTTATCATCACTATTATTCACCTTATCACCATTATTCACGTTATCATCACTATTATTCACGTTATCACCATTATTCACGTTATCACCATTATTCACGTTATCACCATTATTCACCTTATCACCATTATTCACGTTATCATCACTATTATTCACCTTATCACCATTATTCACGTTATCATCACTATTATTCACCTTATCACCATTATTCACGTTATCACCATTATTCACGTTATCACCATTATTCACGTTATCACCATTATTCACGTTATCACCATTATTCACGTTATCACCATTATTCACGCTATCACCACTATTCACGCTATCATCACTATTATTCACGCTATCATCACCATTATTCATCTCATAACCTATTAGTGCTTCTCTAACACCAAACTGAACTATTTATCTTTTTTTCCCGCGTGGTTCTACATACCGTACATTCATCTGACCATTATCGAGCAACACATATCGAATATTTCATGTATAATAAAGTTAATTAGTGAAATTACTAGTTTGGTACATGCTACAACGTGATTAGGTCGTTAGGGTGACGTGATAAGCCAAGTCCCTGGGGTGTCATCACTGGGTCAGGGAGTGGGGGAGGGGGGATGGAAGGAGGAGGGGGGGGGGGGGAGGTGCCTGGCCCCTCCTAAACACCTCTTATCTATCCAGTGTCACAACATGAAAGGTGCCATAATAATCCTCTTTAGCCTTTTTATCAGCATGCGAGACACATCAATGTTATACAACACCAGTGCCACCACACGGACACCAGTGCCACCACACGGACACCAGTGCCACCACACGGACACTATAAAAAATAGTACCAATATTACTTCATTAGTGTCACCACATTTGTGTCATGTTGGAAATGTGTCGACAACCTCCTCCAGTGCCACTACCTTTAAGCTACCACACCTGTCATCCTCTATCACACCTGTCATCCCCTCAAGACAGCCTCATCATACGAATCTATACATAATATCGCCTGCTCTGATTAGCGCCACAACACCCTCAACGGTATCTGTGCCCCCCTCCCCCCCCACCAGTATCTTTCTATTTCTAGTAAACTTTTCCCAAGTCCTCGAGTCTATAGCGTGAATTCCTCCACCACCACCACTAGGCCCCTCCACCACACCCACCAACACTACTAGGCCCCTCCACCACACCCACCAACACTACTAGGCCCCTCCACCACACCCACCAACACTACTAGGCCCCTCCACCACACCCACCACCACTAGCCCCCCCCCCCCCGTAATGTGTATCCCCTCCGCCCCCGTTACTCGACCTTCCTCACCCTCGATGGGTTTCCGGCTCCCCCCTCCCTCCTCACCTCGACTCAACCACACCACCGGCTCCCTGCAAATAGCAACACTCACGTAGATCCCACAATGTACAAGGCTACTGGTCACGGTATTAGACATCGCGAGCTACACCACACCGCCTGCAACCGGCTGGTATTGTGTTGGCGGACACAGCCGGCTGCTGTTGTGTTGGCGGACACAGCCGGCTCGTGTACAGGTAAAGACAGCCGGCTGGGTCACGTCTTTATATGGAAGGTGACCCAAGTTTCACCAGCAGGTGTACACAGCCCCGACCTTCACCTATATCAGTGATTCATAATTTTCTTATCAGTCCAAACACGAACCTTTCTGCCGAGTGAGTGTTAAAGTATGTTAAGTAAGTCGATGCATCTACTTACGGCAGAGCATTTAAGTACGGTAAATTACTTAAGAGGCACATCAACTAAAAACGAAGCATATAAGGGCGTTAAAGTGTGTAAGTAACTGCTAAAAGAAGGTTAAATTATTAAAGCATTGGTTATTTTAAGTAATTCATCATCTGAGTACACTGGACCTTGTAAACACACAAGGGTGGGTCTATTTCCATCGAGCAAGCGATGACGTAACCGTGACGTAAGAGTATAAACATGGCATGTGGGGGTGGTGGTATGTGGGGGTATGTGGGGGTGAGAGGTAGTGGTGAGTATGATAGTGGAGGAAGTAGGTATGGTGTAGGGGTGAACTCCTTACACCATAGTAAACATTCACTCCACATACAACAATACACACCAATCACACACTATCACCACCACTCCCTCACAGCACCTCCCCGCCACAGCACCTCCCCACCACTCCCTCACCCACCCCCCGACCACCACTCCCTCACCCACCCCACCACCACCACTCCCTCACCCACCCCACCACCACCACCACTCCCACCACCACTCCCTCACCCACCCCACCACCACTCCCTCACACACCCCACGTCAGGAGGTAGGAAGTGGTTCTCCCAGCCCTCGTCACCGTCACCCTTGATTACCTGTCTATTAATTCTCACCTGAACAATAAGCCAGCCACACAAGGCCTCACACACCAACACTCACAACTACCTGAGCTTAATTGCATATAACTTCCTCAACACACACACACACAGATACCATTTCCACCCATACATATACACAAAAAACTCAAATCTTAATCCCATCACCCACAACCACTATTCCCTTCCATAATCCCCATCACCCACAACCACTATTCCCTTCCATAACTCCCATCACCCACAACCACTATTCCCTTCCATAACTCCCATCACCCACTATTCCCTTCCATAACTCCCATCACCCACTATTCCCTTTCATAACTCCCATCACCCACAACCACTATTCCCTTCCTTAACTCCCATCACCCACTATTCCCTTCCATAACTCCCATCACCCACTATTCCCTTCCATAACTCCCATCACCCACTATTCCCTTCCATAACTCCCATCACCCACTATTCCCTTCCATAACTCCCATCACCCACTATTCCCTTCCATAACTCCCATCACCCACTATTCCCTTCCATAACTCCCATCACCCACTATTCCCTTCCATAACTCCCATCACCCACTATTCCCTTCCATAACTCCCATCACCCACTATTCCCTTCCATAACTCCCATCACCCACTATTCCCTTCCATAACTCCCATCACCCACTATTCCCTTCCATAACTCCCATCACCCACTATTCCCTTCCATAACTCCCATCACCCACTATTCCCTTCCATAACTCCCATCACCCACTATTCCCTTCCATAACTCCCATCACCCACTATTCCCTTCCATAACTCCCATCACCCACTATTCCCTTCCATAACTCCCATCACCCACTATTCCCTTCCATAACTCCCATCACCCACTATTCCCTTCCATAACTCCCATCACCCACTATTCCCTTCCATAACTCCCATCACCCACACCAAAAGCCAACCTTCACCCCCCCCCCCCCCCCAACAATGCAGCTCAACATTGGTGGCAGGCTGGGCACAGTGCCACACAAATTACCCATAAATACAGTTTAATTACCCAGACCATTTCTAAAGAGCAAGAGCACCAGAGTTCCGGCCTCCTGTGTACATAGATCAAGATAAGTTCTGCGGGACGCTGTAATTTATACCTGTGTTTTGGCGTTACCAGATCACCTGCAAATTAGACACCGATAACTTTTTACACCTGAAGATTAATGCTTCATGGAGGGGATAGGTTAGGTTGAGATAGGTTAGGTTAGGTTAAGCTGTGATAAGTAAGGTTAGGTTAGTTTCGTTTAGGTGAGGTTGGTTTAGGTTAGGTTAATTTGGGATGGGTTAGGTTTGGTCAGGATAGAACAGCGTTGGGGGTAATTACTCTTCTAGGGAAATAACCTAGGGTGTCTATTCTTCAGGTGATGTGACTAATTTACATGTTCTTTTTCAGGCGAGTTTTCAAGACGGCTGCTGCTCTCAAAAGGCTCGGCCAGGTGGAACTCTCACACATTACTCGATAAATTGAACTCGTTAATTTTCAGGTAAAAGCAGAGTTCCAATTTTCACTCACTACGACATTCTCGATGATTAAGTGAGGCAAGAGGAAGAAATTGCGTCCATAAGCGACAGGTTCTTCCCTCAAGATTTTTTACCTATAACTTGATGGCCATGACGTATGATGGTGCATGATGGTGTCAGGTGTATGATGGTGCATGATGGTGTCAGGTGTATGATGGTGCATGATGGTGTCAGGCGCATGATGGTGCATGATGGTGTCAGATCTATTATGGTGCATGATCGTGTCTGGTGTATGATGGCGCATGATGGTGTCAGATGTATTATTGCGCATGATGGTGTATGGCTGCAAGAAGTGTATGATGGTGCATGATGGTGTCAGATGTAATATGGTGTTAGATGTATGATGGTGCTTGTTGGTGTATGACTGCAAGGGATGTATGATGGTGCATGATTGTGCATGGTGATGTTGTTAATACGGCAGATAGTGGTGTTGGTAGGTAGTGGTGGTGTTGGTGGTGTTGGCAGGTAGTGGTGTTGGTAGTAACGTTGTTGGCAGGTAGTGGCAGGTAGTGGTGGTGGTAGTAACGTTGTTGGCAGGTGGTGGTAACGTGGGCAACAAACAACATCACAGGAGAAACTAGAATGATGGCCCCTGGACAAGGTCGCTACCACGCTCACCAGGGCAGGGGAAGGGAGGAGGACAGGGGAAGAGGGGGGAGGGCAGGGGAAGAGGGAGGAGGGCAGGGGAAGAGGGCAGGGGAAGAGGGAGGAGGGCAGGGGAAGAGGGAGGAGGGCAGAGGGAGGAGGGCAGAGGAAGGGAGGAGGGAAGGGAGGAGAGCAGGGGAAGAGGGAGGGCAGGGGAAGAGGGAGGGGAAGAGGGAGGGAGGAGGGAAGGGAGGAGGGCAGGGGAAGAGGGAGGAGGGCAGGGGAAGAGGGAGGAGGGCAGGGAGGAGGGCAGGGGAAGAGGGAGAAGTGGAGGAAGGGAGGAGAGAGAGAGAGAGAGGAGAGAGAGGAGGGAAGGGAGAGATGAAGCGAGTTTATTTGGCCAGAAAAATACGGGTACATCGTGGACAATACTCAGCCTCTGGTACTATGAAAATATAACACTGGAAAAAATGGCACAATTTTCATACTAGAAAAAAAATGACAAAAAATTTCACTTCGAGCTCACGAACCACAAACAATTTTTTGAGCTACGGCGTGCATAGGTTAGGTTAGGTTAGAAAATTTTAGCGAAAACATGTCAATAAAAATTAATGTGCCATTTTTTTCCTAGTCTAATGATTATGCCTTTTTTCCGGTGCCATATTTTCCGATTGCCATTTTCTCCTACATTCTAGCACCTGATATATACTGTATAACCTCCCTCCTTTCCCGCCTCAACCTGCTGTTTCCTAACCCTCCCTGTACTATCTCTATCCTTCTCGCCTATTCTCATTATCTTTCCTTCCTGCCATCCTCTCTTTTCCATCTGCACAGTCTCCCAACAACTCCTCCTCAACAAACCTACACTGCATCCCCCTCCCTCCCTTCCCCCTGACCTGCACCGCCTGCCTGGGTAGCGGGGACCTGCCACACGGGTCGGGCCACTGACAAGTTTGGTCATTAGGGTCATTAATCGCCCACTGGCTCTGACGGGGAAAAATCGTCGTCGTAATATGTCGGTCCGACCAACTAATCCCACGAATAAATTTTGCTTATTACCTGCTAATATGAGACTTAATAAACTCCTTCGACAAGAGAAACAACCTCAAGGGGGAGAAGAGGTAAGGGGGGTGGTAAGAAAGGGGGGTAAGAAAGGGGGTAATAAATAGGGTTTGTTTATGTAACGCTGGGCTGGGCTGGGCTGGGCTGAGCTGCACCAAGACCTGTGTTTCTCCACGTTAATGTCTCTATGTAGTTGTAACGAGAGAAAACCCTGACGAAATCTGTTTAGATATCTGTTAAGTTGTTCCTCCCTCCCTGTTCCTCCCTCCCCCCGACGTGGAGCGGAAGACACCTCAAGTTTGTAAAGACTCAATGAAGGTCAACAGAAGCAGTGACGGGTTATAAGTGTGTTCACGGTGTAGCTCTCACGCGGTGATTCACATCTTACACTTTCAATCACCAAAATAAATAACATGTGAGTATTTGTTGACGCCAAAACGACCAGGACGCCAGCGATAGATCTGTCCTTCGTGTAGACACAGTTCTAACATGAAGTAAAAAATGTCTACAGTTACACCATGACTACCAACTAACGAGTAAACACCTACAAAAAGCCAAACAATTTAATAGTCATCCTTTTTTTACCTGACTACTCTATCTATTTTCGTCAATACCCAAGGTGAACCATTCGCTACCTGTTGCTCCCGTAAAAAATAAAAAAAATACCTCAACGTGAGTGTAGGTATGTCTGCGTCACCACAGAGTTTATACTTGGCAACAACAAGGTTACCTGGGGGTGAAACTACACTTAATGAGCCGCGAGTGATCCATAGTGCGCCCCTCGCCTTGCTTGTCAACTATAATTACTCCGCCACGGCCAGAGATATGAACCCCCCCCCCCCCCCTCCTTACCTTACCACAGAGGCCAACACCATCACTTCGTCTTACCTCCGCCTGTCTGTACGTCCCTCTCACTCCCACCTGTACAACACCTGTCCCTCCACTCTCTATACTTCCCTCACTACCTCTCACACCCCTCGTTTCCACACATCTTTTTCCTACTTCCTATCTCTCACCCACTCTCTTTCACCTCTCCCCCTCACCCCCCACTCACCCTGGATCTATTTTAGGGTCGCCAGTCAGTCTATAATTGTTCGTCTTTCCTTTAAAACACTTCACACCTGTCTTCGTCAGCGTTGCAAAGGTCACGGGTTGAGCGTTTCTCTCCACATTGGCAACACTTCCTAGTTTATTTTTATTTGGAGAGAGAGAGAGAGAGAGAGAGAGAGAGAGAGAGAGAGAGAGAGAGAGAGAGAGAGAGAGAGAGACTATCTTTCAGGTGTTCCCCAAGGTAAATATTGATCAACACTAGAGTGATTCAGGAACCCTTGCTAATGAAGGCACTGACTCCACGGTGTTTACATCTTACCTGTGAGTGAGTCAGGTGTAAACAAGGATACAGTCATCCTATAAATACCTGACCAAAATTACCCTAACCTAACCAAATTTAACTTGACCTAATTTAACCTGACCTAAAGAAACCAAACCTAACCAAATGTGACGTAACGCATCCAAAACCTAAACTAACCTAAACAATTCTCACATAACCTAACTTTCCTAATCATATCTAACCTAACCTAACCTTTCCTAACCTACTCGAATATAAGCAAACCTGTCTTTACCTAACATAACCTAACCTAACCACACCAACCAAATTATATGAGAGTACATGTCAGTTTATCCCCAGGAACAAAATAAATGACTTAGTTTTATAAGGACTTCCCCGGTAATTAATAGCACGCGCACACACACGCCCACACACACGCCCACACACGCCCATCATCAGTAGTAACACAAACTTCTATACATCCAGACACATGATCAATTATTAATTCATACGTGGAGGTGTGAGGCAGCGGTAAAATGACGACCTTGTATAGCGAGGCCGTCCAGCGAGGTAATGACCTGTCACCTGCCGTCACTCATACGCCAACCAGGTGCCTCCCTCCCCCCCCCCCCCCTTGCATGACACTCAGGCGCTTGGGGGTGACTACTCCTGGCATGACACCTGAGATACTGTCAAGACGTCTGGTGCCACCCTTTTATTTTACATTACCTAAGTGACACCTTTACTAAACATCGTATTCTCCTGGCGATGGTTGTAACTACCACAATTACTAACCAACACTACCAACATTTACAGTAACGCCATCACCATAAGGAGAACTACCACCTGTACCATCATTACTGGTAAAGTGAGTATCATTACCACCAACAGTTTCACCATCATTACAACCACTATGATTACCACCAATAGTTTCACCATCACTACAACCACTATCATTACCACACACACACACACACACGGTAGCAGCCTTAAAAGGTCACCCAGTTTAAAACAATTCACCTTAATAGGCAACAGGTGTCAAGTTTATAAAACACTTGTAAACAAACCAACTAAAATAGACAAGTTAGACGATGAACTCAGGGGGTTCAGATATCGGACTCAGGGGGGTTCAGATATCGGACTCGGGGGGGTTCAGATATCGGACTCGGGGGGGTTCAGATATCGGACTCGGGGGGGGTTCAGATATCGGACTCGGGGGGGGGGGTTCAGATATCGTACTCGGGGGGGGGGGGGTTCAGATATCGGACTCGGGGGGGGGGGGTTCAGATATCGGACTCGGGGGGGTTCAGATATCGGACTCGGGGGGGGTTCAGATATCGGACTCGGGGGGGGGGTTCAGATATCGGACTCGGGGGGGTTCAGATATCGGACTCGGGGGGGGTTCAGATATCGGACTCGGGGGGGGGGGGTTCAGATATCGTACTCAGGGGGTTAAGAAGGGGAAGAGGAACCAGGAAGGCGCCTTGGGTAAATAGATTTTATAAATCACGAATTTTTTTTAATAATTTACTTTGAGGATTTTGTAAAAGATCCTTGCTATTCGGTAAAACAAAAACTACGGCCTTGAAAACATATATAACCATTAATGAAGGATAAATTACTACAAACTCCCTGTAGAGAAATGTTTACAGTCATCATGAACGGCCTTACTGTCATCCTCAAGGTTAGGGAGTAAGACAAGGCTACGTGCTGTCTCCACCATTATACAGAATAATGTTAAGTAGTGAGGCGTCTTTTAAAAATGTTCTCTTACAGCCTACAGGAGAATACTAGAAATAAATTATAGTGAAACAAAATAAGTAAAACTGGCTACATCAGCGAGAAAAATAATGAAAATATACAAAAATACAAAAAAAAATTACTTAGGTGACAATTAGGAATGAGGGAATAATGCTCCAGGTATTACTAGTTGAAACTGATGGGGTGAAGGACCAGGGGGAGGCAAGAGGCTAAGATGGATGAATGAAATTAAAAAAAAAAAAATTCCTGGAGATACAAAAATGGGGAAAGGTTGGGTAAAAACAGCCCAAAAAACATTCCAAGTCAGGTGGGCCGTGGACGCCAACCCTCAGAGAAGAATGTAAGCAGCTTGATGGATTAAAAAATAAAATAAATAAATGTCCATCCAGCTGTATATATGGGTATGTGATTTATACAATGTTGGGAAAGTGGTGTGGGATTGGTGTCACCTTGAGTAATGAAGACTTAGCATACAGTGTGTTGTATTAACATTGTCCATAACGGGAACTCCTCTCTCTCTGGGGCCCACTTACATAATGACACAGCTTCATAACAACGAGGTTAGGTTGAGTTAAGTCAGGTTAAGTTGGGTTATTCAGGTTAAATTGGGTTAATGGGTTAAATTATTTTAATTGAAGTGGGTTAGTTAGGTTAGTTTGATTTAGTTATGTTAGTTGAGGTTAGTTAGGTGAAGTTGGTTATGTGAGTTTGTTATTATTTTTATCATTATTATTATTGTTGCTCTTATTTTTATTTGTATTATTATCATTATTGTTGCTATTATTATTATTATTATTATTATTATTATTATTATTATTACTATTATCAGTCTCCACACCAGCGCCATTATCACCATCACTCAGCCACTATACTAAAATAATCTTCAGTTTGCTCGCTGTGTTTACTGGTATACACTTCTTAATTAACTTTCCCTGCTCTCCCACACGCTGTTTTGTCTCTCCCCCATCCCCCCTACTCCCCACCACACGTCGCCAGGCAGTCTGTCAGAGCGAGCGTGCCGGCGCCTGGCTGTCTGTGTGTGTGTGTGTGTGTCCTTTCTGTATGTCGGTTGCCTCCAGATGCACCCACATGCTGTCAGTGATGCACCAAGGTCGTGTGTGTATATGTATGTGTGTGATGAATGACTGGATACAAACACCATATATGCTCACACACACAGACAGACACACACGTGCTGTCTGTGATAACATCAAAGGTCTGTACTACCCTATGTCAACGCGACTGGCTGTCTGTGCCTTCAGCCAGTTTATGCCATCAACAGACGCCACGGTGTCTGTGAAGGCGGGAATGAAGATACTAGGCGATGAGTCTCTCCGCCGCCTGCTTCACTACCTACAACAACAACACAGACAGACACCATCACCACAATCACCATCATCTTCGTCATCATACGTATATCAATGCATCGTCATCACCGCAATTCACTACCACCACCATCACTACCACCATCACTCACTAACAAAACCATCATCATCACTACCACCCCTGAACCCCTCACCATCACCGCTCACCACCAACACTCGCCATCACCACCATTACCGTCACCATCACTATCACAGCCACCATAACTATCACCGCCACCATCACTATCACCACCAGCAGCATCACCACCAGCAGCATCACCACCAGCATCATCATCACCTCCAGCAGCATCACCCCCACCAACATCACCACCACCACACTCTTGTCAACTTATTCATGATTCAATAAAAATTCAAATATGTGGTCATTATGCTCTCGGTGTGCGGTACAAGAGCCTCGTCACCGTCACCACTACTCCGTCACACAAGAACCTCCCTCCACCTGTACCTGTAGTTGTACCTCCACCTGTATCTCCACCTGTACCTCCACCTGTATCTCCACCTGTACCTGTATCTCCACCTGTATCTCCACCTGTACCTGTACCTCCACCTGTATCTCCACCTGTACCTGTATCTTCACCTGTATCTCCACCTGTACCTGTATCTTCACCTGTACCTTCACATTGTACCCAGTATTGTCATCTCATCTAGGGTGTTAGGTTAGGATTATGAATTAATTGTCAACTCCAGCTGGTGCTCTGAGCCCCCCCCCCCCACCATGACCCCAGTCTATGTGGGAGGGGGAGAAGGGAGAAAAGAGGGGGAGGAGTAGAGGGAAGAGTGAGAGTGGGAAAGGGAGGGGGTGGGGAGGGGGAGGAAGAGAGAAGGTAGGGGGAAGAAGAGAGAAGGGAGAGGGAAGAAGAGAGAAGGGAAATGGAAGAAGAGAGAAGGGAAAGGGGAGAAGGGAGAGGGAAGAAGAGAGAAAGGAGGGGGTTAGAAGAGAGAAGGGAGGGGGTTAGAAGAGAGAAGGGAGTGGGTTAGAAGAGAACATAACATAAGAACATAAGGAGTCTGCAATAGGCCGGTTGGGAGAAGGGAGAAGAGAGAGAACTAGCCAGTCCTCCTTAGAACAGGATGTAGGCACTATAACCACTCAGACGTCACCTCTCCCGTAAAAATTACAAACGTTTATACCCCCCAAAAAAATCACAACAGCTCTAGGAATAACTTACATTAATCAGAATAAAAAAATTATCTTCCCATGCAATACCAAGGCGGCCAACAAGTGTCTGCTAACTCATAAAGGCGATGTTTAGTCTCCACCATCACCACTACACCATCACCACTACACCACCACCACACCATCACCACTACACCATCACCACTACACCTTCAACCTGACGACAACAACAACATGGCCGCCAACTTTCAGAAGTCCCCCTCAAAGAAAAAAAAAACTAACACAAACTACAAACAGACGGAACTGTGGAAAAAAAAAACAATACAAACTTTCGAGTCCAAATTATAGTTCAAAAATGTTTCAAGGTGACAAAAAAATGCAGTTACACAAGAGGTGACGCCACGGCCGGAACAACACTGGCTGACGTTCTCTCCCCCGTCATTCACCCTAACAGCGACAGCAGACAAAAATAATAGACGGGGGGGGGGGTGGTGGGGGGGGGGGGGGGGGAGTAAATGGACGGCAGGCGATGACGACCTCTCCCCAAATCCACATTGACATAACAGGAACCAGGAGGGCAAGTGGACCAACAGGATTAGGGTAAACACCTCCACCTGTCTGTATGGCCTGATATGCAAATTAGTCTGTGGGGGGAATAGTGTCCTACTGCAGCGACAAGGACCACCACCACTCCGTCCTACTATCTGTCTGTTTGTCTGTCTTTGTGTCCATCTATCTACCTTTGCTGTCTCGTTTAATTTGCCCTTCGTTTCTCCCTACATCTATTCATCTCTCTCTCTCTCTCTCTCCTTACCGACATCAATTTACCATCAACCGCCCTCCAACACAATCACGAGCGTCGCATAATCAATCATTCTCAATCACTATCAATTCACCATTTACCTATATCTGTCTACCTATCCTCAATTACCATCAAATCACTACCTATCTACACCTATCTATCTACATCTATCTATCCTCAATGACGACCTGGCAACATCAGTCCCTAACATTTCACACAAAGATAGAATATATAGAAGAATACAACAACAATGAAATACAACAAATGCAACAACAATAAGTGCATGTAACAACACCCGCTCAACACACATGACATTCGACACCACACACAAACAGCATAACAAGCAACACCCCCTCCCCCCTACACACCAGACCCCCAGTCGAACACTACAACACGCCCCACTTGCTCCATGGTCCCCGGGAATAGCAAACCCAACATCTTTTGAGAGACCTTCCTGTGGTAGTGAACCATGAGACAAGTACCCAACTGCCCTAAAACACCCCTTCTTGTTTTTTCATTAGATTTAACAATAACCATAAGGGTAAATCTCCCTCCCTATATCAACCTTACCCCACGATGCTTAACAGGAATTGGGGAGGGTTTGGGAATTATTCCCTAAATATGGTGAAAACCAGACTATATATATATATATATATATATATATATATATATATATATATATATATATATATATATATATATATATATATATATATGAGAAATATTTAATAAAAAACAAGGTAATTATCTACTACAATTATAAAGTTCTCAGCACTTCCATTTTACCATCAACTGCAAAGCTAACATTACAATTATTAGCAACTAACCACCCAATTATTCAAGTCAACCCCTTAGCCACCCATCTAGCCCACCCAGACCTCAGACACCAGCACCACTACCCAATCACTGAAGTCAAGCCCATCAAGCAGCCACCCACCCACCCTTCAGCCACCCATCCAGGCCACCCAAGCCCCCAGACGCCACCAAGCAGACAGCCGCACCGCCGTGCCTATGAATGTTAAACACGGAGTCTGCTAAGTGCGGGATCACCACCAAATTAGACGTCGCCCTCCCTCCCAATCACCGCCCATCTGAATATCGCGAGTAATCTCAATGTAAAGCGTCGCCTCTGATGGATTCCCTCCCCCTCCCCCCCCCTACGACCCTCACCTGACTTTCTGTAACCACTTCCTGGGGGAAAAAACCTCAAAGCGAGGGAGAGAAAAGGAGAGAGTAGAATCCTCAAAACTGTATAACCTAATTTCAAGCGCTAGAAATATTTGCTTAAAAATCTGTCAACATTAGTGAAAACTGTGGTCCCAGAGGCGTGACTCCCCGTTAGGAACAGTGACAATACAACAGCATCAAACGGCTATATTCTCAAAGGCCTTGGGAAAAAAAAATAATTTTCTGGTTCATTTATCAATCGACTCGACTGTCTATATTAGCCAATGAATCACATTATACACCAAGTTGGCATAAATATAATAGTTCAGGGCCGAGTGACAATCTCTAAGGTTCGCGTGTGTCCCGTTGTTGTGGCTGTCAGAATACATAATTATACCTGGTCCACTTCAAGGTAACCTCTACAAGACAAGTCACAATACAAAAAAAGCCACAAGGCCAAGTAATTACGTCACGAGTCATGTAATTAAGGCAGTCATAGTAACTAAGTCACAAGTCATAGTCACAAGATACGTAATAATAATGGAGTCTTGTCATTAATTAAGTCACGTCATAATTATGTCAGTCATACTAATTAAGTCCTACTAATTAAATCACAATATATTTTACCCCCCCCCCCCACCCTTTCCCCCTAAGATGTGATTTTTGCACATGATGTCCTTGTCAGTCTCGAGGAGGAGACAAGAGTGAGTCAGCTCGTGTTGAACTTCCCGTCGAGGAGAATATATAAACGGTGACCAATATGTACAGTCAAGAGTCAAAAGTCCTGTCGTCTCTCCTGCCGCTTCATAAACCCACGAGATTCATACTTGTGAGACCGAAGCAGTAAACACAAATATATTTCTCTGGCAACGAGTCCGATTCTCAGGGTTCATGAAGCGCCAGCAGAGGCGACAGGACTGACGTCGTTCAAGATGTACACAACCCCAAAAAACTAACTTTATAATTTTAGGCGAGATAATAAGACATCAGATAAAAGGAATCGTGGTGTTCGTTTTTTTTAAATTTGTCGAACATCTCCATAAAGATACGGAATTTTTTTTACGGTGTCATTGCTTATTATTGTTTACAAGTTGCAATATGATTTTCGCCTCATATATTGATTAGCGTTATTGAAACAAATATTCTAACCTTTAGTTACATTGATGCGAATTCGTGGTAACTTTTGATATACTCGTATATATATATATCTCGATGGGGTCTAAAGTCCTTTCTCGTGATTACCTCTCGTGACGTCACATTTGTAGCTAAATTCAAATGGAGTTTTTACATATATTTTCAACAGGAAGTTTTAATCCATTCCTTATTTTATCCATTTTCTTAAGTTTTGTTAAAATTTTATAAGTTACGTCCATTTTTTTTTTACAAGTTATCATTCTTTACAAGTTTTCGTCTTTGTAATTAATCGAGAAAAACACTGATAAAAGCAGGTGTCGCTCTTAAACTACGACACTATAGACAAAAGTGCTGACAGAACGTAAGAGACTGACTGGCTACACACGGTACTGCTGTGTTCTTTGGTGTTCTTCCCTTTTAAAGTTATTGGTATGTTACAACAGCTTCCTTCCCCCACTTACCACAATTCTCTCCAATCCACGCCCCATTTCCCACTCCCCCTAGCTAGTTCTTTCTCCACCTCTCCTCACTCCCCATTATCCTTCTTCCACTTACTTGGCCACCTCTTCATACTCAATCTCGCCCTCACTTCCCCCACTCAATCTAGCCTTCTCATCCCACCCAATTTATCCCTCTCCTCCCCCCCCCCTCCCTCTCCTCACGTTAGGGATCCCTGGCCTCAGTGTTTGCTGGGACTCATGGAGGATTAACTCCCTCTTGCCAGCTTGTTGGTGGTGGTGCGCTTCCTACTGCCTCGTGTGTTCGCTGTTTCACTCACTCAAACACTCGGTGCATGGGGTTTGGTTCTCCATTTCTTGACACCTGTGGTTGTTGGGGCAAAAAGGTTAATCGACTTTCAAAACATTTCTCTGTGTCCTCATATTCAACTGACTTGACTGACTTACTCACCCCCCACCACCCTCCTTCCCTCCCTCCTTAAGTTTACCAATCCTCTAACTGCAACCCTTCTTCTGTTTCCTTGTTCCCTCATTAACTATTCCCTTCATTCTTCTACCCCTTCCTTACCTTTCCTCCCTCCCTTCCACTTTTCCCTCTTCCCTTCCCTTCCTTCCTCTCCTCCTCACTCTCTCACACACACACACTGCACCCCTTCTCTACCACCATCAATATATATCCCCTTTCCCCTCACATCACCAAGCCTCCCCTCACAACACGCGGTTATACGATGAGGAAATCAGAGCTAACACACACAAGAGAAGAGGACCAACACAATGTACATCAGGGCAAAAGTGAGAGTTTTGTGCTGTTCACTGTCCATAAAACTCGCTCCTGTTAACTGCGACGGCTGCAACACACAAAGAGGGAGAGAGGGAGAGAGAGAGAGAGAGAGAGAGAGAGAGAGAGAGAGAGAGAGAGAGAGAGAGAGATCTACCTGGGCAACGTCAGGTATAAAACACAAACAATTTAACACCTGTAATAAAATGGCGCCTAAAATGTATCGAGACTCTACCTTAAGATGCGTTCATTGACACACGTTAAAGAGAAGGTATAATGAATAAGAAATAATGAGAGGAAAAACGTAATAAATGGGCAATAAACAACTAAAGAAACTTATAATAAAAAGGGATAAATAGAAGATAATAAAATACTCCATAATAAAAGAAGAAATAGATGCAACTGAATAAATAATCATAACAGGAGAAGGATAGGATTAAAACACGAACCCAACAGAGGCGGCGATCAACTCGAGACGGACAGACGGACGAACAAACATACCTGAAACGAGAGAGAAAAAAGAAGTCAGAAATACGTTAAATCTCACACCTGAGAAATAATACATGGAGTGTTTTGTTTTTGGAGGAGTAGGGGGGTAGGGGAGGAGTAGGGGGGTAGGGGAGGAGTGGGAGGTAGGGGAGGAGTAGGAAGGAGGGGAGGATGGAGGAAGGGAACGAGAAGGGTGGAAAGGGAGAGAAGGGGAAAAGCGAGAAAATAGGAGTGAAGGAGGAAGAAAGAAAGCCTGAGGAACAAGAGATGGAAATAACGCCGGAGGAGAAGGAGGTGGTGGTGGTGGTGGCAAAAACAGAGGAGGAGGAGAAGTAGTAGGAACAAGAGAGGGAGGATGAGGAATAATAATAAGAGGAGGAGGAGGAAGAGAAGAGGAGTAAGATTTCCCAAACTTACACTCCAAACTTTTTAACAGTCAGTGTGTTCCTCGCTGCCGCTGGATCAAGATACAAGTGTGGGCCTCATTCCAGCGCCTAGCCCTAGGAAAACCACCCTCACACCCCCCAAGCTGGCTCTCCCTCCACCACCTGACGCTACAGCTGGTTCTCCCTCCACCACCTGACGCTACAGCTGGTTCTCTCCCATCCCTAGAGCGCTCACTTCTACAACACGCTTCTACACGTCTTGGGGGAGAGAAGGAGGACGGGGAGGAGAAGGGGGGATGGAGGAGAAGGGGGGGATGGAGGAGAAGGGGGGATGGAGGAGAAGGGGGGATGGAGGAGAAGGGGGGATGGAGGAGAAGGGGGGATGGAGGAGAAGGGGGGGATGGAGGAGAAGGGGGGATGGAGGAGAAGGGGGGATGGAGGAGGTGGGGGGGATGGAGGAGGTGGGGGGGATGGAGGAGGTGGGGGGGATGGAGGAGGTGGGGGGGATGGAGGAGGTGGGGGGGATCGAGGAGGTGGGAGGGGCAAGGGTGGAGGAGGGGGGATGGAGAGGGTGGAGGAGGGAGAATGGGAGGGGAGGAGGAGGGAAGAAGGAAGAGGAGGAGGGAAGAAGGAAGAGGAGGGGGAGGGAAGAAGGAAGAGGAGGGGGAGGGAAGAGGGAGGATGGAAGGGTCGAGTGGGTGAAGGGGAGGAAGAGTGGGGGTGGTGAGTAGAGTGGATAGAGAAAGAGGAGACTAAAGGAAAGGGAGAGAAAGAAAGTGGCAGAGGGAGAAAAATAAATATGGGAGTTGTATTGGACGGCGAAAGGGTATTGAAGGGGAAGGGTTGAGAGAGGGAAAGGAAGTGGAGAGGGAAGAGAGTGGGGAAGTCTTCTCCTCGTCCACCACCTCACCCCTCACCTCTTCCACCTTAACCCTCTCCTCCACGTCACCCACCCCCCCCCCCTCTCTACCTCCACAACCCCCTCAAAAAATCAACTCCGTACTGTCAAACACCCCCCTCCCCCACCCTCACCCTATGACCAGATAACAAGCAAGGAAAATCGCAAGCGTTACAGGTCGACAACACCAGGCGGGAATTAGAAAGGGTAAATAATTACGAAAAATAATGGAAAATCAAAACCAGTCTCCCGAAATTCAGTGATACCCTTATGCAGAAGGAAAATCCATCCATTAGTAACCAATAATGCCCAGATAGAATACAAAAGCAGAGGCACCCTCCTGGGCCTGCACATATCCACAACAGGTTACTCCCATCATGTCCACACCAGGAAAGAAAAGGCAAGAAGAGAGCCGAGAAAACTATACCGCTTTAACGCGCTTCCTGAGAAAATAAAACTCCGTCTGGTGACATCAATTACCATACCGATATTAACTTTCCCAGCAGTACCTCTTCATACTATGATCACCACTCAAATATTAAAATTATAGGTGGTCCAAAATGAAGCCCTAAGATTCGTCACAGGTGAAAGATGCCCCTTCACCACCAGAACCACAGCCGAGATACATAGAGACCTGAGAATAAAACCCATCAACCAGCAGCTGCACCTGGCCAGCAGAGTCTGGCAAAAGATAGAACGATCAGAGCAAGAACTCCTTCAAAGACTCCCACCAGATAACAACAACCATGCATGGTTCCCAAAAAGTTACCATCTCAAAAGGTCCATTACCACCCCCGATCTACACGGCCAGGCAATAGACAACGTCCCAAGACCAGCATCCGCCAGTAAGGTCGGCGGAATATGAAATAAGGCCCTTAAAACACCCATATATGGGACAGGGTAGAATGTCTAGTGCCTGTACCGACAGACAATAACTAACCCATGACACAATCCGAACACACCATTAGCTTAGCTTGGCGGTCAGCCCGCCCTCTCTTACCTCCTCCTAAATTTCTTCAATTTCCGAACTATAACTTCCTTCCCCCACCTCTAATATTCTTTTACCCTCCTCCTTTCTCTACAAAAAAAAAGTAATGTCAAACACAGAGTCTCTTGTATACATTAACAGAGACGAGTCTTCCATAACCCGGAGGTAGTGGGTAAGCTTGATGATGAGAATTCAATTGTCGACCAGTTAAAGACCAGTTTTGTAAGGGCTAAGCTGTTGAGTAAAGATTAGACCCCCAATACAAGATTAGCCACTCTAATGTTGCTTTAAGGAGGTTAGGCTTGGCTTAGTTACAGTACGTTAGGCTTGGCTTAGTTACGGTAGGTTAAGTTAAGTTAGGTTAGGTGGTTAATCATCTGGTCTCCTAACGACTTCTTGACGACTAAAGTCTAGTCCAACGCGAGAGAGAGAGAGAGAGAGAGAGGAGAGAGAGGAGAGAGAAGAGAGAGAAAGAAGAGAGAGAAAGAAGAGAGAGAAAGAAGAGAGAAAGAAGAGAGGAAGGAAAGAGAAAGAAATAAGAGAGAGAGAAAGAAAAAAAAAGAGAGAGAGAGAGAGAGAGAGTATTCTCCTCACGTCTGGAGATATTGGCTTACATCTCGACCAACCAGCAGTACCAGGTATCGAACGCATCTCTTGCACGACTCGACGCAAATCTTCCCATCTCCTGAGACCCTTTTGAGACTAAGGGGGGAGGGGGCTAGCGAGGAAGGGAGGGGGTCATGAAGAGGAGTGGAAGAGGGAGTAGTCAGGAGGGAAGAAGGGGTGGAAGAGGGTCGGGGGGCAACGAGGGAGGGAACGAGAGAGGAAGGGCGTCTGAGGGAAGGGAGGGAGAAAAGGGGTAGGTTGGGGTAGTGAGGGAGGAATGAAGGGAAAGGGGGTGGGAGAGGATAGTGGGAAGGAATAGTGGGGGAGGGAGGGAGGCGGTAGTCAGGGAGAGGGTGAGGGAGAGAAGAGGGTGAGGGAGGGTATAATAAGTAAACAAGCATAGCCAGAAGGGGAATCCTCACAAGGCTGGCGGGAAGCGAGGAAAACTTTTAGGGTCTGGAGAGAAGAAACTTTTCCTTCCCCCTCCTCCCCACCACTTATCCACAACCCACCCCTCCTCCTCCTCCTCCTCCCCACCGCCAGCATATTGTTCTGAGGATGTTTTTATTATCCACGGCCAAGTTGACAAAGGAATTCCCTCGACGGGTTTCTTTCCTTCCTTCCCTCCCAGGACCACCAGGGTGCTTCTCGGTCCTTCAATATTAAAACCGGAACAAGATAGACTAGACCCATTAATACTGGTTAAGCAGATCTCCAGGTAGGATTCCCACCCACCCATGCCAGGATAAGAACACCCCCCCCCCCCCTAGCGCTAGGTATGACCCCCCCGCGCGCTAGGTATGACCCACCCCCCACGCTAGGTATGACCCCCCAGCGATAGGTATGACCCCCCCAGCGATAGGTATGACCCCCCCGCGCTAGGTATGACCCCCCACGCAGGCAGAGAAGGAAGGTGGGGACAGGAGATAAACACTCGCTTATCGGTGTTACTCTGTCTCTCCAACATTCTCTCTCTCATTCATTATCATCTTTGGGTTATTATCCCTCGGCCATGATCACTAACCTCCTAACACCGACATTATCGCCTGAGATATTGAAGCAGTAAGTTGCAATTACTGAATAGATGACCATTTAAAAAGATCCAAGTTCTTAAATGGTATTGTACCTTAAGAAAAATGACAATACCCCGTTTAGGATATAACCCCAAGCAAGAGTTGTACCATCATTTATTATTATTATTATTATTATTATTAAAAAAATAATCAATAGCATCCTTGTAAGGCCAAAAATTTATTACATTAAACTTACCATCCGTGTCTCATTATTTTTATTCATATTTGATTAAAGTAAATTTCATTTATTATCATACATAAACATAAATTTATCAACTGACATCCATCCATCCATCCATCCATCCATAGTCAATTTACCGCCCAATTAGTTTACAAGTATTGAGGTCAGGGAGAGTCAATATGGGTCATTCATCATTCTCCTTCCTCCACATCATTCCTCCTCTCCATTATTCCTCCTTTACCTCTTCATCATTCCCCCCCTCCTCTCCATCATTCCTTCCCCTACTTGAGGAGGAGGAGGTGGTGATGGAGAAAGTGAAGGAGGTGGTGGGGGAAGTAGAGGAGGTGGTGGAAGGGGAGAAAGTACAGAAGGCGAAAGAGGAGGTATAGAGAAAGTGTAGAAGGAAAAAGGGAAGAAGCGGAGGAAGAGGATGAAGTAAGAGTTAGAGGAGGAGGAGGAGACGAGAGAGGGAGGAGGAGGAGGAGACGAGAGAGGGAGGAGGAGGAGGAGACGAGAGAGGGAGGAGGAGGAGGAGACGAGAGAGGGAGGAGGAGGAGGAGACGAGAGAGGGAGGAGGAGGAGGAGACGAGAGAGGGAGGAGGAGGAGGAGACGAGAGAGGGAGGAGGGAGAGACGAGAGAGGGAGGAGGGGGAGACGAGAGAGGGAGGAGGGGGAGACGAGAGAGGGAGGAGGGGGAGACGAGAGAGGGAGGAGGGGGAGACGAGAGAGGGAGGAGGGGGGAGAGACGAGAGAGGGAGGAGGGGGGAGGCGGGGGAGACGAGAGAGGGAGGAGGGGGAGACGAGAGAGGGAGGAGGGGGGAGACGAGAGAGGGAGGAGGGGGGAGACGAGAGAGGGAGGAGGGGGAGACGAGAGAGGGAGGAGGGGGGAGACGAGAGAGGGAGGAGGGGGGAGACGAGAGAGGGAGGAGGAGGAGAGGTGGAGGTGACGAATCCGGAATCCAGTAACAACAAAAACTTTGATGAGGCGACTCGAGGGAACATCCAGGTAAAGTTTCACCTACCCCCCTTTCACCCACCCTCTCCTATACTCCCCACATCCTCCCCATCTCCCCACTACCTCTCCCCACCTCACCTCACGATTTTAATTATAACTAAAGCAGAAAGGCAACGCCCGAGGTACACTGTGTAGGTCAAATAAACAAAGGTGTGTGTCCCAGGAAAAAAACACCTTCCCTCTGTAAGTAAAACAATGATATATGAGCGAGGGGAAAAACTAATAAAAAAATACAAAATGCTACAAAAACTCGTATTTCCCAGAGAACCAAAAACTCCAGAAAAAACAAAAGGTAAAAAAAAAAAATATATGAACAACATTAAAAAAAAAAACATTAACTTTAGGAAAACCAGAAACAGTAAAAATTAAATAAATACTTGACAAACAACTTAGATATAATGAACAGAGATAAAATAGAAGGTAAACTATAAACGAGATGATAAAAGGATAAATAAAAGCAATGACGGAGAATGTTACCTACAACAAAATCAGAACACGGTCGAACATTGTCAAGACGAGGTAAATATATCAAGAACAAACTGAAGAACAACAATAATAATAATAGTAATAATAATAATAATAATAATAATAACAATAACACCACCAATACCAACATGAACAACCACCACAACTTTCTAACAATACAATACTATCATTCTCCACCAGTTCCCGGGAGTAAGGAGTTTCCCAGCCCCCTTTTGCGTCAATTTGAAGCCAACAAGATGAGAGGCTACAAAGACGTCCTCCAACAGCCCAGCCCCTTCCAGCCTCCACCCTACCCCCTCCTTCCCTTCACACAACGAGAGATGAAATTGGGATTCGCTTTGTCTCAATACTGTCAGGAAGGAGGGAGGGAGGGAGGGAGTCACATGTTGAAGATGAGGTGGATGGAGGAGGTACGGGAGGGGGGGGGGGAGGAACAGAAGGAAGGGGAAGACAGATATTGCATTTGTTCGCCAAGTGCTTCCGGCTCTCTCTCTCGTGTGTGTGTGTGTGAGAGCGCAAATGGCTTAAAAATACTTATTCCTCCTAATTAAAAACAATAACAAAAGAAAACCGATTAAACACCTACAAACATTAAACTTTTAAATATCATATAGACAAAACTGGAATAAAGGAAGGAAGGATAAAACAATTAAAACACCACAAAAACAAATTAAACACTAAATCTGACAACTACAAGACACTAATGAGTTGGAAATACAGGTGAATCACTTACAGGTAGAGAGAGAGAGAGGCCTTCACACTATGGATACTATCATTGCTTACAACCACCACCATTAACCACAACAACAATCAACCATCACCAAGGTCATCTTACCACAATCTCTGCCATTAGTTCCTGGACCACACTATGACCGACAACTTCTGAGAACATTTTTTTTTTCCTCTTTGTAGTGATGCTTACTTGACCCAGTGTTGTACTGTCCAGGGTGTGGGGGGGGTTAATACAAGGGGTGTAGTGTGGATGGTAGACGGTGTGGAACAGTGTAGTGTGGATTGTATACTGTGTGGTAATGTACTACAGGACCTCAACTTATTAAATAAAAACTGGAGAAAAGACAAAAACAAAAGGTAAGATAGAAAGAAAAAAACGTATAAAAAAAAGCGACTTGGATCATAACAGAAGAATTACCATCACACCTCCACAGCTTAACATTCCAGCCATCACCAGGTCTCTTCCTCACAACACGTGGCGGGACCAAGGTGTTTACTAGCTAGTCTTGGCACCTTGGGGACCATCTCGGTGCCACACACTGCCACTCAGGTGCCACCACCAGCAATACCCTGACACTTGCCTCCGAACCATTTTCTTATTTGGGTCTACAGTATATTATAGGTTTTTTTTGCTGTTATAGAAGGTATATTAAAGGTGTATATGCTCTTACCCATATGATTTGGTCCTTATAGTCTTGGTCTATACTGTAACCTTATTCTTGCTTACAACATTTATAAAATTTACTCAATATTTAATAGTCACTTTCCTGATACATAAACTTATATTCCCTATTCTTAATACAGCCATACAGTACAGTACTCATATTCTGACTATACAGTATACATATTACTCAGAACCTTGTATTAATATATCACTAGGATGACATGTGAATATTCCTGTACAGTAGCCAGTATAACAACCCCATCCCTCCCACAACCACCACATCCCCCCCACACACCTCCACCCACTCCACCACACCACCACCCACTCCACCACTCCATAATCCTTTAAATATATTCGCCGTGTCACCAACCCATAACCAATTCATCTCACGGGCAGCAGTTTCCTTCTTAGACCCAGCCGGCGTCACTTGCCACCTAGGATGTTCACTAAAATGATCCCTAGACAATGTTTGGCTCTGGGGATATTTCAAGTTTTCTACCCACCTTCTTATATTAGCAGAGTTACAGTAAGTTTTCTTTACGAGCTGAAAATAAATTACATAAATATCTATATAACATTGTGTCAAAATATTGTGGCATTTAAGTAAAATAATGCCGAAAATTATTTAATTTCGTTTCCCCTTCAAACAGAAAAAGTTGGCTTTAGGAGGAGGAGAAAGAAACGATGGAACTTCCTATCTGGGTCTGAGGATGTCAACACCACGACGGCCGCTCTGGATTTCAACGGCGGGACGGACAGAGAAGGGTTGGGCAGAAAGACGGACGGACGGACGGACGGCTGTGTCTCTCTCTCTCTCTCTCTCTCTCTAAACTGGCGATTGTGGGTGTTTTTTGTTGTGAGTGTGTTGTGAGTGTTTTTGTGTGTGTTGTATGTATTATGTATGACATGTGTATTGTTAATTTATACTGTGAGGATACATCGTGTGTGTATTGTATGTGAGTGAGCGATTACTCTACCCTGACCCACGTCTTCCACCCACCCAGCACTAAGCACACAGTCAGGAGATAGATCATGTACAACACGTCCCAGATCGCCTTAAACACAGACCCAGGGACATAGACAGGGCTTTGTTTCAGGGGTCATCTGAGGGTAGGGAGGGGAGGAGAGGAGGATGGGGGAGGGGAGGAGGATGGGGGAGGGGAGGAGGATGGGGGAAGAGAGGAGGAGGATGGGGGAGGGGAGGAGGATGGGGGAAGGGAGGAGGATGGGGGAGGAGCGATGAGGGGAAGGGGAAAAGAAGAGGGGAGGAAGGAAAAGAAGGGAGGGGCAGGAGGTCATGTCATATACTCGCCACAACGAGGTGTAAGAGAACTAGTACTACCAGGCGTCGTCGTCTTGTTAATCCCTTCCAACGTGGGTCGAGTCACGCCCTCCCTGTCGCTTTAGGGTCGTGTGATGGAGGGTGGTCGTTGTGGTATACTGTAAAGGTCTATTCTCTGTCCAGGCATATGTGTGCATACAGACACGCTCAAGGTGATGTCTATGCACATACAGACAGACATTCACAAAAACGGTTTTATTTTTGTCGTTTTTCTTTGGCAACTTCAACTCTTGCGTCATCAAGCCTGGAGGGTACCGAGGCAGGCAAGCACACGCCAACACCAACTCACATGCAAGCTCAACCAAGACAAGATATAAAAAGGCACAACTACACAACGCAACCACGTACAACTCCCATCACACACGCAAAGAAACGCGCACAAAATCCCTCAGCAGTACGCAATAAAAGAGGGGAAAACACGACCCAATTACTCTCTACCTTTCTTTTTTACGCCTTTTTACTCTCTCTCTCTCTCTCTCTCTCTCTCTCGCTTCCCAGCCCTTATATGGTGCATCGTCTCGTAATGCCAGTATGCCGGGGGGCAAGGCACTGCTTAAGTCAATAAGGGAGGGCTGCTTCTACACTGCCCTCAGGAGAGAGAGAGAGAGAGAGAGAGAGAGAGATGTAAGTGACTGACCTAAGACGATAGTAATGAGCATCATCAGTGCACGACACCCCCACCACCAGACATTCAAGTGAGTTTCCACAGGTAGCCGGGTTACCAAGACGCCTCCTGACCTCGAGCAATAATACTTTCTCCTCTACCGCGGACACTCCTTCCTCCGTCCCTCACTCGCTCGCTCTCTCTCCCCCACACATCCTTCAACTTTCCTTCTGTATTTTTTTTTTATCAGACAATGTCAACTTAAGAGTCTACCTCCCTTACTCTTCGTCAGACTGGTCCTCCTCCGTCAGACAGCTTCGACCTTCCTAGTTTCTGTCAATACCCTGTCTCCTCTTCGGACATCTGCCTTGGCTCCACCCTCTATCTCAACGCCCCTGTACCTACCCATCTGTCCGCGGCGTTGTCCAGATGACTACTCTCCCCCCCCCCCTTCCTCCCCCCTCCCATCCTCAGTGCTTGCCTCACTTCAAGACGCCCCCCTCTCCCTTCAAGACGTCGTCCCCCCCTTCTCCCTTCAAGACGTCGTCGCCCCCTCTCTTCCTTCAAGACGTCGTTGCCCCCTCTCCCTTCAAGACGTCACCCCCTCTCCCTACTCCTGTCGTCGTCCCTCTCCCACACATCGCCCCATCCACCCGTTGTGCTTGAGCCTAACCTACCAGAGAAAGACCAGGAGACAGCTCATACATCACGAGGCCGTCCAATACAATGGCGTCTTGGGAGTGGACCACTACCGTGAGCGGACGTCTGCTGCTACTACACGTGTTCAAACCATCGACCAGAGAGAAGAAAGGAGGGGGGTGTAGTAGGGGGTGTTAAGACCAAGCTGCTGTGGAGTCTTTTTCTCACAGGCTTCCTCAACTCATTTGATGCTTTGACTATACACTTACGTCAAATAAAAATATTCCTTTCAATGTGATTTTCGAATCTCAAATAAAACTTGAATTGGGGAAAACATGAGAGGATGGCTTCAAAGTAAACAAGACGAGAGCAAACTGCCAGTTAATCTACTGTTAATTTATCCACAATAACACAGATGAAATAAACAACAATACAAACTTTGACCTTCTCGAGTGTTAAAGCTCTTCATGACTCACACCTTGTATAAATAATGCACAATCATCACAAGAAAATTATAGTTATACATTATAAACTGAACGTGGAAACTTTTGTCACATTATGTAGTGGATAAAGTCTGTAGGGGTGTTATTCAGCAGTTACTTGACCAAACTCTGCTCTTTGAGTCTTCTTGTACCACCGCACACAAGAGGGTTCGCGTTCACTAGCTGCTGCTGCCGCCACCACCCCACGGCAAAATATTCTCTCTCTCTCTCTCTCTCTCTCTCTCTCTCTCTCTCTCTCTCTCTCTCTCTCAGGCTACGTAAGTTTGAAAATTAAACCAGATTCAGTGAAGGTTAGGTAAGGTGAGGCTAGATTAAGTCAGGTCAGGTCAAGCTAGGATAGGTTAAGTTAGGTCAGGTTAGATTAAGTATGTTCAGGTCAGGATAGGTTGTGTTTGGTAAGGTTACGTTTGGTCAGGCTCAGGTTAGATGAGGTTATGTCAAGTTTAGGTCAGGTTCAGGTAAGGTTAGGCTAGGTCAGATCAGGTTAAGTTAAGTTAAATTAGGCCAGGCTCAGGTTAGGTTCGGAGATCAGGTCAGGTAAGGATAGGTTAAGTTAGATAATATCAGGTTTGGTTCGGCCAGGATATGTTAAGTTAGATCACGCTCGGGTCAGGTTAAGTTAAGTTAGGTCAGAATAAGTTAGGCTAAGTTGGGTCATGTTTGGTTGTCAGACTCAGGTAAGGTTAAGTAAAGATAGGTTAGCATAGGTAAAACTAGATCAGGTCAGGATAGGTTAAATTACCCATAAATGGGTTAGGGTAGGCTGTCTAGTGCCAGTGCCGACAGAGCTGCCAGCCACAATAACTAACCCAGGACACAACCCTAACACACTATTAACTTAGCTAACCCGCAGTAAGGTGGTCAGCCCCCCGCCTCCTACCTCCTCCTAAATTTCTTCAATTTCCGAACTATTAACTCTCTTCCTCCACCACTAATCTTCCTTCACACCTTCTTTCTCTACACACAAAAACGTCAGGGTCAGTTCAGGTTAAGATGATCTGTTACTTTTAAAAGTTTGTGGAGAACGGCAGGAGGTTCCTTCATTAGTAAACGTCACGGAGGACAAGAACCAATCAGCGCAGAGGGTGCCCGCTTACGCGTTGATTTTCCCAAACACCCTACGAGCTCCCCACCCTGGTCTCTACCTCCCCTGGCCTCTTTACCTCTCACACCCTTGGACTCTAGCTAGTGTCCCCTTCCCCTCCACGGCCCTTCTACCTCTCGCACCCCTGGACTTTGCGGAAGGCTGCCTTGCACTGCGGAAATTGAACCTCCGTGAAACCGGGCGACACCACCTAGATTTATCATCTTATCCCATGATACATGTAAGGATACGTGGCCACAGGATACACTGGGGGAGGAGGGTAGGGGGGTGGGGGAGGAGAGGGGGGCAGTGGGGGAGGAGGGGGGCAGTGGGGGAGGAGGGGGGCAGTGGGGGAGGAGGGGGGCAGTGGGGGGAGGAGAGGGGGGCAGTGGGGGAGGAGAGGGGGGCAGTGGGGGAGGAGAGGGGGGCAGTGGGGGAGGAGGGGGGGCAGTGGGGGAGGAGAGGGGGGCAGTGGGGGAGGAAAAAGAGGAGAGAGGTGATGGTGGTAGGGGGAACAGGTATACGAATGAACAATATGCCCCCCCCCCCCCCTACACACACACACAGTCAAATATCCACACCTACACACGAACACAAAATTTAATCAAATGAAATTAAAAAATGTTTCATCTGTACCGACTCTCATCACACAAGAATGTCAACTTGTTGGTGAGGACTGAACTGAACCTTAGTGAGAAAACGGTGAACGAAACCTTTATAACGAGTGAAAACGGCGGTAGGTAGTCAAGTTACTTTTTTTTTACAGTCTGCCACAAAAAAAGTCTATGCTATGGGGTTAGGTTACTTATTGGACACCCTGTACAACGAATCGTGTAAAAGTTTAATGAAAAAAAAATGTCGGGCAAGAGGGCATCGTTAAACCTCGTTATATCAGACGGACGGACGGACGGGCGGCTTTTTCGAGGTAGTATCAAATTCAGATGAAAATTGGTGGACGAATTAATGTTACACATACACAAACAAGATTACACACACATACGGACATACACACCCACCCACCCACCTACCTACACACACACTTACCCACACTCACTCCACCCTGGAAATGCCATCCCTCAGTGACCTCCACCACCAAGCACTGGAAAGGTTTGACCGTGGACTACTGCCCCCCACCCAACTCGCGCAGTCCGCCACTACAACAAAATACAGCCCATAAGAGCCCGCACCAATAGATATAAGAACAGCACCATCCCATCTATTGTTAAAATAATAAACAACTCCTGATTTATGTACTGTACAGCCCTGTAAATGTATACAATGCATATTATATCATTATGTCTAAATCAAATGTAAGTGTGTATATTTTCAGCCACCGACTACAACTCTATTAATAAACCGTTTATTATTATTATTACACACACAAACATACAATAACACACACACACACACACTTACCCCCCCCACACACACACAAACACACAATAACACACACACACTTACCCACACACACACAAACACACAATAACACACACACACACACTTACCCACACACACACACACAATAACACACACACACACTTACCCCCCCCCCCCACACACACACAAACACACAATAACACACACACACACACTTACCCCCCCCCCACACACACACAAACACACAATAACACACACACACACTTACCCCCCCCCCCACACACACACACAAACACACAATAACACACACACACACACACACACACTTACCCCCCCCACACACACACAAACACACACACACACACAAACACACAATAACACACACACAGTCCATGAACCAGACAAAAGATAAAAACCCAACCAAGTCGAGAAAATTCATGAAATTCCCCTGAACAAAAACCAACCAGACCCACTTCAGTGAGCCCCGCTACATGGCCTCCACTACCCGGTTTTCTCTGCCTGTATAGCCTCTGCTGCCTGGTCTCCGCCTAATATTGTGAAGTAACTAAACACTATAGTCGTCTGGCCAGAACGGGCGGCTTCCAGGAGGCCAGGAACACTAGACCCATCAAGTCAATCTATAATTCTATATAATAAATAATAATAATATGTAATAATAAGATGTAATAATAATAATAACAAGAGACAATAATAAAAAATAATAATAACACTCAAACTGTGTTATTTAATAAAACAAAATATTCTCACTGGGGCAACGTAAGCTCCAAGAACCGTTCATTTAGCATCGGTAAATCGTGAAGTGACAAGTTGGGAGCGAGCATGTCTTAGCAGGTCCCAGAGCCTAGCAAACACGGTAACACCACTAATCAATCTCTCACACGCGCGAGAAGTTAAAATTTTCATCACATACATCAACCTAGAGGGTGTGCGGTGGCTGAGTGGACACACGACTCGCCTCTTTCCTTTAGGGTCAATGATTCACGAACAGCATACCTCACAGTCCACACAGAATTGAATGGTTACCCGACTTTAAGTTGAGGAAGTGAAGGAGGTCGAGTGCTGTGCCGGTCACATTGCCTCCTGTGTACCGGAAGCTTCAGTAAAATGTCATACTAAACGTGGATAGAAGCTTCGTTGACGCAACCTTCGTTAAACATCATTATATTGTTCGGTTTAACTCTGCAGCTTAGTTCCCCTTAAGATTAATTACACCTTAACTCTAACCTAAATTAACATAACCTAACATAATCCAACCAACAGCTAACCTACGACAACCTTACACCCCCCCCCCCTTTAATCATCAGGGGTAACAAGCTGGGGGGGGGGGGGGCTAACCTCCAGGTGATCCAATCGTTCAATAAAATAGCAAGAGGTAGTGGATGTTCCCATTACACACACACACACACACGGGAAGTTAAGTGCCCACCGGCTACCCACAACACGAGGGGAAACTGAACCAGTAACAATAATATCAGGGTAGTGATGCCCAGCAGGTGAAGTGGAGGGAGGGGTAAGTGGGTGGGAGGGAGTGGGAAGTGGGTGGGAGGGAGTGGGAAGTGGGTGGGAATAGGGAGTGGGAATAGAGAGTGGGAATAGGGAATGAGAAGTGTTTGGGAATAGGGAGTGGGTGAGTGGGGTATGGGATTGAGAAAAGGGGGGGAGGGATGTGGAGTGTGTTTTGACAGGAGAAAAGAGGAGGAGGGAGAGACGCTGGGAAAGGCGGATGAGAAACATAGGTTCTCTCACACACGCACGTCACACACACACTACACACACACACACACGCACGTGCTTGCTTTTGATACTCAAACATTTGTCCCATTTCACACGAGTTATGTCATGAAAAAACGGCTACAAAGGGGCGGAAAGACCAACCGAAGGAGACAGAAATGCAGAAATAAATTGGGAGGACATGAATGCAAAAAAACAAACACGGGAAGAGGAATCAAGAAAAACAAACACGGGAAGAGTCAACAACAACAAAGACCCAACACCCAAAATGGCGTCAAAACTTAACCGAGACTAGAATAAACAAAAAAAAAACAAAAATCTTCACTTACGGATGGTTGAGAATTCCCCAGGTAAAACACAGGTAAAAATAAACAAACATTAAGGCAGGTTGAGGAGCCGCCACAAGACCATGATTATTCCCCCACATCCTCTCAGGGAAGACCAATTTCTCCTGCGTTTATTGGACACAAGACTAAGTGGAGGTGGATTGTGAAGAGGCGGAAAAACTTAAGAAAACGCCGTGGAAAAACGTGTGGAGGAAGAGGGGGGGTGATGAGTGGATGGAACGAAGGGAGAATACAAAGGGTGAGATGATGGGAAGGCAGGAGGAGGAGGAGGAATGGGTGACGAGTGGGTGAGAGAAGGTGGAATGAGTGGGTGAGGGAAAGGAAGAGGAAGGCAGGGATGAGAGGGTGGGATAGCAGGAAGAGGAAGAAAGAGATGAGAGGGAAGGAGAGGATGAGTGGGAGGAAAATGGTAAAAGCCATGAGTGGGTGGGAGGAAGGAGAAAGGATGAAACGAGTGGGAAGTGGGAGAAGGAATGAATGGAAAGAGAGAGACAGACAGACAGACAGACAGGCGAAAGATCTTTACCTGTATATTAACACACACGGGGAGAGAACATCTACATACACGGACACAGTGCACACTACACAGACATACACTCACAGGGACACACACACACACACCTGTAAAGAGAAAACTCGAGTCAACACAAAGGAGACAAAAAGAAGGCCAAGATGAAAGCAGTACACAGGAACCGAGGGAGGACTGACAGGAGTGTGGAGAGAAAGTGAGAGAAAGAGAAAGAAAAAGAGAGATAAGAGATAAAAAAAATGATATATGGAAGACAAAAAAAAGATAAGAGGATAAAGAGAGAGAGAGAGAGAGAGAGAGAGAGAGAGAGAGAGAGAGAGAGAGAGAGAGAGAGAGAGAGAGAGAGAGAGAGAGAGAGAGAGAGAGCATCTAAGCCTGCAGTCGCCACCTGTAGGGATTAAACTAACAGCAAGTAAGATAAAAGACGAAAATTATAAAAATAAATAAAAATACAGCAACAGCAGCAAGAAAATATGCCAGGAAGTGCAAGTAATGGACCCCCAGGAGAGAGAGAGAGAGAGAGAGAGAGAGAGGAGAGAGAGAGAGAGAGGGGAAGGAGAGAGGGGGGGAGGAGAGAGGGGGGAGGAGAGAGAGGGGGAGGGGGGGAGGGGGAGGGAGGGGGAGGGGGAGAGAGAGAGAGAGAGAGAGAGAGAGGAGAGGGGGGAGGAGAGGGGGGAGGAGAGAGGGGGAGAGAGGGGGGAGGAGAGAGGGAGAGGAGAGAGGGGGAGGAGAGAGGGGGAGGAGAGAGGGGGAGGAGAGAGGGGGAGGAGAGGGGGGGGAGAGAGAGAGGAGAGGGGGAGGGGGAGAGAGAGAGAGAGAGAGAGAGGGGGGGAGAGAGACTGGAGCCACTCATCCAGTCAGTCGGTCATTAGTTAAGTGATACCAAAATAACACTTGTTTCGGAGAGTTGTTTTTCCTGGTGCTGCATTTAAGACGGGTGAGTGAGTGAGTGAGTAAGGGCGCGCGCGCGCGCACACACAGATGGAACTGGGAAGTTGGAGGACGAGGGGGGGGGGGGCAGAAAGAGGGTGAAGGGGGGCCCCGTACAGTACAGTGGACACACAAGTCGAGAGAGTGTGTGTGTGTGTGTGTGTGTTGGGTCTGCTGGCTACAAACATCAACAGTCTGGTTGATCAGGTCATTAACCAGTATGCTGGGCTACCTACACAAGTCACCTCGGGTAATTTAGTAGATATACTCAATCGGCCTTGCCTGGTTAATGTCCTCTTTGGTCAATGCCCCGTCTAGTTATTACAGGAGAGCTCAGGTTCTCACTTGGCTCAGCCATGTTAATATTGTTATTATCATCATCCATTGTAAACTGTTTCAATTCAACTCTTGGTTAATACCCTCCCCCTAGTTATTGACCCCCACTTAGTTAATGACCCCCACCTAGTTATTGACCCTTAGTTATTGACCCCTAGTTATTGACCTCTAGTTATTGACCTCTATTAGCTAATGTCTGGTGAATGCCTGTCGAGTTAATGCCCTATCTGGTTAATATATCGTCTGTTTACAGCTGTGTCTGGTTGATGCCCTGTTTGTTTACAGGTGTGTCTGGTTAATGCCCTGTTTGTTTACAGCTGTGTCTGGTTAATGCCCTGTCTGTTTACAGCTGTGTCCGGTTGATGCCCTGTCTGTTTACAGCTGTGTCCGGTTCATGCTCCATCTGGTGAAGGTCCCAGCTGTTTAATGCCCCACCTTGTTAACGCCCATATGTGGTTAATGTCACCTACCAGATCACAAACAAACGACGTCATTACCACCCGCTCGTTAACCCATCCCTCTCCGCACACACCCCTAAAAAATCCTCATCCATTATCCGGAAACAAACCCACAATCAGGTCACAGACATACACATAATCTGCACTCATGAAACACAACAGCTGGGATATTTCTACCTGTTCATCGATTGAGCTGCCGAGGGGGTGGGGGGGGGGGAGAAGGGGGGGAGAGGGAGGCAGTGCCATCCATCAAGGGCCGCCGACCGTGTCCAGTTCTCGACTGACCCTCCCAATATAACGTTCATTTGCCAACACAATTGTTGCAATAACGACGGCCGCCCCATACCACCAGAAGGGTACAGACAATAGCCATCGTTGGCGCTCACAATTTACGTAATCCAACACTCCCGTAACAAACATGGCGGCCCAGAACACCCGATCCTCGCTCATAAGTACACATACACATATATACACACGTACACATATATACACACACATCCCCGCATGTAAACAAATAAATACATACATACATACAACCATCCATCCATACATACATACATACATAAATGGAAGCCCCTCGTGTAACGAGGATAGCCGACCCTAGGGCCACCTAGGCGTGTGAATTTGTTTAAGGTGTAGAAGCTGTCCGCCAACACAACAACCACACTAAGTTAACGAGTTGCATGACCCAGTGTCAAGGAATAGTCTGATAAGATCGGACAACGCGCCAACTGCACTGGCTAACCATTGCCCCGGAATAAGATCCGCAAATAGATAAACATCCAGGTTCCCAATTACTGCTGGGTAGACAGAGGCAAATGGCGTAAAGAAACTTGCCTTTAGTTTCACCCTGCCCGAGGATCGAACCCGGGCCCACTCGCTAGCGAGGCGAGCATGCTGATCATTACACCACACACATACATACACAGAACTAATTGTTAAGTGAGCACTATAGCCCCGGGCAGTCTCTCTAGGTTTCGTGGGATAAGGTTGTACTCTAAAGTGATATCACCACATTGAATTTTGGCTTCAAATAAGTTAAACTGACGCCAGTATAAAGAGAGGCAACCACACACGCCACCGATAGTGTACCCAGACTCTACCTTCACCTCTCGTCCTCGGAGGATAAACAGCGAGCCAGCATCACAGCTCTCGTTGACAATCAAGTTGATATGCTGAATTCTGAGGTAGAAAAAGAAAAACTCCATTTGCGCCATCAAAGGTCGACAGTGGCGGAACAAAAGGGGCCTCGACCGTGGCCTCACCTCGCTCGTTAATGGCAAGAGTAACAATTCCATGGCTCGATGACCCTCTACAGTTCTGTGAGTCGTACTACTACTGGGTGAGGGCGGCCTCGTGTATTATAATTTTTTACCCCCATTCCACTACCCTTCAACTTCCTCCTTTCCTCCAACTCCTCCTCCCCCTCCCCTCTCCATCCCTATCACTCTCCGTATCTTAATTGTCCTTCTATCCCTCCTTCCCCTTTTCCCCTTTCCGCCCTCCTCCTCTCTCCCTCCTCCTTCTTTCTCCTCTTCTTCTCCCCCATTACTCCTCTCTCCCCCTCCCTCTCTCTTCCCTTCTTTTTTTTTTCCTTTTTTTCCTTCTTCTTTTTTTTATTCTCTTTATACGCTTCATCTCCTTCACGCGCTATCTTTTTTCTTTTCCTTTTTTTTTTTTGAGCCTCACACAGCTGACTTCACACCACCTTTCACTTTCCCCTTGCTCTTCTCCCATTCGTTTTTTCTTCCTTCTTGTGTGTTTGCTTCTTCTTTTTTTCTTCTTATTTTGTGGTTGTGTAGTCTCTTCTCTATTTGTCGTTGTATGCCTAAATTCTTTTGCTAGGCACCCGCCGCGTTTTCTTCTTCTTCGAGGAGAGGATGAGGGGAGGAGGAGGGGGGGAGGAGGAGAGGAGAACTATCTTAGACGGATGGACACCCACCTCCTCCCCGTGGCTCAAGCTTCCCCTCCCTCTGTCTCCATCCGTCAAAGGGTTTGCTAAATGGATTCTCTTGCCGCGAGTCATTCCCCGTCAGGAAGGTTAAATCCCATCATATTTACTTTTACGCCAGACCTCCTGCTGAGGGAGAGACACTGACACAGTCTCCCCCCCCCCCCTGCACTCAGGAACCCCCGCCATACAAGAGAGCCACGGCTGACAAGGGGTGGGCGAACATTTCACAAAGGTGTCACTGCAGGGCATAAACGAGACCGCCTGGCGCTTACAGTCAAGCCATAAATTACGTTTACCCTGTACTGGGTGCGATGAATTTCAAAATGAACACTGCCTCTCCTGTCGTCGTGATAGGGTTGGTCAGCGTGATGGTGATGTCATTTCCCTTATCCTGTTTTTCGAAATATTCTGATCATATTTCGAAACCTATAAGGTCAACTTCAAATAGGACAATTTCACTTTTAAAATGGGCAAAACCTTAATTTTCTTTCAAAGGCAACGAGGACACAGAAGATGGGAACCCATGACAACCATGGTAACCATGCTGGCGTGTGTTGCACCCCTGGGAACACCTGTACTGTTAGCCAGGCTGGACGGGACTTGACTGAGAGACCTGGTGGTGTCTAGGCCTCGTAGGCCAAACAACGTGATCAACTATAATTGAAATTTGAATACTGTCTTGCTATACAAGAAATGACTGAAGATCTGTCACAAATATAAATTATACGTATGATTTTATTTTCCATTTTTAAATGGACAAAAGTTAGTCTTGAAAAACTGCCCGACAACCAAAGATGCACGGGAGTGTCGTCAGCTTCCCGAAGCGTCATCTTTACTATAATTTCTCTTTAATAATGTGACCGTAAGTCAAAATGGGAGAATATCGACAATGTTGATATACCAATAAACATTCACTTAAATACGAGTTCCTCAAATTTATAAAACAATAAATTCGCAGATCTATTACTGGTTTACATTCGATTTACAATTAAGTTAACCAGATGCGGAAATTGTTTTAAGACAAGTGACAGGAATAGTGTCAGTGGCAGCTCGGCAGGGCTACCAGTGTGTAGCCAGATATTAGAACTTTTACGGAATGTTTCGCCAGTTTGTCACATTGTTCTACACCGAAGGGGTACGAGTACTTTATGGTCTGGCTGTACTGTACATTACTCATACTGGCGCTGGTAAAGTATTTTCTCCCTGATACAACAAGTTTCCCGACGCTTTTGGCTGTTTTATTAAGTCCAGCCTAGCTGATAATGTTTCTTCCGTGTGAGGGAGTTTTTTTTTCGTACATGCGCTGCCAGGTGTACAGTTAACCAACCCCGCACTAACGCAGTTATGACAGAGGCGAGATTTAATAATTTGTAAACAATCCGACTACACAGGCAGACACTCCATGACCTAAAACTACCACAAGAAGCTTCACCACCCACCGACCAGTTATCTAGTTCTTATCGTTATCACCGTTATCTACCTCCTCCTGTCACTCCTTTACCTCGCCCAGAAGTTTCACGCCGCATGATACCACGGTTCCCAGTTTAACAAGCAAATGTTGAAGCAGATCAACCAGCTGCAACAGGTGATTATTTTGACTCATTATCGTATGTAGACAGACAGACAGACACAGAATATAATGGCACCTCCGTCTCATTATATAACTTCACCTCCTTACTGCCTCCTCTTCCCACACAAGTTTTCGAATTTCCCTCCTCCTCCCACTCTTACCCGTCCCTCTTTCTCTCTCTCTCTCTCTCCCTCCCATCCAGCCAGCCAACTCGTAAGAAGAAACTGCTCAAACACAAACAAAATGAAAACTCGCAGACTTGACTTGGACCCAAGGTGTTGGGGTGGGGGAGGGGGGGCGGGGAGGGGGGTGACAGAAAACTTGTGACCGTAATAACATGGAGGGGAGGGAGAGACGCCCACGAGGGTGTGAGACCTCCCTCCCCTCCTCCCTACACTGACGCCCAAGATTACATAGCAACAGGTCAAATCACTTAGACAAATACCCTCCTTCACAACGTACATTATATTCTTATGCCGCCCACTCCCTCGCTGCCGCCCACTCCCTCGCTGCCGCCCACTCCGTCACCAACACAACTTTCGGGGTGCGTGACCTTCCGGGCGTCAGACGTCTTTATTAATTATTACTGATCCACGTCTCTGTGAGGAGCCGGAGTGATTTGGGAGGCAGTAAGTGGTAACCTCCTCCTCCTCGTCTTAACTCTTTATCTCCTTTCTTCTCCTCACTCTCTCCCTCGCTCAATTCATCTCTCCCCCTGTCTTCCCTCCTCTCTCTTCCTCCTCTACCCTCCTCTCCCTTCCTCGTCTCCCTTCCCCCTCTTCCCTCCTTTCTTTTCATCCTTTTCCCCTACTCTTCTCCCCCTCCCTTCCTTCCTTCCTTCCTTCCTTCCTTGCTGCCGCTGCTGCTCCTCCCTCCCTTCTCCTTCTCCCCCTCCACCGTCCTTCTACTTCTTACTGCCTTCCCATCTTCCTTCCCTCCTCCATCCATCTTTTTTTTTCCTTCCCTCATATATCCTGAACTTACCCATAATGCTATACACTACTACTACTATGGACGTGTGTCGTATCTATGCTATTTCCTGCAGTTGGTCACTCACTCAACACGACTAAGTTCACTCACACTTGGTAACTCACTCACATTTGATGACTCCGTCTCATTCACACGATCACTCAGTCTCGCTCACACTGGTCACTAAGTCTCACGTGGTCACTCACTCACATTCACAATTGGTCACTCACTCAATGACGGAGAAAAATAGCTTTACTATATGATCCGTTATGCCCTATTATATCCCCCGTAAAATAACCCTTTGATCAAACTATCAATTTCAGCTAAATCGCACCAAATTTAGCAGCTCGAGACCAGTAATTTAACAGGTAATAGCCGACGTCACTTGTATGATTGAAACAAATTCACTCGGAGCTGGTTTATACGAGTTTATTCGGATCACCTAAAGATTATATATACACTAGTTTATTTCACCTTCGGAGTCAACCGGCTAAGCTTATCTAATCTAACTTATTTTAACAACCTAACCTAATCTATTCTAACGTAACGTAGCCTCATAAACTTAAAAGTATTCGAACTTAACCTAACTTAAAAATCTAATCCAACCTAACCTAACCTTTTCTAACCTAACTAAAACCTAAGCTAACCTAACATTAACATAGTATAACGTAACCTATCATAACCTAAAATATTCTAACCTAACACCTTATCAATACCCAAGACGACCTGCATTACACAGTTTTATCACATGTATGACTGTTTTTCATTCGACAGTTCATCTACCTGGAGGGGGAGGGGCAGGGGGGGGGGCCCCTCTGGTCTACAGTATATATTAAAAGCGTAATTTCCTAACCTGGTTCATCTCACGGATCAAAGGACACGAGAAGTGTATATTGCCAGGGATAAATTCATATAATATAACCAAGTTCCACAGTCACTGACCATGAACAACACCACTATTTTTGTGATTTTCCGCCTTTACCACTACCTACCACCAACAACCTGTCTGTACCTACCACCAACAACCTGTCTGTGCCTACCACCAACAACCTGTCTGTACCTACCACCACCAGGTAGATGAGTTCGTCCCCAAAGCTCAACATAACAAAAGGCCCTACAACAGTCCCCAGGTAAAATACAGGTAAACTAAAGTCTTAAATGTTTTATGACAAACACACACTGTACACACACAAAGCACACATGTGGCCAGAGGTGAGTAAAAATGACGTGTGTGTGTGTGTGTGCGTGTGTGTGTGTGTGTCATAGCCCGGAGGAGCAGGGTACGCTTCCCGGCCCCACACCGGAGATTACCTACATCACTACAAGCACAGTCTGCTGGCCTGACCGTCACAAAAATGAAAAGTTTAGAATATCTTCCAGAATTTTCCAAAGTTGTCTGTTGCCTCGGGGGGGGGGCAGGGAGGGTAAGATTGTGAACGAACTTCCTTAAAAACCCTGACAACTGATGGAGGTTAGGTTAGGTTTGGTTAGGTTAGGTTAGGTTAGGTTAGGTTAGGTTAGGTTAGGTTGGTTAGGTTAGGTTAGGTTATTTAATGGAAACTTGTATAAGAAGATTTTACTGAATATCTGTCTATCTATCTATCTATCTATCTGGGGGTCATAACTTTAGCTGATCCCATTATTGTACACATATACATTGCATGAATAGTATGTATAACAGAGGCAATGAGTCGGTATTAAGTGAAGTACTCCCGTAAAATGTTTCCGGTAAAATTAGAAAATAATGCCGGTATAAAACAAAATCTTCCAGTTAAAAAATAGAATATTCCGGAAAATGATAAAAGACGCCGGTAAAACTGAATAAAAAAATCAGGTAACACGGTAAATTATTACAGTAACAATGTATATTATTCCCTTAAAACCGGTAAAATTGGCCGGACATAATGGTGTATAATGACGTGAGCGCCGCCGGGAACACCACTACGCCAGGTATAATTACTTTCTTATTACCACTGACCCGCCACACAAACTGAAATATAATTGCAATATAATTTTCTTTATATTTTTCTGTGGGGGTTATGATGCGGGCACAGAACAGGTACACGAGGGGGGGGGGGGGGGGGAGTTCAGGTACACGAGGGGGGGGGGGGGGAGTTCAGGTACACGAAGGGGGAGGAGAGTTCAGGTACAAGCTGCAGTAAAGGTACAAGAAGTGAAAGTTTAGGAACATAAATATAGTAATACAAGTACAAAGTTACACACATACAGAATACAGTTAAGGGTATAGTTAAGTACAGTTACAGACACAGGAACAGTAGCTCAAACAACTATCTGTGCTTACTTTGTGGGGAAACAATGAGACCATGGACGATAAATTTTGGTATAAGAGGGCTGTCACTAGTCACACGTAAAATTTCGGAGCTTATCGACCCCCACCTGCACAGATAGTTGTTTTAGCTACTGTACATCTACAAGTGCAGGTATCATTATAGGAAGAAGTGCTCGTGCAGGTATACTAGTTCAGGTAGATACAGATGATGGCAAGACTGTTACCTTAAATACCTATACCTTCACTCTTCCTTCCCCCCCTCCCACTCCTCCTTCCCCTCCCATTCCCCCTTCCCCTCCCCCTCTTTCTGATCAGTCAACCCAAACTCACCGGGGCAACGAGAGGAGACGGATCAACCACCGTGTTGCTTTTACGGTTTACAAATCTATTGACAAAGCTTGGAGTACATTTTGTCTATTCTGAGTAATTCACTCCGGTCTTGACACTGAGGTTCGTACACAAAGAAATAGATCATATTCATAAACAGTATATTAGGTCAGAGTCGTGTGGGTTATATCACTGTTCACTGCCACGCAGGACAATGGTTCATATACATTAGGAGTCACGTTGCCGCTTGTAACCCGAGAGCCTGTGTGACCTCTCAAGTGATCGTGTCTAGAGGTGAGAGAGAGAGAGAGAGAGAGAGAGAGAGAGAGAGAGAGAGAGAGACTTACAGAATATTTTTTGTCAGGCTTCAATAAAACAAGTGACACAGGCAATCGGTACAGCCATCCATCAGTGCCAGACACGGGGGACAAAAAATTATAAGAGCCACATTCTTAAACGTCCGTACTGTACGATTTAGGGTTTTTCCTCGTAACTGTTAACGCGAGGAAGCTTCTGCCTCATTCGCAACCTAACACCAAAAAAATAAATGAATGAAATAAATTGAACATACTCCAATACTTATAATTATAATAATGGTCAACCTACTAAACCCACTCTCCCCTCCCCTGCCTTCTCTCTCTCTCTCTCTCTCTCCAACCCTCCTTCCTTCCTCTCTCCTCCTTTTCCCTCCTTCCCTCTCTCCTCCCTATCTTCCTGCTTCCCTTCCTCTAGCCTGCCTGCCTGCCTGCCTGCCTGCCTGCCTTCCTCTCTCTCTCTCTCTCTCTCTCTCGTTCGTTTCCTTCCTTCCTCCTCTCGTGTTAGTTCCTTTCCTCCCTCCCTCCCTCCCACCTCTCTTGTTCATTCCCTCCCTCCTTCCCTCTCCCCTTCCTTCCCTCACTGATCTTCCCTCCCCTCCGACATACAGCACGGGGTGAGTCACACTGTGAGGGCCAGAAAAGCATCAGCGACAACACGTGGAACAATACCCTCGAGGCCTTGTTGACACGCTGCTCCCCCTGGCCACACTGAGACTACTACTACTCCCTCACCTCTACTATTACTACTACAATAAAATAAAACTACTACTATTCCTACTATGATAGCAGCTATTACAAAAATATTATTATTATTATAACCACCACTACTTGAACTGATACCACTATACCTATTACTACGGCGACCACTGCTACGAGCATCACCACAAACAACCTTTCATCGTCAACAACATCGGCCAGGTCATTCCTAAAGTCTAATGATGCCAAAATCTATTCCGTGACCCTTCCCATTATTTATTTACCTACAACCTCTCCCCTTCCCTTTACTCCCTATCACTTCCCTTCAACCTCCTCCCTTCCCTCCCCATCACCTTCCTTACCTCCAACCTCCCATTCATTCACCGCTGTACCTCCACCTCTTTACTCCCCCATACCCTTCTCACCCCCCTCTCCCCTCACCCTCCGTATTTATTATGCTTTGCTCCAGTCTCTCGCTCGACACCTGAACCAATCACCACCAACTATCAACATTACCACCAACCACCACCACCAACATTACCACCAACCACCACCAACATTACCACCAATCACCACCAACTACTAGCATTACCACCAATATCTCCAATTACTACTACTAGCATTACCACCAATCACTACTAACATTACCAACAATCACCAATACCAACTACTACTACCACCATTACCATCAATCAACATTAACTACTAGCATTACCACCAACCACAACAACCACTTACTACTCTGACCACCACCAACCACCACCATTACTACAAAAATAAAATAAATGGCGACTCAAATGGCTTAGAAAGAGACCAGAGACTCGACCACAAGTACAGTACGTTTCACTCATTCACAAACCAAGAGGAGAAAACAACCACCACGGGCTGGCTACACCATCATCAAATGTAAACAACAACAAAAGTAATAATAAAAATAAATCGACAAAAACATTTAAAGAAAATAAATAAAATCATAAAATAAACAAAAACAATAATACTAATAATAAGAAAATAATAATAATAAAAAATTAAACTACAAAAACAATAACAAAAATAAACAACAAGAACAAAAAAAAAAAAACAACAAGGGTGTGTGTGTGTAAGGAAGGGTGTTGTAGGTCCTCGTGTAGTCAATCAAATGCCGTGTTTAATCTCATCAACACAACCTCTATAATCTCCCTAACTTGACACGGTGAAAAAATAAGGCAGGGCCGATAACATGTTCAACGCTATCAGCTGATTGAAAGGTGAGCTTATCCGTACACACACACTCCCCCCACAAACACTCATATGCCCCCCCCCCCCCCCTAACACACGTAAACAAGGTCGGGCAGACGAACATCAATCACAACCAATAATAATATAAAAAAAAAAATGAATGCGAGGCCAAAAAAACCTTACCATCGTCGTCCATCCTATTGAGAACCTCACCGCCTCCCTTCACTCGCTGGTCACATCAATCACTAGTTCTATTCCTTAATAAATTCCCTATCGGCTTATTTCCTCTCTTCCCCTCTCTCGCTCTCTTCCCCTCTCTCGCTCTCTTCCCCTCTCTCTCTCTTCCCTCCCTCCCTCCCTCCCACTCTCTCTCTCTCTCTCTCTCTCTCTCTCTTCCTTCCTTCCCTCCCTCCCTCCCTCTCTCTCTCCCCTCCCTCCCCCCAACTCTCTCTCTCCCCTCCCTCCCTCCCACTCTCTCTCTCTTCCCTCCCTCCCAGGAGGGGGGGAGAGGAGGAGGAGGGGGAGAGGAGGAGGAGGGGGAGAGGAGGAGGAGGGGGAGAGGAGGAGGAGAGGAGGAGGAGGGGAGAGGAGGAGGAGGGGGAGAGGAGGAGGAGGGGGAGAGGAGGAGGGGGGGAGGAGAGGGGGGGAGGAGAGGGGGAGGAGGAGGAGGGGAGAGGAGGAGGGGGGGAGAGGAGGAGGGGGGGAGGAGGAGGAGGGGGGAGAGGAGGAGGAGGAGGGGGGAGAGGAGGAGGAGGAGGGGGGAGAGGAGGAGGGGGGGAGGAGGAGGAGGGGGAGAGGAGGAAGAGGAGGGAGGAGGAAGGAGGAGGAGGAAAGAGGAGGTGAGAGAACTGGGAGAGGAAGAGGAGGGAAGAGGAGGAGGAAGAGGAGAGAGGAGGAGGAGGGGGAGAGGAGGAGGAGGAGGAGGGAGGAGGAAGAGGAAAGAGGAGGTGAGAGAACTGGGAGAGGAAGAGGAGGAGGAAGAGGAGGAGGAAGAGGAAGGAAGAGGAGGAAGAGGAAGGAAGAGGAGGAGGAAGAGGAGGAGGAAGAGGAGGAGGCAGAGGAAGGAAGAGGAGGAGGAAGAGGAGGAAGAGGAGGGGGGGAGGGGGGAGTAGGAGGGGGGTAGGAGGGGGGAGAGGGGGAGAGAGGAGAGGAGGAGGAAGAGGAGAGGAGGAGGAAGAGGAGAGGAGAGGAGGAAGAGCAGGAGGAGGAAGGAGAGGAGGAGGAGGGAGAGGAGGAGGAGGAGGGAGAGAAGGAGGAGGGAGAGGAGGAGGAGGAGGAGGAGGGAGAGGAGGAGGAGGGAGGAGGAGGAGGAGGGAGAGGAGGAGGAGGGGAGGAGGGAGGAGGAGGGAGGAGAGGAGGAGGAGGAGGGAGAGGAGGGAGGAGGAGGGAGAGGAGGAGGAGGAGGAGGAGGAGGAGGAGAGGAGGAGGAGGAGGGAGAGGAGGAGGGAGAGGAGGAGGAGGAGGAGAGGCGATAGAGGGAGAGGAGGAGGGGTAAAAGAACTCCGCTAATAAAATCTAATGAAGAAGAGGAGGAGGAGGAAAGAAGTAAAGGAAAAAGAAGGAGAAGAGGAGAAGAAGGAAGAAGACAACACACAGAAACACACAATCTTACCAGCATCACCTGGCCCTCAAGAGCTGTGTTGGGTCCACGAGCAGAGGGAAAATATGTCATCTTGGCGAGTTAAAAGGAAGCAAAAATAGGTGAGTAAATGAGGATAAAACAGAGATAAGATAACAGGGGGAGAGAGATGGAGGGAGGGAAGCAGGGAGGGAGGGATGAATGACGGAAGGAAGGAAGGGAGGAAAAGTTTGTCAAGGTTCGTGATGATGGCCAGAGAGTTGGTCGGTAAAAACAGGAACCCATGATGCTGTTTTCATCACAGTTACGATGACGACGTGGGGGGAGGAGGAGGACGTGGGAGGAGGAGGAGGAGGACGTGGGAGGAGGAGGAGGACGTGGGAGGAGGAGGAGGACGTGGGAGGAGGAGGAGGACGTGGGAGGAGGACGTGGGGGGAGGAGGAGGAGGAGGAGGACGTGGGAGGAGGAGGAAGACGTGGTAACAGCAAGAGAGGAGAGGGTGGGCGAGTAGAGAGAAAGGGGTTAGTGGGCGGCATAAGGTGGAAAGAATTAGGTGGGTGGAGCGGCAGAGGGAGGGAGTATATTCGTGGGAGGAAGGAGATTGGAAGAGTGGGCGGGGAGGAAGGAGTGGGCGGGGAGCAATAAGGTGTGTATTAAGGGGAGGTAAATGGGCGAGAGGTGGGGAGACGAGGTGGATATGAGAGGGGAAGCTGACTTAGCCGAGAGCTGTGTGGGGGAGAGGAGGAGGAAGAGGGAGAGGGCAGGAAGGAGGGGGAGACGAGGAGGAACTGGTAGGAGAGAGTGGGGAACATGTAAGAAAGGGGCTGAGGGACTGGTAAGAAAAGGGAGGGGAGGGGGCAGGTGAGGAGGAGGATGAGAGCAAATACATCACAGCTGCTAAAATCAGAGAGAGAGAGACGACGAAGACAGAGAGAGAGAGAGAGAGAGAGAGAGAGAGAGAGAGAGAGAGAGAGTCAGCCAAAAACAAGAGACAGCCAGCCAGAGCAAATACACACAGACGTACAGATACAGACAGACAGACAGACACGAGACACACAAGACATAACCCGAGTGTTAAACACACACACACACACAATGATGAACAAACCACGAGACGCCCAAGGTAATGTAGAGGAGGCGAGGCGTAGAAATGGGGGAGGGAAAGAAGGGGAGGTGGGGGTAGGCGGGGGCGAGCTTGAAATGCTCAGCCATGTCAATATTATCATTGTTGTTGTTCATTGTGTTCCTGTATCAGCCCGGCGAGATAAACTGCTTCAAGGCGAGGAAGGGGTATGAGCAAGACGAGGAGAGAGAAGGGAGGAGGAGAACGAAGCGATGAGAGAGGGAGGAGAGCGAAGCGAGGATAGGAAGGAGGGAGAAAAACAAAGTAAGGAGAAGTGAGGCGAGACGAGGAGGGTCGAGAAGGAGAGGTGTAGTGAGGATAGAAGGGAGGAAAACAAAGGAGGGGAGAGGTGGAACCAAGGGGATAAGCGACGAGGGAGGAGAAGGAGAGGAGATTAGCGAGGAGGCGGCGAGGGGAGGAAAGAGGGTAAAGTAAGGGAGGAAAGCCCGGTGAGCGGACGAGTTAAGAGGAAAAGGAAGATAGAAGTGAGGGGAAGGGAGATGAGGGGAAAGGGTGGGGAGGATAGGGCGAGGAAGGATTATCAGAGAAGGGAGAAATAAAAAGATGGGAAGATAGAAGAGGAGGAGAGAAGCTGAGGAGAGGGGAGAGAAGATGGAGAGAGGGGAGAGAAGATGAGGAGAGGGGAGAGAAGATGAGGAGAGGGGAGAGAAGATGGAGAGAGGGGAGAGAAGATGGAGAGAGGGGAGAGAAGATGAGGAGAGGGGAGAGAAGATGAGGAGAGGGGAGAGAAGATGAGGAGAGGGGAGAGAAGATGAGGAGAGGGGAGAGAAGATGAGGAGAGGGGAGAGAAGATGAGGAGAGGGGAGAGAAGATGAGGAGAGGGGAGAGAAGATGAGGAGAGGGGAGAGAAGATGAGGAGTGGGGAGATAAAAAGGGAGGGGAAGGAAAAGAGGGATGAATGGGAAAAGGGTGGAGGAAAGGGCTTGGGAGGAGAGAGGAGAGGGTTTGGGAGGGGGGGGAAGAGGAGAGGGCTTGATAGAGGGGAGAGGAGAAGGCTTGGGAAGGGGGGGGGGGACACGAAGGTAAACAAACCTCACTGGCAAGGAAATGAAAAGAATCGACAACCATGACAGAGAGAGAGAGAGAGAGAGAGAGAGAGAGAGAGAGAGAGAGAGAGAGAGAGAGAGAGAGAGAGAGATATTGAAGGAGGGGAGGGAGGGAGGAAACAGTAGACGTGAAGGGAATGCAGAAAAATAATAATAAAGGAGAATGATATACAGCACAAAAAAAGGCACAAATAGATTAATAAAAGTGGACTAAAAATAATAAAAAAAACAATTAAAAAAGACGAATAACACCTGTGCGTGTGTGTGTGTGTGTGTGCGCGCGTGTGTGTGTGTGCGTGTGCGTGTGTGCTTCTTTTATGACACACCAGGAGCTGATGGAGAAAATTTTACCCGGCGTATATTTATACACAAACTGATCAATCAGGCCCCCTTCAAGTACCCCATCAACTAGCCCCATCAGGCATCCTCCAACTACCCTCTTCAGGCACCCTTCAAGTACCCCCATCAAGCACCCTTCAACTACCCCATCAGGCACCCTTCAACTACCCCATCAGGCACCCTTCAACTACCCCATCAGGCACCCTTCAACTACCCCATCAGGCACCCTTCAACTACCCCATCAGGCACCCTTCCAACCATCCATCCTGTCAAGGGGAGGGAGGGAGAGGGACAGAGGCGCGCCACAGCTTCCCTCAGCCTACCACAGCACCCACCCATCACCACTGCTAGCTGGACTTCCCCGGGAGGCGAGATGAATGGATCCGCGTCCAGTGTGTCGCCGCCACTGAAAGGAAACCATTACTGGGACACCGAGAAAATGGGTGGAAGGAGGTGTAGGAGACGAGCAGCTCCTAGAGAGACGTCCTAAAGAACCGAAGCGGCAGTAAACCATCTGCGAAAACCCATAAGAGGAGAAACGCACGAACGAAAAAGTTGGAAATAAACAAAACAACAAATTCGACTAAAACTTTTACCAAGAATGTCGTAAAAAAAAGAAAGTTATAAAAAAAAACGTCCCATACCACCAGTAAGGTCAAGAAAGACGAACACTGCATGGCGTCCGACTTAAAACCCAGCCAAGCTTACAAATATTACACCAACATTCAGGGCCGCCGTCACCACCATCATCACAATCACTGTACTAGACAATGATGAATCTTCATTATAAGGTACCTACGATAACATTCACCCATCCGACACCCTTAATTACAAGTGTGAAAATGCACGCACAGTCCCCCAACCTAACACGATACAAATATAATGAAGAGTAGGCGACGTCAGATTCATCCCTTTGGAAAGAATACCCAACTCTCTCACCCACCCACTCACTCACTCGCACCCACCCACTCACTCGCACCCACCCACCCACTTTTTTTTTTACGGAGACAAAGTTAACGCCGGAGTCCTTTGTTTACAAGTGGTGCGACAAATGGCTCTTGAAGACTGAACCGCTGTGGTGTGTGGTTATATTCCTGCAGCTTGTAAGGATACCTGACCTGATACCTGACCTAATATTGATACATTATTGAGAGAGAGAGAGAGAGAGAATATGAACAAACACATCGAACAAACCAGTCCCAGAACACCCACCATTAACTCCCCGCCCCCTTCCTCCCCCAAAACACAAGCAAGCACATCCCCTCCCCACCTCCTCCCTCCTCTAGTTATGAATAAATTTCCATATATACGTCCCCCCCCCCCTCCTCTACTTACTGATAACCACGAAATATAGGCATGAGTCGCTGGTCTCAAGAGGGGGAGCCCAAGTCTCTCAATGGCTTCAAGTAGATAGAGAGAGAGAGAGAGAGAGAGAGTAATGGCTTCGCTGAGGTGACTTTTAGATAGTGACTTAATTTTAAAGTGAAGTTAGTGTGGGTTCTTTTTTTTAGGTGAAGTGAGTATTTTAGGTCATGTGTATTTTTTTGTGAAGTGAGTTTTTTAAGGTAAATCAAGGTTTTAGGTGATCATTTTTTTTTTATGTGATGTAACAATATTCCTAAGTGACTTGTGCAAGATGAAGTAAATTGTACAAAAAGAAACGACTTACTAACTGAACGACTTTACAAACTCAACTAAAGTAGAAGTAATTAAGTCAAACAAGCCGCCTATTTCCTCATTTCCCTTCAGCAGTTTCCAAAACATGAAATGACCACCACAGTGTGTGTGTGTGTGTTCAATTTACCTCAATGTCAGACTATCTAAACTACATTTACTTTCCCGTCCAGCCTGACAATAAACAGGTGAATTTCATCCTCACAAGCTCTCGACGTCCCAAGGCAGACAGACTAGACAGACAGAGACAGACTAGACAGACAGAGACAGACTAGACAGACAGACTAGACAGAACCACAAAAAGCAAAAAACACCTCCATAAAAAAACAAAAAAAAAACACGTATACATAGCCAAAACACGCACGCGCACACAAAAAACACGCACGCGCACACAAAAAACACGCACGCACGAGAGGGGACAATGAAAATGGGTTACCACTGTACTAAAACGAGATGCACTTTATCGAGTGGGGACAGAGGGGGAGGTGGGAGGATAGGGGGAGGTGGGAGGATAGGGGGGGGGGGGTGATATAAGGTTCGTAGGAGTGGGGTTGGGTGCGTAGAGATGGGATAGAGGGCAGGGGAAGGGTGCGTAGGGGTGGGGTGGATAGTTGGTAAATTTAACAATAACAATAAGTCAGTCAGTTTACCTTGCATCAACAACAACAAACCACGAATTCAAAACAAACTACCTCAAATGTCAATAACAATCACGAAATGAAGACTTGTGCTTGCTGTCCTCGTGCTTGTGTCCATCGGCGGCAAGAATAAACCCAACACCCTGTAAATGTACTCAAATACACACACACACACACACGCGCGTCAACAACCTACAGAACACCATTACCCTAAAGGGGATAGGTTTCACGTAATTCTCGTGACAAATATAGATGGGACGAACGGATGACGGACGAAGGCACACGGCAGTACAGGTCCAAATCAATATATCCCTCTTCATTCACAGTGGTATACAAAGCCAAGGCCGTGTTCTCAATATAGACAAGACTTTCATTTCTAAAAAAATATACCATGAATGGTGAGGAAGAGTACGAGACCAAGGTGAAGGGGAGGGAGGGAGGGAGGGAGGGAGGGAGGGAGAAAGAAAGAAAGGAAAGGGAGGGAGGGAGGGAGGGAGGGAGGGAGGAAGGAAGAAAGGAAGGAAGGGAGGGAGGGGCTGGCTGGCCGTTAATACATAGCGACACACAGGGGATTCATGCACGCCGCCGCTGGCCCTGACCCCCAAGACTAAGGGCCACCATAAATCGTCCTTATCCAGACTACAAGTGCTCCCTGAAGCACAGTTGGTCCAGGTCTTACTGGAGGGGAAGACAACGAGCCCTACCTAGTAACACTCTACAATGACTCTACTGTACCTAACTAACTGTAACACTCAGTGGGATGATTTTACTGTATATTCCCTAATAGTACCTCGGTGGAATGACTTTACTGTACCTTAGATGCAATTCAGAGTAAAACGGATATTCATGTCTAATTAGCTTGACCTACTCACACCAAAAGTTACATTTAGAACAATCGGTTTGGAATCTCTTTACCTGTACTGTGGGTCTACCTGTACTGTGGGTCTACCTGTACTGTGGGTCTACCTGTACTGTGTGTGTGTACCTGTACTGTGGGTCTACCTGTACTGTGGGTCTACCTGTACTGTGGGTGTACCTGTACTGCGGGTCTACCTGTACTGTGGGTCCACCTGTACTGTGTGTACCTGTACTGTGGGTCTACCTGTACTGTGTGTACCTGTACTGTGGGTCTACCTGTACTGCGGGTCTACCTGTACTGCGGGTCTACCTGTACTGTGGGTCCACCTGTACTGTGCGTGTACCTGTACTGCGGGTCTACCTGTACTGTGGGTTGTCATAAAAGTCTCCAGAAAGTCGTAATTAAAAAGCTTCAGGGGGTCATTTTGCCAGGTTTCTAAGAGCCGTTTTGGCGAACATCTGAGGGTCGTACCCGGCGAATTTTTAGGGTCGTTTTGGTGATTTTCAGAGATAATTTTGACGAGTTTCTAAGGGGATCGTATTGGCAGGTCTCCAAGGGTCGTGGGTCGTTCTAGCAGGTCTCCGAGGGTCATGAATTCATTCTAGCAGGTCTACTAGGGTCGTGGGGTCGTTCTAGCAGGTCTCCGAGGGTCGTACTATCACCAAATACACTGAAGCAGGAGTCATCACCGCCCACACACCCACCCACCCTTGCGCCCCAACGTACAAGATATACTGTACCTGTCTGTTAATAGCTTGAAGCGGAAATGGATGCGAGCCGAGGTGACCTGTGGGCTGGCTGAGTCAGGTAAGGTAGAGGAAGACGAGGAGACGAAGGGAGGATGAAGGGTGGTTGAGAGAAAAGAAGGATGAGGGTAAAGGGAGGAGAGAGGAATAGGAAGAAAGAAAATGGAGGAGAGAAAGAAGAGGGCGGGGGGAGAGAGAGAGAGAGGGGAAGACGAGAGAGACAGGAGATAGGAAGAAGGGGAGAGAGAGAGAGAGAGAGAGAGAGAGAGAGAGAGAGAGAGAGAGAGAGAGAGAGGTGATAAAAAAATTAAAATGAGGAATAAGCAAAAAAAAAAAAAGATGGGATAAATTAGAAGTGAGAAAAAATGTTTGGAAATTACAATGGAGAAGGAAAAGAGGAGACAATAAGAAAAGAATGACAATTAAGCAAGAAGGAAAAGCGAGATAAAGCAGAGAATAATGGAATAAATAAGAGACAAGACCATTACCTAAGACGGACCTACGAACACAGTTAACACCCCTACTCCTCCTCCTCTTCTTCCCACTCCTCCTCCTCCTCTCCCAGCTAATTGGGTGACGGCGGCACAGAGGCTACCTGGCTCCTACACCAGTGTTGACAAGGAGCAGCACACCGCGGTATATACGACGAGGCAGGACGCTTATGTTCCGGGGTGGGGGGGGGGGGGGGAACAAGGTCTCATCTTGTGATCACGGACTGCTAAATAGCCTGCCTACCTATCAACTACCAGCCTGCAACCTTGTCTGTCAGTCAACCAACCATTCATTCTTTTAGCCAGGCCAGCCCTCCCCCTTCTCCCCCTCCATCATCACCTCTCCCTGCCCCTCTTCCATGACCTGCCTCTCCTCCATTCCTTCCTCTCCCTGTTGTTCCTCCTCCACTTCGCCGTTCCTCCTCCATCACCCCCCTCCTCTACCACCACCTCCCTCTGCCCCTCTTCCACCGCCTCCTATGGACTGACACAATCAGCCCCCAGTCTTCACGAGGACGTCACGGGCTAACAGGATTACCGAGAAGACACCCCCACCAGGCGCCCGTATCACCAGTTAATTGCCGGGACACAGGCTGTATCCTAAGGACCGTTCCTCTGTATCTCCACGGCCAAGTCCTCCTGGGTCGCCGCCTCCGCCTCCTCCTCCTGGACTGTATTTCCCATGAGCTGTAAATCTCCCCAGAGGTGTTACTCTCCCCAGAGATGTTAATCTCCCCAGAGGTGTAATTTCCATAGATTTGTAATCTCCCCAGAAATATAATCTCCCCAGAACTGTATCTCCCAAGACATTAACGCCCCTGACCGGAGACATTTACATAATGGTCGGGCGTAATCCCTGCGTCACGTTCCATCTGTGAATTATGTCTTGATTACCCAGCAGCGAGGTACAGGGGGGGGGGGGTGTAAGGCTGCTACGGGCCACCTGAGGATTAGACACCCTAGCTTATTTCACTTGAGGAATACTACCCACTCTAACGCTATCTGTAGGGGGTTAGGTTAGAGTGAATAGGGTTGGGTTAGGATGGATTAGGTTAGCTTGGCACAAGATTAAGTTAGGTTATACTAGATTACAACAATTAGGTTAGATTAAAGTTACGGTGGTTAGGTTAAGTTGGTGTTATTAACCCTCAGGTGGTCCAACTCCCTACCCCCTTCCCTCCCTCCCCCTCCCTCTACCACCCCCCCTCCTTCCGCTGACGTACCTTGTAATCTGAGTGACACTTGCTTAATGCCTCCCCCGGTGAAGCTTATATCCATAACTCTGCCGAATTAAGTTGTTAATTGGAGTGAAACTTTGGGGGTTTGCTGTCACTGAGGCTGACGTCATCACCCGATTAACTTTGAGTGACAAACTGTGCGTCAAACCCGATATTAACGTCAGGAGAAGTATAGAACAATTTGAACGTCACGTCAGCAGCTAATAGTGACGCCATGCAGCTAACAGTATCAAAAGCAATGAGTGTGCCATAAGGTCAAACTAACAGCAGCAACTACTATACAATACCAGTGCCAAACCAACTAACATCATCAAATAAGTACTTAACACCTCCACTCCTGGTATCACCATCAACAACCACGTACCCAGCGTCTCAATTCTGACTTTTACTGCCAATGAGAGCATCAACGAGTATCTGATACGATAAACAGTCCCCCCTCAGCCCCCACTTACTCCCACACTCCTTCATATAACCTCAAGATAAACATTTACATACAGCAATCTCAGTGAATCCCATTACCAACATGTGTGTGTGTGTGTGTGGGCGCTCTGTGTACGTCAACATAACACACGAGAGAGAGAGAGAGAGAGAGAGAGAGTCACTGGTTATAACTTCTAAAACTACTATATGAAATGATAAACATCTGTTGAATCGTCGGTCATTAACATAACATCTGCTGCCTGGAATCGCTCAACACACACGAGGACTAAAACACAACCTTCATACGTGTGGTTTCATCCTCCATGCAGGTGACGCGGCGGCCTTCCTCACTCACCTCGGGTTGTTACTACAAGTCTTGAATGTTAAACGGCATTACAGGTATTAGGAAAAGTTAAGGAGGGCGTGAGGATGGTAAGGTGGGCGTGAGGATGGTAAGGTGGGCGTGAGGACGGTAAGGTGGGCGTGAGGACGGTAAGGTGGGCGTGAGGATGGTAAGGTGGGCGTGAGGATGGTAAGGTGGGCGTGAGGATGGTGAGGTGGGCGTTGGGAAGGCTCCTGGTCGTCACCTCCCGTCCACCAACACCTTCCCCATCGGCCCGACAACCTATACCTTACCTATCCATCCCACCGACTCGTCCCTTCCCACCATCTTCCCCCCCCTTTCCATGCCTGTTCGCCTCACCATCCCTCTCCTACTCCC